>CM076576.1:959318950-959337495 GCA_034641835.2 Pinus albicaulis
AAAATCATTTTCAGAGAAGAGAAGGTCCGGCACAAAGTCCTTCCGCCTGATTCGCGGTAGCCGGTCTTTACATCCCTCCGTCAGAGATCATTTTTCTTATTGCATTTCCATTTTTAGGTGTCTCATTCCACTCATTCATCTGCATTCTATTAGGGGCATGCCATTATCTGACGGAAGGGTCTCTTCACTCGTTTCCCTCATGTTTGTACCTGCTGGGTTGGTCGAAATTTATCAAAATTCATTAAAGTTGATTTCAGTCATTTTCAGTCATAGATGGTCTTGTGGTCAAAAAAGAGTCTTTCAGTTACTAGGTCTAGGGTTTGGTCTTCAGAATGTCAAATAATGCCCGCAGGCCATGAGGATGTCTTCAATAAGTTTTCATTTCAATATTTTCATCATTAATAATGCTCAAGGATGTTTCTTCTTCAAAACTTTGTTTTGAGGAAGAAATCGTCTAATTAATTGTTTGTAATAAATATGTACTTTTAAAGTTTTCCGCCGTGAATTACTTCAAATGCAGCCTCTGGTCATCCTTTGCCTAAGTCCAATGCCACCATCCCTACAAAAAATCAACCAAGAAACCATCATTTCAAGCCAAAAATCAAAAAGGAAACTTGAAGAACAGAGTTGTATTAAAAGTGAAGAAATGCAAATTTTGAAACATTGCAAAGTGGGTCTCTACAAAGAGAAAATCAGAGCCATGAATTTATAAAGATATTTTCATTGTTTGAAAGGTCATTTGCATCCAAGAGTTCAAAGAAAGTCGAATTTTAGTAGTGAGAGAGCAAAGTTGTCATTTTGGAGCCAAGACTGTGGGTAATTATCTGTGCGGCGCATTGGGTAAGAGCACGGCGCACACAGGCTGCGCGACGCATTGGGTGGTTTGCCACAGTGTATTTTTCCTCTGGCGCGGTGCATCCATAGGGCCCGACGCACTGGGCTTGTGCGCGGCGCACAGAGCCTCCAAGGAAAAATTTCATCAAGGCTCCATTAAAAATCAAATCGATTCAACTCATTTGCTCCAAGTAAGTTTGACAACACTTGTTCAGTGATTTTAGTCATGTGTGGTGTTGTTTGGAGGAAAAAACATTAGAGTTTTGGTTGGTGAAAAACAAACCCTATATCCATGTCAAAGTCTGCTCCCTTAGGGTTTGAAATGAAGTGTTGAAATTTGACTATTGGTGCTAAACACTCTCACTCCATTGTTCATTTGTGTTCCCATCACTGTCATACTGTTATCACAGTCCTTCTCCTATTTCCCTCTATCCCAAACTACTTATACCCTTTGTTCCCATGTTTCATTCTCAAACCCTACCACTTTCTATCACTTCCCTTCCTTCATATCAGTTATAAATTCCACTTCCCAAAACATTCAAGGACTGTCTCTATATCCTTGACTTCACCTAGCTTAAGTATATCTTGTCATTTCATTTACCCCTATCTCTAAAAACTACATTTCCCATCACCATCTCCCACTCCCATATCACTTATAAAATCCCCAAATCCCAAAAGTTCCCAAGTAGTCAAGTGACTGTCCTTACACTAAAATTTCACTTCACAGTCCATTATACCCAATGTAATATTTCCTCACAGTCTCTCATTACATATTTGGCACATTTGGTATTGAAAGACAAAATCTTGTTTTCACCACACAAATATCAGCATATACTTGTTATACACATTGCAAAGCACCATGTCAGAAACAAATTCATCATATGAGCAAGAATATGAGCAGGACAGTGATTCAACCGCAGAGCTAAATGTACCGAGGAGGTCTCATAAAAGTGGCAGGCATGTCAAAGAAGAGCCCACTTCCGTGACTCAGTTGCAACCCTGCCCGCTTGCAATGACATGCTTTCAGCAACATTCATGTTTTCAGTATTGTGAGATGATTGCTCAGATTCAGCATCATCAGGAGTTGGTTCGCTTATTTGTCCTACATTTGCGTGATGGTCATGTAAACCTTGCTGGAGTGAACTTCACCTTAACACCAGAAACCATTTCTCAGGCAACCGGGATACCAAACATAGGTGAAGAGTGGAATAAGAGACAGCAGCTGGATAGAGCATATTATGAACCTTACATCAGGCCTGGTTATATGAGGTAGCTCAGCAGGGTGTTTCCTTTCAGATTCTTGAAGGAGTCCTATGCGCCATTAATGAAGCTCATCATTAGATACTTCAGTTGCGAGGGTAGATTCTCACGCCTTTATGCATACCACATCCGACTGTTGATGCATTTCACGAGAGTGAGACTGATGAATATTCCATACTTCATGTGTCGAAACATAGAGCGGATGACTACCCTTGTGCAGAAGAAGACTCCAGAGCAGCAACATAACAACATTTATCATTATGCGCTCATCAAGATGATTGTGGTACATCAGCTTGGATTGCAGGGCATTGCATGGGAGGAGTTCATTTCCCGTGACTTCTTTACAACCCCTCAGCCTCCTCCAGAGATTGTTCATGATGAGGGTGAGCCTTCACATCAGTTTGAGGGTCCCGAGACAGAGCCTATCAGTGTTCCAGTGTGTGTTACCTTTCAGAGATGCACCAGAGCCTTATTTGCAGCAACACGACGAGTACTATCTCCACCCGGGGTGGAAGGGGTCTCGTTACCTTCGTCAGCAGCGCGGGTACTATCTCCACATGGCGTGGAAGGGGTCTTGCCTTCTACATCAGCACAGGTACAGGACAGAGGCAAGAAGCCTATGCAGGATGAGGGCCCCTCAGGAGGCCAAGATACTGATTTTATATTGATCGATGTTGATTCGAGCTCTCCCAGCTCAAAGCTGAAAGAGATCATCCAGGAGCAGAAAGATGAGATCGACATGCTGACCAAGAAATTGTAGAGAGCTCAGTGGGTTATAAATTACTTGGAGCAGCGGAATAAAAAATTGGAGGATCAGCACACACTCATGGAGCTGCAGAGAATCCGCGAAGACCGTGAATTGGCCCGAAAGAGACCAGGTGACATGACACCATTTGAGCGAGAGACTTGCCTTACGAGAGTCAACATTCATCTGGAGAAGCTCTTGGCGAAGGCCAATAGGGACAAAGACATGCTCAGACATATGAAGAACCACTATTGGGCCCGCACACACGTTTGCAGAGCTAGGATGAAGATCCTGAAGGCGAGGTTGAGAAGAGCACTGAAACGGCGAAAAAGGCCTGATCCACTCCAAATCTTGGCCGAAGCTTCCTTGGCTGAGCATGGGACATGATGGGAGACATTCACTCCAAATTTCAGCAAATTTGGAGTAAATTTTGTCATTTTTGAAATTTTGGTTGCAAAACAGGTTTTTCTGTCCGACGCGTCGTGCCACTCGACGCGCGCCTACGTTTGAGAGATCTTCTGGAGGAAAAATTTACATTTTTGGATTTTTTATGGTAAATTATGCATGCTCAAGAATGGCTGAGAGATTTCATCAAGTTCTGGGTGGTCTTAAAGGTCAAAAAGACTCCAAAAATGGCCTTTCTGCCACTTTTTGCACCAGCAGGAACCAGTCTTGGGAGATTGCAGTTTTGGAGGGGAAAATGAACTCCAAATTGAAAAATTCCACTTGGGTTGGATAGCAGACAGACAGGTATTTCCAACGAGATATCATGATCTCCATTTGGACTTCAAGAAGTGCCCCAAAAACAGGCTCAAAGTGGCGCGACGCATAGAGGATTTTCGTCCAATTTTTACTTTTCAACTCAGAAATTCGGCCAGTTTGACTAGTTTCACTTCTTGATGTAATTATTGATCCATATTGATGTAATTTTATGGCTATGATTTAAATTTGGCTCATTTTTACTTGTTCTAGAGGATTCATTCACTAAAGGGTGAAAATTAAGTGAATGGATCAGTTTCCTAGCATATAGAGGCAAGTTGTTTGGCTGCCTAGATTTCAGTTCCATGTTTAGAATTGGTTGAAACAGCTCCTAGAAGGATGAGCTCGACCCCTAGAGGCATGGGAAGGGGTTAGGATGGTCTATATCATGTATTTTTTGAGACATTTTCAAGGTTGGACTTTTGGGAATAGTTTGGCACCTCATTGTATATTCATTTCAGATTTTTGGCAAAGGAAAGACCAGAGTTTTGCAGCACTTGTTGGGATCCTTGTGGCTCTGAGTTTTGATGATGTTTTTCTCCATGTATCTGTAAGTTTCATTAATGTTTATGTATTCCATTTCCCTTCTCTTTACTTCTGAATTAAACAACTGAGTAACTAAGGTAGAATTCATTAGTTTGTTGGTGCTCTGCCTTAAACTTTTGTTTAGTTTTATATGTTTTCGTCAGTTTGAAGAGGATCCTTGCACCCTCTTGCCCTCTTCAGCTCCTCAGCAGTCTTTTCCATCCATTCATTGAATCTAAGACATCAAATTCATTGCCTTCCCTGCCCCAACTTGAACTCTGCAAGAATTTGGCCTCATCCCCAAGCCCAAAATTGCCTTTCCCTTTTTCCAACAGAAACCCTTAAAAAATCATTCCAAAATCCTTGATTAATATACCTAACCTAAAATTAGCACTCATTTCAGTCATCTCAAGCCCTATTGATACATTTTTCCTGAGATTGACCCAGAGAGAGCCCTCTCCTGTTCTGGTAGGGCTAGCTACCAGACTGAGCGTGGTTTGGTGTTACCCTGAATCCCGCCTTCTTTCAGCCTGAGGTGGATTTGGGAAACAATGATCCACAAATAGTAATTGGAAAAGACATAGTCCTTGATACTAGGACTAATCCCGTGATGATAGCATCGGCAGGCACGGCTTTTGCTGCGGCCACGGAAGAAAATGTAACCAGAATGAGTAGAGAAATCGTTTCTCTACAAAATAGACTATAAACAGCAGAGCAGCGGGAGAAGAAGGCGGAACAGGAAAGGTCGGCGTGGAAAGAAGAGGTTCAACAACTCCGAAACAAGACCCCCCCGGTCAATGAAGTTCCACTTGCCATTCTAAAGGAGTGCGATGTATTAGAGGCGACCATGAGGCAGGTGTATGGCGAAATGTTCACCATAAAACAAACAGTTGTCCCATTGGTAAGAGCACAAGCAGAAACTAAGCAGAAGCACGAGCAGCTTAAGGAGGCCTCAGCTGCCTTAGATAGGATGATGGATTGGACAGTGCGATACCCTCAGGCTCCTGAGCATTTGCCTAAGAAGGACTGGATTCATACACAAGATGCCAAAGTCCAAATCCGTATGAAAATGCAGTCCAAGGACAAGCTATCCAAGGATTTGGACAAAGTAATGTCTTCATACGACCACCTGATCAGCGGCATCAACTCGATGCACACCCTTCACCACATTCCTTCGCTGGGGGCATTGGATGAAGGGAGGACCTGGGAACAAGTAGATCAAGAAATCCAGTCATTTTTGCGGCCCATCAAGCAAGCTGCGGCCGTCCCCGAGCTCGCAGCATCACAAGAAAATCTGGGTCAGTTCCTTGTCACGCCAGTACGGATTTATACCAAGCTCGCCTCTCTGTCCAACCAGATCTCTCAAAAAAGGGAAACTCTAATCCCAAATGCTTTGGAATGCATGCATCGGTTGAAAGAGGAGGTCCCTCTTGTTTCCCCCATAGCAGCAGAGTATCAGACCTGGCAATATTTCCACAAAGAGCAGCAGATTGACGCCCTTGACCTCACAATTGTGCGTTCATCCTCATAGCCCGGTGGCAGTAAGTCGCTGACAGCAGTTAGAGGCAGGTCGCAGGTCGCACTGCCTAGCTAGGTCGCAGGTCGCACCCACCAGCTAGGTCGCAGGTCGCAGTCTCCTCCCAGGTCGCAAGGTAGCGCAACAGACAGGCAAACGAAAAACCAGGAAGCCCAAAGGGCAAGTTTTTGTTCTATAAAACTCCCTCCGGGGAAAATGTAAAGGAATTTTCTTTTGGAGACTCAAGAGATATAGAGCATTGTATTAAAAGATAAGACTCTTGTGCATATGAATACAGATACCTGTTAAAACTCCCTATGGATATGATGTGTTTTGTTGTGCGAACACTATGCGTATTTCTTATACAGTTTTAAATATCTTTTGATTAATGAAGCTGCACTCTTAATGGCATCATTTATGCATCATGGCTATCTGTGCTTGTGTTAATGATGTTCAGTTTTTCATTGCTTTTTTAATGGATGTTAATGACCTTGTTTATAAGCATTTCGTTTTATCTTTCAGGAAGTAAAGGGGCAACTCGCCATAAAGAACTATTTCTTTTGTGGTCAGAATACCTCACAAGCATAACCCCAAAGATGTGTTGCTAACGACACCTCCTTCGACGTATATGCTTTATTTATTGTCTTGCTACGCATAGTGCTATATACGTGTTTAATGCATCAATCATGTATTTTGTATCATGTGAATAAGTGTGTGTCCGCAGGTTCAATCAGGTTCTTTTGAGACCGAAGGGGAAGGTGACTTAAGCGGTAGCCGGACCCACACCCCAGATGAAATCCCTATCCCAAACGGTTGAGTCACAAGTGGGGACTTTCTAAGGAGATCCCTACGGTGATACAGACACAGATACACCGTCAACACCAAGGCACCTAGAGTTAATGAGCAAAAATAGAAAACCAATAATAAACACCGAGAATGCGAAGTTACCTGTGAAATAGAAGTCGAACCCACCCAAGAATGAAATTATACCTATTGAATTTTTACATAAGATAGGTTTTAAGCGAATTCTTGAAAGCATAGGAGCAGAATGGGAGAATAATGGAAAAAAATAAGTTACGGTGTTATCGAGAAGATCACATATTATTCATGAAAGCAGGATGCTCCATGCAAAGGAGGAACTAGGTCGACACACACACTAAAAAATTTAGTAGAGTTGCAGGTGGCCACAGGGTCGAAACCCCGACACACATAGTCAAACATTTGGCAGAGTTGGAGGCGGCCACAGGGTCGAAACCCCTGCTCAACAATTTCTCTCAAACCCTTGCGATGAAATTCAAAAAGACACTCAAACCCTAAAATCTGGAAGGTTAAACACATTTAAATGTGGAAGTTTAACCCACGGTGTTAGGCTCGTGATCACATGGTGTCAAGAGAATTGTGAAAGGGACGGGTTAAATTTTTTTATTTAAAAATAAAATTTATGGTGTTAATAAATTTTTAAAACAACGTTTTAATTGTCATCCTTGTGTCCCCACCAATTGTGGTATCAGAGTCATTTTTATTCCTAAGTGAAAATGGAAGTAGGAAGAAGAGGTCAGTGAAGAGCTGTAAGGGGAGCAGTAGATGAAGGACTGCAAGAAGAAATTAGAATCTTGTCAGCATGTGTTGGTCAGCTTAATTGTCAGATTAAACCTCTCAATATTAATTATCAATCCGGGAGTCGTAAACACGAGTTGTACTGCGTATTGGCTCAGCTTAATGGTCAGAGTATAAATATGTTCCTTTGTAATGATAAACTAAACACTGGAATGAAACACAGATTTGCTGGCAAATAAACAATCTTGAAAAGGATACCTACTTAACCAATTTCATTCACTGCAAACTCCATACTGCAATTAAACTACAAGGAAATTCAAGACAATCCTCAATCATTCTCGTACTCGAATTTAAATCCCCTATGATATCCTGAAAACCCTGATCCATTTGTTCCTCTCATTAACTTGAAACTAACACTTGAAATTAATAAGCAAAAAGATCACCCATTATTCTAATGACAACCTCACAAATTAAACTAACTAGAACTACTCTTCCTAATAAATTCAAGATTCAAACTAGGAAAAGAAAGTTCTAATTATTGCTAAAATGAAACTACTTCACTCTGTAAAATAACATTTAAAATATCCTATTAAAAATAACATTACAATTAATCTATGAGAAACCCTTCTATTTGAATATTTTAATCTAGGTTAAATGAATCATCCAAAAACAAGCTTACTCCTCAAAAGAAAATCATCTAACTAAATCACGCTGCATTTGAATTGCTCTCTTTACCTGCACAATCAAATCTGCACTCAGACTTGCTCTTATAAATAAATTATTATACTACAAAACAAGAAATATTCTAATAAAAAATAAATCTAATTACTAAGAGAAGTCCCGCAATGCATAAACAAATCAAACCTTGAATTAACATTCTAAATGGCAGTTTTACTTATTCAACTTCGAAGCATTACAAGTTGTTCTAATTCCAATCAATCTCAGAAATCATAATCATTGTGGTCCTATCTCATAGATACTCCCATTACTCAAGAATCAAATCAATCACATATCATATAATGAGTTTGAGTTTTACAACGATGACCAAAAGAAAAGATTTGAAATTGAACCGCCACAAATTCACACAAAATGGGAAATAGGAAACTTATAGTATAAAAATCAGGCGCACATCTAATTAACTTGTGCTGATTGATCAAGCTTAACTCCAGAGGTGGTGGGCCCTCCCACGCCTGGAGTAAGCCGAATTACTACAATGGAAGGAATATTTTAAAACATCACAAATTGGAATACGAAATTAATAATGCACCATTGATTCTGCTCACGACATCACTTAAAGGCGAATGTGTATTGTTAAGACAACATTGAGAAATAAATTTATAATTCCGGCACAACGATTCTGGGTTACACCCACAACGATTCCCCTATCTCTATTACATGAATCTTGAAAATTAAATTCTGGTTCTACATCTCAGGAAATCGATCTTACATCTCTGAAAATTAATTGCCTCATGTCTAATTGATGGACGTCTCTACATTTCAGAAGCGATTCCTCTGTGTAATATAGAGACTCACTGCCTCTACGCCCTATCTAATTGATGGACAGACTCATTGATCCATCTAATTGACCGACTACTCCCCTCTAATCCATTACGACAACTTATATATATAAATTTTATTACAAACTGGAGCTTCAACCAAAAAATATAGAAGATTATTGGTTTCAACAACTTGCCGAAATGAGAATTGGTTTTGAAACAGAATGTCAAATCAGGAAATCGCTCCTCTTTTTGTGGGATGCTGCTATTGCTGGAAGGTGCGTTCTAGTTGTACTGTTCTAGAATCATTTTTTCGCTCCATGTTGTTAGTAAGGTCCCGCATTTTTGAAACTCAATTGAATTTTATTTTTTATCAACAATAGAAAACTTTACACCACGCGTTCCAGCGGACGAGGTCGTGCAAATTGATCATGATATCATAGAGTCATTTATCTTTAAGAGATTGCTCGGTTAGCATCAAATTTTAAATCGCCATCGCTGTCGTGCTATGGTAGGTTATCTTGTCGTGGTTCTTTTGTTTGGGTTTGGAGCTCTTCGCCAAGGAAATTTGCAGTAAATCTCCATGCCTCTTCATCTAGTGCTGGCCATTCAGCAACAATGTGTCTGGCACCCTGTAGCTTAGGCTCCTTAGTCATTGGATTATTGCACAAATCAATGGTCTTGGCTTTGGATTTTGTAGCATTTCCACACCAAGACTCACACCAAAACCATTCCTGGGGCGGTGAGAATACTAGTACTGTATGTTGAGCATAATTTGGAAGATCTTGATCAAGGTTTGACAGACTATTTGGATGTTTACTTAATATCTCATAGAATACCCGCAGTGTATCTCCAGTAGCAGTTTGACGAAATTTTTCCAATTCACCACATACAAGGCACTAATATGGTATGGTTTGCTACGTAGATGGTCTTTCTAGAAACCCTGTTTCCAGAATTTATAGCCATCCATTTCCTTATTGTTATCACAAAAAGGTGTATATGAAAGGGGTCGCCCCTTGAAATCCATATCATATAGCTCCCCCATATCAGCCCTAACAATTTGATCCGCGTCTACGAATATAACCTTTTTCAAAGAAAGTGGGAAAATCACATCTAGAAACAAAATTTTGTATGCCCATATGATTCGCTGCTTTTCTGTCTGCTTATGCAACCATGATGGCCATTTGTATGTAATAAGATCATATTCAAATCCATATTTCCTTGCCATGTGAGGTAAAACATCCTTGAATTGTGGAGATAGATAATTCTTGATGAACCAAAACTTTATTGGTCGATTCGTCTTCTTAAGCACATTTAATATCATAATTTTAAGAAAGCGTTCATACAAATGCCCAAGCAATTGAGAAAATATTGATTGTTTCACCATGCCTTCCCATTAGCCCTTGAATAGGCGAATGCTTATTTGTATCTATCTGCTTCTCTTCTCCACCAATCAAACCAGATGCCCATTTTAGAAATCCTTTATTCCATCCCTTCTGCTTACCCCCCTTTTCTTCCTGTGACTGACCATCATCATCAATCTCATCTGCATTAATAAGTATTTGTTCCTGCTCTTTTCCTTTCTTCTTCACTACGTTGAGGTGAATTAAATGTACCCCTTATTTTCGTCTGGCGGATGAATACATGAACATCACTGTTTAACCCATTGAAGATACTTGCAAATTCCATAGCAATGTAATAATTGATTGAAAATCCTTTTCGAGGAATGTTAGAAATAGATGGGCATTCACCGAAAGGTATATGCTTTGCCAAGTACTATTAGAGTTACACCGGCATTATTCAAAACATTTTTGTATATTCTAGTTAACCGTATTATCTCTCCTTGAACAAGGTCGTAGCCTGCTCCCATGTCCAGATCAAGTTCAGCATCGACTAGCCAATCATACACGTAATTCCCAATAGCAGAAGATATCATTTTCCATCAACAAGATGAAGGTTGGAAGCATGAATTAACAGCACAAATGCGAACTCCTCTGCCATCATGAAAAATTATTATTAATGATATTATTACACAAATCACTTATTCGATTTAATTAATAACAAGAATTTAAAATTTAATAATTAATATTTCTAAATGCCTCTTAATAAGATAAAATGGATTAAAACACTAGGTACAAAAATTTATTTATTTGATAAAAACCCATAAAAATTTGGACAAGGAGGCAGCTCAACATCCCCCCACACTGAACTTCTTGCACGTCCTCATGCAAGCCAAAACTATAAGACGGTGAAATAAGGTAGGGAAAATGTTAGCAAATATTTTAGCAAGTAAGGATGGAGATGCCTAATATTGAAATGCCTTCATTAGCCTGCAACATTTACTATTACGTTACGAGCTAAAACCATGTGAAATGATAGAACAATATCAAGTACCGAAGGTAGACATGGTGGAGAAAATAGTGTTTGCACATACCTATTACCTTGTCCCAAATGAATTCCATATTTTGTTTATGCCCAAAGTCTTATGATGAAAATCAATTTTGTTGAAAAAGTGCAGTTTCATAAAGATACACACAAGATTCCTGCACCTATTATAACAATCTTGTACCTAGGTTATGCAACACATATTTGGAGGCAACTACAAGCAATACGCATTGTTGGTAACCAACACCTTGTGAGTAGTCATCATTGAGTATTTCATCACTCTGAATACCATGAAAATTAAAGTGAGTTATGATACGAATCAACAACCTCTTTATTTGAACACTCTAAATTACGTTGTCATTTGGATTCAAAACTAAATTTCCTCTTAATCTAGTACAAAGAATTACCTTCACTAAGGGTACCACTTCATTAAAGATTCATGATTTTTGAAAGATAGAACTCAAATCATTATGTTCAAATCGTCTTAAAACCATTGTCGAGGAAAAAGGATGAGTCATAGGGAAATAGAAGGATAACCAAGAAAATCATAGTATGCAGTTAACTTTAATACCATAAACATGGCCCTACTGCCCGTAGGTGTCCATAACCTCAACAAGGATGTATTTTAACCTAGCGAAATTTCAGTATCCCACTTACTATATACAGATTTAGAGTTGGATTATTTGACTTTTTAGATGAAGGCCACTATCCTGGCTTGGTAACCAGGTGATGAAAGTGCCACTCACAAGAAGTAACATTGATGAACAGGCCGGCTCGTGATGAGACCTCCTATATTCCAGCTTTTTGGCTGAAAGCCATTACTCTGGCTTGGTGACCAGTAGTAGTAATGTCATGCATGTTAGGTCTCATGATCGTGGTAGGTCGGCTCGTCACGAGACCTCCTATCCTTCCCTAAATATTTGTAACCTCTGACTATGATTCACCTTAAAGGTTACTTAATAAGTGGGGAGACAGATATACTTCTTAAGAGTACAGGATGGCATGAAAATTTTTTTAATGACTAATCATTGCTGGCTAGTTCCTCTACCCTAAATACTTGTTAAATATATCCAAGACAATGACTGAAAGATTCCTTGAGTTAAGAATGCTAGTGTTCTCATGAATAGCTCATTATGATCTTAACAAGAGTGGTCCACCATAGGGGTTTTCCAATAGTATCTTCTAAGGGAAACTGAAAATATATATCCGAGACGACAACTTATTAGAGTGATTAATCATGGTTACTTTTGCAAAATCATAAGGTATTAGAGTGAATTGCACTCAACAAGATTTTTCACAAATGTGTGTGTTAACAACTAATGTGGATCAAAGTAGTTTTAACAACCATGATTTAAAATTCAAAAACCTAATAGCATTGTAACTGCTTTATTCATTTATTCTCCTACCCTATTTTACCCTAAGAGGTGAAAGACTCCTGTTTAAGTATAGGAGTACTTACAATGAAGCCAAGTGCATAACAAAATGTTGATTATACTCACACTTAGTTTTAAAGAATAGACTTCAAGACATATGAAAGCATGAGAAACCAGTTGCTTTAATTGATATGGTACCAAGAGTTTCTAAATGCTGAGGAAATAATATGGCTTGATGACTGCTTGAAACCAGGATTCAATGTAATCCACATATTTATGATTCTCCAACTAATGCAAATCTTCCACAGTTTGATATTCACTTTCTTGAAGGCAAAAAGGATCGGGTGAAAGACAAAAGACAAATCCCTCAAGTTCAGGCTCGAATATCTGCTTTTCAAATTGATAAGAATGGTTGAGAGAGATTCTAGGGTTTTGAGTTTTAACAACATTTTCAGAACAAGTTCCAATGAAAGATTGCTCCTCTTGTAGTATTTGAATTACGCCTTCCCGAGGTGAATGTTATGCGGTAATGGGGGAAGTTTTTAGATTCATTCCCTTTTCCAACATGGAAGATGTAGCATTATGTTCAATAGAGGAATCAACGAGAAGAATAGGTGGCTCAAACTGATGTGCAACCTCATGGTTTAGATTAGGGTTTAAAAGATGGTTTGGGGTAGGGTTTTGGTTAAGGCTTGGCCTATGATTTGGATTTGGATTGGGTTTAGGCTTTGGACTAGGGTTAGGTCTAGGTTTTAAATTAGAATTAGGGTTAGGCCTAGGGTGTGGATTAGGGTATGGACTAGGGTTATGGTATGGATTAGAGTTTGGATTAGGACTAGGGTATGGATGAGGGTTAGGGTAAGGTTGCACATACAATTGGGACCATGGAAGAGGATAACCTAATGGTGCATTGGAAAGAAATTGTGGTTGTTTTTAGTGCTCATATGATTGAATTTGCATGGAAGATTTCCCTAGAGAGAAAGATCCAAATGATTCTTGAGGCCATGTAGATATCTGGCTTGGGGATGACATACAAGGTGAGGGCCACTGCAGCCATGAAGTAGGATATTCAATTGGAGGAGGATTAGAAGTTTGCCATGAAATTCCAGGATGATAAACATGCAGATGAACCTGCTCAGGAAAATAATCATTATTCCAAGGATCAAATGGTGTTGGGTTTTGAGTTATACCTCGCGGTTGATTCGATTCCTTATTTGATTCCCTGAGTACCTTTCGTAATCGTGGCAGTGATGGGCAATGTTCAGTTGCATGACCATCCTCGCAAATTTCGTGAACTTTTAGACCGCTAAGTGGACACTTTCCAAGGCAGTGTTTCTTTCGATAGTTGGCGCAAAGGATAAGTAGTGGTTATTCATCCTGCTCTTGCTCCTGCAAATCATCCAATTCCGAAATCAAAGATTTAATAATATTGAATTTATGTTCAAGCAAGGTGTTCAATTCTGCACTTGTAAATTCTTCATCGGATGAGTTGTTCGTCTTTGTAGCAGCATGAAAACTCCTCATTGAATGATTCCTCAAAATATCATCTTCTTGTCTTCAACAAGAAAACTGGTACATTTTTTCATTGCATAGATTAGTACGCAAGGGTTCTTACAGTACCCCAAAAATGATATAACGTTGGGAATTGGATTCTGAAGATAAATGAATTTTAAAATCTATTGGATGAAATAAATCTCACCACACTTGCATGAAAGGAAAATGTTGAATCAAAGTGCTATTTAATCTATGAAAAGAAAAAAAAATTGGAAATTAAATGTCTAAAGCCTGCTTCTACTTCTACATATAAAGGAAATAGAAGTTCAAGAGATACGCAAGACGGCACGACCTTGGAGCAACCCCACAAAAGTGGATGCGTGGCTCTTCACTCAAGTCTTACCATACACTCTCTGCCCTCTGACGTCCTGCAATACCCTTGAAAATCTGTAAGAAAATTTTTACCTAAGCCAAAATACAACTCCCCGGCAACGGCGCCAAAGGAGGAACTAGGTCGACACACACACTAAAAAATTTAGTAGAGTTGCAGGTGGCCACAGGGTCGAAACCCCGACACACATAGTCAAACATTTGGCAGAGTTGGAGGCGGCCACAGGGTCGAAACCCCTGCTCAACAATTTCTCTCAAACCCTTGCGATGAAATTCAAAAAGACACTCAAACCCTAAAATCTGGAAGGTTAAACACATTTAAATGTGGAAGTTTAACCCACGGTGTTAGGCTCGTGATCACATGGTGTCAAGAGAATTGTGAAAGGGACGGGTTAAATTTTTTTATTTAAAAATAAAATTTATGGTGTTAATAAATTTTTAAAACAACGTTTTAATTGTCATCCTTGTGTCCCCACCAATTGTGGTATCAGAGTCATTTTTATTCCTAAGTGAAAATGGAAGTAGGAAGAAGAGGTCAGTGAAGAGCTGTAAGGGGAGCAGTAGATGAAGGACTGCAAGAAGAAATTAGAATCTTGTCAGCATGTGTTGGTCAGCTTAATTGTCAGATTAAACCTCTCAATATTAATTATCAATCCGGGAGTCGTAAACACGAGTTGTACTGCGTATTGGCTCAGCTTAATGGTCAGAGTATAAATATGTTCCTTTGTAATGATAAACTAAACACTGGAATGAAACACAGATTTGCTGGCAAATAAACAATCTTGAAAAGGATACCTACTTAACCAATTTCATTCACTGCAAACTCCATACTGCAATTAAACTACAAGGAAATTCAAGACAATCCTCAATCATTCTCGTACTCGAATTTAAATCCCCTATGATATCCTGAAAACCCTGATCCATTTGTTCCTCTCATTAACTTGAAACTAACACTTGAAATTAATAAGCAAAAAGATCACCCATTATTCTAATGACAACCTCACAAATTAAACTAACTAGAACTACTCTTCCTAATAAATTCAAGATTCAAACTAGGAAAAGAAAGTTCTAATTATTGCTAAAATGAAACTACTTCACTCTGTAAAATAACATTTAAAATATCCTATTAAAAATAACATTACAATTAATCTATGAGAAACCCTTCTATTTGAATATTTTAATCTAGGTTAAATGAATCATCCAAAAACAAGCTTACTCCTCAAAAGAAAATCATCTAACTAAATCACGCTGCATTTGAATTGCTCTCTTTACCTGCACAATCAAATCTGCACTCAGACTTGCTCTTATAAATAAATTATTATACTACAAAACAAGAAATATTCTAATAAAAAATAAATCTAATTACTAAGAGAAGTCCCGCAATGCATAAACAAATCAAACCTTGAATTAACATTCTAAATGGCAGTTTTACTTATTCAACTTCGAAGCATTACAAGTTGTTCTAATTCCAATCAATCTCAGAAATCATAATCATTGTGGTCCTATCTCATGGATACTCCCATTACTCAGGAATCAAATCAAGCACATATCATATAATGAGTTTGAGTTCTACAACGATGACCCAAAGAAAAGCTTTGAAATTGAACCGCCACAAATTCACACAAAATGGGAAATAGGAAACTTATAGTATAAAAATCAGGCGCACATCTAATTAACTTGTGCTGATTGATCAAGCTTAACTCCAGAGGTGGTGGGCTCTCCCACTCCTGGAGTAATCCGAATTACTACAACGGAAGGAAGATTTTAAAACATCACAAACTGGAATATGAAATTAATAATGCACCATTGATTCTGCTCACGACATCACTTGAAGGCGAATGTGTATTGTTAAGACAGCATTGAGAAATCGATTTACATAATTATGGCACAACGATTATGGATTACACCCACAACGATTCCCCTATCTCTATTACATGACTCTTGCAAATTAAATTCTGGTTCTACATCTCAGGAAATCGATCTTACATCTCTGAAAATTAATTGCCTCATGTCTAATTGATGGACGTCTCTACATTTCAGAAGCGATTCCTCTGTGTAATATAGAGACTCACTGCCTCTACGCCCTATCTAATTGATGGACAGACTCATTGATCCATCTAATTGACCGACTACTCCCCTCTAATCCATTACGACAACTTATATATATAAATTTTATTACAAACTGGAGCTTCAACCAAAAAATATAGAAGATTATTGGTTTCAACAACTTGCCGAAATGAGAATTGGTTTTGAAACAGAATGTCAAATCAGGAAATCGCTCCTCTTTTTGTGGGATGCTGCTATTGCTGGAAGGTGCGTTCTAGTTGTACTGTTCTAGAATCATTTTTTCGCTCCATGTTGTTAGTAAGGTCCCGCATTTTTGAAACTCAATTGAATTTTATTTTTTATCAACAATAGAAAACTTTACACCACGCGTTCCAGCGGACGAGGTCGTGCAAATTGATCATGATATCATAGAGTCATTTATCTTTAAGAGATTGCTCGGTTAGCATCAAATTTTAAATCGCCATCGCTGTCGTGCTATGGTAGGTTATCTTGTCGTGGTTCTTTTGTTTGGGTTTGGAGCTCTTCGCCAAGGAAATTTGCAGTAAATCTCCATGCCTCTTCATCTAGTGCTGGCCATTCAGCAACAATGTGTCTGGCACCCTGTAGCTTAGGCTCCTTAGTCATTGGATTATTGCACAAATCAATGGTCTTGGCTTTGGATTTTGTAGCATTTCCACACCAAGACTCACACCAAAACCATTCCTGGGGCGGTGAGAATACTAGTACTGTATGTTGAGCATAATTTGGAAGATCTTGATCAAGGTTTGACAGACTATTTGGATGTTTACTTAATATCTCATAGAATACCCGCAGTGTATCTCCAGTAGCAGTTTGACGAAATTTTTCCAATTCACCACATACAAGGCACTAATATGGTATGGTTTGCTACGTAGATGGTCTTTCTAGAAACCCTGTTTCCAGAATTTATAGCCATCCATTTCCTTATTGTTATCACAAAAAGGTGTATATGAAAGGGGTCGCCCCTTGAAATCCATATCATATAGCTCCCCCATATCAGCCCTAACAATTTGATCCGCGTCTACGAATATAACCTTTTTCAAAGAAAGTGGGAAAATCACATCTAGAAACAAAATTTTGTATGCCCATATGATTCGCTGCTTTTCTGTCTGCTTATGCAACCATGATGGCCATTTGTATGTAATAAGATCATATTCAAATCCATATTTCCTTGCCATGTGAGGTAAAACATCCTTGAATTGTGGAGATAGATAATTCTTGATGAACCAGAACTTTACTGGTCGATTCGTCTTCTTAAGCACATTTAATATCATAATTTTAAGAAAGCGTTCATACAAATGCCCAAGCAATTGAGAAAATATTGATTGTTTCACCATGCCTTCCCATTAGCCCTTGAATAGGCGAATGCTTATTTGTATCTATCTGCTTCTCTTCTCCACCAATCAAACCAGATGCCCATTTTAGAAATCCTTTATTCCATCCCTTCTGCTTACCCCCCTTTCCTTCCTGTGAGTGACCATCAACATCAATCTCATCTGCATTAATAAGTATTTGTTCCTTCTCTTTTCCTTTCTTCTTCACTACATTGAGGTGAATTAAATGTACCCCTTATTTTCGTCTGGCGGATGAATACATGAACATCATTGTTTAACCCATTGAAGATACTTGCAAATTCCATAGCAATGTAAGAATTGATTGCAAATCCTTTTCGAGGAATGTTAGAAATAGATGGGCATTCACCGAAAGGTATATGCTTTGCCAAGTACTATTAGAGTTACACCGGCATTATTCAAAACATTTTTGTATATTCTAGTTAACCGTATTATCTCTCCTTGAACAAGGTCGTAGCCTGCTCCCATGTCCAGATCAAGTTCAGCATCGACTAGCCAATCATACACGTAATTCCCAATAGCAGAAGATATCATTTTCCATCAACAAGATGAAGGTTGGAAGCATGACTTAACAGTACAAATGCGAACTCCCCTGCCATCATGAAAACTTATTATTAATGATATTATTACACAAATCACTTATTCGATTTAATTAATAACAAGAATTTAAAATTTAATAATTAATATTTCTAAATGCCTCTTAATAAGATAAAGTGGATTAAAACACTAGGTACAAAAATGTATTTATTTGATAAAAACCCATAAAAATTTGGA
>CM076576.1:959337595-959842201 GCA_034641835.2 Pinus albicaulis
GGCTTCCTGGACCGAGGGGTAACCCATGATCATGTTGTCATCCACAAATTGTTTATGGGAGGAGGGGGGAAGGATGTGGAGGGGTATACCCTACAGATCACCTGAGTGGATGGAGCTTTTGAGGAGGCGGCCCAGCCCTTTAGCCATGATGATGAAAATGAAGGGTGAGAGGGGGTCCCTTTGTCTGATTCCTCTTGAGGGGTTGAAAGTTGCAGAGGGTATACCATTGATCAAGATGGAATGAAACTGATAGGTTATGAGGCTCATGATCCAGCGTACCCAGGTGTGGCTGAAGTCAAAGGCCAGAAGGACATTTTTGATATAGTCCCAACTAAGTTTGTCAAAATCCTTGGATAGATCGATTTTGAGGAGCATACCTGGTTTTTTGGAGGATTTGAGAGAATGTATGAATTCGTGGGTTAGGATGATGCCATCAAGGATTTGCCTGCCTTCAACATAGCCTACTTGCTCCAGGGAGATGATCATGGGGAGGAGCTGCTTCAGCCTATTAGAAATAACTTTGGAGATTATTTTATAAATGACATTGCATAGTGCTATGGGCCTGTACTTACTTGGCGAGGATGTGTGTCTTATTTTGGAACCAGAGTGATGAAGGTAGCATTAAGCATCGGAAGAAGCCAGTGAGTGGTGCGCGATTCCTCCACTACACCCCAGACTTTGTCTCTAACGGTTTCTTAGAAGAAGTGGAAGAATTTGGTGGTAAATCCATTAGGTCCAGGAGCTTTTCTGGCCTTTAGCTGGAAGACTGCTTGTTCCACCTCAGCAAGAGTGGTGGCTTTAAGTAGCATCCAGTTGTGTTCTTCCATAATAATCTTAGGAATGTGCTGAGTAATTTTTCCTATAGCCTAATCCCTATGATGATTAGGTTCTTTCAAAGTGTTCCTGAAGTGGTTGCGCAACTCCTCTGTTATGTCCTCTTGCTTTTCCAGACATTCTACATTTTGGTTTTTGAGGACAGTGATTCTATTATGCATCCTGTGCTGAAAAGTGGAGCGACAGAAAAATTTTGTATTTCGTTCTCCCTCTCTGAGCCAACATATCCTCAATTTTTGTCTCCATAGGATTTATTCCCGGATCCTTCTTTCTTCCATCTGAGTTGATAATATCTTCTCTTGGTTCTCTGAATCGGCTGAGCATCCTTCCTTGATAATCATTTGTTGAAGCTTCTTCATTTTTTCCTCCAGCTCTCTTTGATATTATAATATATTACCGAAGGTGGATTTGTTCCATACCTTCAGTTTACCTTTGAGCATTTTCAGCTTTGTCTGGAACTGTAGCATTTTTGTTCCTTGCGGAGGTGATAGGGAGGACCACCAAGAGACCATTTCCTTGAACCCTGGGTGTCTGAGCCAACAGTTTTCAAAGTGGAATAGTTTGGGAGCATGCATACCTGGTATTAACCACTGAAGTTGTATTGGCCAGTGATCAGAGCCTGCGGCAGGGATGATGGTAGTTTCTAGATCACCCCCCAGATGATGAAATATTCCATGATGAGGAACCTGTCGAGTCTGGAAGATATTTGGTGGGTGCCTCCTCTTCTATTATTCCAGGCGAAGATGCCGCTAGAAGTTTGGAGATCAATGAGATGGTTTTCTTGGATGAATTACTTGAATCCATTACTGTTCAATTCAAGATGCATCCTTCCTCCCTTCTTTTCCTATAGGTTTGTTATCATATTGAAATCTCCTCCCAGGAGCCAGAGTGGTAGAGATATCTATTTATTGAGTTCAACCATGTTGTCCAGAAGCTCCGTTTTCTGGTTAAGTTTCTAGGGAAAGTAGACATTCGTTAGCAGACCATGGATGTCCATTCCAATCATGTGAAATTTTGCCTGGATGAAATGTCTATTGGCATGATATTTCTCTATGGAGATGATCTGGGGGGTCCAGATGATTTCTAGTCCTCTAGACGCTCCATTGGCATCTACCACTATTGTATTGCAACCTTTCCATATATTTTTGAAGATTGTTTCCAGAGTGGAGCTGGAACATTTGGTTTCTTGCATGTAGAATATTGTAGGGTGTTCCTCAGTGATTCTTTTCTTTATTATCCTGTGCTTGTTGGGGCTATTGAGCCCTCTTATATTCCATGAGATGATCTTCATTGGGGGGGAGGGAGGGGGGGGGGGGGTTGGTAGTTTACGCGTAGAATCTTGTTAACTTGGGGAATCTCCCATAATCCACCATTTCCTTTCCCATTTCTACTTTTCTTTGCAATGTTGTTTTCCTACCTCTTTTGCGGGACTCTTTCGTGAAGTATTTGTATTTATGAGCGTACCCCCCCTGAATGCCCAGAGAGGGGAGCTGTTGCGCTCGGGTAAGGATTTATTCCATCTTTTGGACATGTTTCTTGGATATTCAGTGAAATTCCTTCTTATTGCAAGCATCCTCTAACCCTATGAGATCCAGGCCCTCAAGGTCAATGCTATCTGGCTCTTCCTCCATGGATTCTAGGATCGCGTCCAACACTTGTTCTTTGCCCTTCGACGCTAGGTTGTCCCCTACGAAGCTAGGGGATTGAGGTTTCAGAAAGGTCTCTAGTGGGATCTTGTTCAGTTGTGTCTTGGAGGTCTGTGGCTGCTCCTAACTTCGTTGGTTGGTTCATTCTCATTCTCATTCAGTGGATTTAGGGCTGCGAAGCTATTGATAGTCACATGTCCTTTTTATTCTTTTGAGAATTAGTTCTCTTGTTATGCCTTTTCTTGCTTGCTATCTTCATGAATCCTTCTGTTGCTTGGTCATTTGATTCATTTTCAGCTGTCGCTTTTTTGTTTAGAGGGAAATATCTGAATATATGCCCATGTTGGTGACACCTTCGACATCTGAAAGGAATATGCTCATAATCTATAGTTTGTATCCATTCAAAGTATTTGTGCAGCAGATTTACCTCGCCTGGTAGCGACTCTGCATATGTTGCATAGTGATTGATCTTTGTTTCCTCTGCTGTCTTGACGAATTCCCCTAGGGTCAGCTCATCCCAGTAGTCCTAGGGGAGGGAGTAGAGCCGAATCCAGACCGGGGCCCATGCAAGATCTTGTTTGTTGGGGTTGAACCGCTTCGTCCAGTGTCGGAGGTATAAGCCTGCGGAGTTGAAGAAATAGGGTCCTCCATCCATGATCCTATTTTTGTCTTCAATGCAGGTAAAGATCACATTGAAGAAGCCTTTAGCACACAACTTAAGGTCAATATGGCCCTTAGGTTTCCATTTGGAATCTATCCATCCTTAGGGACTTTTTTTAGTGGGCCAGAAACCCATGAACCTTCCTATCAACGCATGATCCTTCATGAATTGGATTCTTTCGTTGATGCGATGCGCAGGGAGCTTGATCATTGTTCTTTTGGGGTTCTTCGAAATGCATGTTGTTGACTTGATGTTCGCTTCTTCTGCTGATGTATTTTTCTACTGTGCTGTGGGAGTCACCCCTGATATGTCATGAGACAGGCCAGAGTGTTGTTGATTGTCGGTATTAGCCCTTGCTACCGCCCTTGTGAGAGGTTGGTCTGTGATGGGGGGAGCAACGGCCCCCCCATTGGTTTCTATCATAGGTGAGCCTCAAGGATGACCAAGAGAGTGATCACGGCCTAACGGGGGGGAGGTCTGCCTAGGGTAGCCTGCGCGGAAACCTCCAAACCCTAGGTCATGGCGGTCGGCCTGGTGCAGAGCTCCACTAGAAAATTACCTCTACTTTTCCTATTATTATTTTAATATTAATAATATGATGATATCTAATAAATATAATATTATAATATTATAAAAGTATGGTAATATTATAATGAGAATAATATGATATTAATGTTAATAAATGGTGTTTAATAATTATTGATAATTAATTCAACTTATTAATAGAAATTTTAATAAAAATATTAATGTTAATAAAATAAATTAGTTTTCACTTAACTTTATAATTAATATTATATTATTAATGTTAATGAAGTGCTAATTTAGAATTATGAAAGAGAGGGAGGGAAGAAGACAGAGGAAGAGGAAGCAGGTAAGGGAAGTTAGGAATGAAGAATTCCTTAAGACTCCTTAAGGAGGGGAATTCAACACTGGTTTATTTCAAGACTATTATACATGTTTAGATTGTTAGGATTTTTTAATAATTTAATTAATAATACTAATATTATTGATGACATTAATGTTCTTGATATAAATAATATTAATATTAATAAATAATATTAAATTATGTTGAATGGACTCATTTACAAAAGCGCACTCATATAAATGATGGAAAATGAAGTATTCTGAGTATATCAACCACATTTACTAATGTAGTAGTGCTAGTATAGAACCAATCATAGGAAGTAGGTCTATACCAATAGAGTGCATAACTACTTGTCTTTTAGAATTAATATAATTTCAAAACTAACAATGTAGTGAGTATTTATGAGTTATAAACAAGACAATAGACAACAACAAAAAATATTTCTTATTCATATAAAAAACAATTTATTCTTACAATTTTTGTACATTTCCACTTTGTGTTATGACTTTTCATATGCATTGTCCACTTCCTCACCAGACATAACTAAATATTTTTCTTATCTTTGTTCCTCTATTCCCTTTCCAATTTTGTGATTTCTTCTCTCATTTTTTCACAACCTCCCTAATCCTTTGCTTGTTCCTTTCTCTTAAATCACAATTAGAAGTTGAATAGATGTAGTAATTTAACTTCCTCATTTTCTTACAAAACTAGTTAATATTTCCTCACATAGATGGCCCGCCAATTTTCCATGAAGTCTCATAAGAGACATGGAATTGCAACAAGAAATGATCCATAATGTTGTATCATATTTGTAACCTTGTTGTATTAACACATAGTTATAGCACTATTTTAGTGAGGTGGAGTCACAACACTATAACGACAAGGTAGAATTGCAACATTCATGTAGAAAGGAAGAGTTGGTAAACTTCCATAGCAAGGTATAATTGCAACACCATAACAACAAGGAAAGTGCATAGCACTCTCACAATAACATGAAGTTGCAATTATATCACAACTTGGTAGAGTTGTAACACAGTAGTAACAAGGAAAAATTGAAGCATTATAAAATTAGAGTGGAGTTAGAACATTGTAATAGTGAGGTAGATTTGAATCACTATAACAATAAGGAAGTGTCACAAAACTCTTGCAATAAGTCCAACTCATAGAATTGGAAAAGAAAGGATGAGTCACAAGACTCTTATTTCATCCTCCAAACTATTAACTAAAATATATCAATGCATATTTATTAACTCAAATCTGCTTCAATTGTTGAAAGATTTTCATCATAGTACACTTGAAACACATGATCAAAAAATTAAATTACTAGAACAATATTTTCAATTACCTTCCTCTTCAAGTATTCAAATGATTTCATGGCTCTTAATATCCATTGGAAAATCCCTTTCTTCATACATTTTATAAGTTGTGCATAATTCTCATTGAAATTTAATGAATTTCAATGTAGAAATTTGATAACCCATGGAAGCTTCTAACATGAAAGGTAAACTTCGATGTCAACGAATCCAAAATAACCTTTTCCTTTTCAAGATCTATATTCAAGCCTTCCTCAGAAAATACAAATCCTAAGTACACTAACTCTTCCTTCGTAAGTATATAGGGTGAATGCATGGAGATAGGTTACATTTTTTGGCAAGCACATGCGTTGGGAGGGGGAAAAAATAAGCTCCATCGAGAAATATTTATCCATCGATTAAGTTATTTGAGGTATTTAAAAATAAAACCTTGATCGAGCTCCTCTGTAACCAGCAATTACATAGGAGCTCGATCAAGATATATTTTTTAAATTTCTCAGCCAAAACATAATGGGTAGTTTATGGTTAGAAGGGATCGATTGAGCTATTTCAAATTTTACCTTAATCACTCAATTGAGCTTTTTAAGTGCTCTATCAAGTTGTTGAGGGCCTAAATTAAAGTTTATTAGCTCTCCTTCTACAAATTTCTCTACAACACCATTTTGTAGCATGGCAAACTTAAGGCAATACTTGTCCTCAGATGGCAAAGCTGATCATGTTGGATTCAGGAAGGAATCCTCTATCCAATGGCATATGATTTTGACATTTTCAAATTCATATGATATTTTTCATCTAATTTATTTTAAACTTTATGTTTGATTTTTTTTTGAAAATTTTCAAAGGGGCTGCATGAAAAATCAATAACATAAAATATACAAAATGAAAAATTTCAAAAAATATTACCATCTTAATTTATGAGTCCTCTTTAAAAAGGTACTCTTGGTTTTTGAATTACTTAAATAGAAGAAAAAAATTTCACATGAATACATGTGTCTAAAAAATGCAATTCAAATATTAATTCGCCAATGTCAAATAATAATAAAAAATTATTAATTTACATGAAAAAAGAAAGTTTCAATATGCATAACTTAGCTCTCTCTTTGTAGATCATGTTCATATATATATATATATATATATATATATATATATATATATATATATATATATATATATATATATATATATATATATATATATATATATATATATATATATATATATATATAAGTTATTATACGTGAACACATCCATACTTGTAAAGATGAGCAAAAATTTGTAAGGACAAGCATTTAATTTAATGTAAAATTTATAGATTATATCACACTAATTTTTTTTGCAAAAAATATCATTAGGGAAAAAACATAATTCTCCATAAATTGTTTTTTTACTCTGAATCAAAACTCACAAATCTTATATGAATTTTGAGGGCTTAAATTCGATAAAAGAGTAAAATTTTGAAATTCCAACGCTACATTTCGCCCAAAAGTGTACCCCATTTTTATGCATTCACCCACACTTTTTCAAATTCATCAGTAGTTTCTGTTTCTCTTCCCTCAACAATTGTAACACTTTTCTCACATGCTTTATGTGTTCTCCTTGCTATCAATGAAGATAAAAAATGTCATCTAGGTATACAAAAAAAAAATCTCGAGAATGGTTTCAATACTTCATTCATGTTCTAGGAGCATTGGCTAAGACAATTAGCATAAGTAGTAATTTGAACAACCCATCCTTTGTCTTAAAATTTTTTCTTACATTCATCACCTTCCCTTATTTGAATTTAATGATATCTACTTTTCAAATCAATCTTTGTATAGTATTTGGCTCCACTCAAAAAATCCATGAGGTCATCCATCTTTGGAAAGGGAAATATATACTTGATTGAGTTCTTATGGATAGCTTGTGAATCTATACACATTATCCATTCACCTCCTTTCTTGGGTGATAAAAACTATTGAAAATCCAAAGGTATAAAGCTCATTTTCCACCTTATATACTTGTTTCAAAATTATGGACAAATAGAAATCAACCTTCATTAGTTCGTTAAAAAATATGTTGGATTAAAATAACATAACTCGACTACTACTATTCACATCTTGGTTGTTATTGTTTCCTAATGTTGTGATTTCATTGTTTACCATTGAAACCAACTTATATCATTTTTGGACCTTTGTGAAATCATAAGTATTATTTCCTCCATTGTGGAAAAAGTTCCTATGAAATAACCATAGCCGTCCAAGCAATCCATCAAAAACACCGATCTCTATTATAACACATAATACTTGTTCGTTAAAGATATAATCTAAAAGTTTAACAAGTATTACTCCATCATGGTCACTTGATGTCCCTTTTATAAGCATAAAACCCATTATGGATTGGGGTAGATAATAAATTTTAATTTTAATTTCTCTATGACTTATGTGGTTACCAAATTTTCTCTATTTCCAAATCTATGACTATATTACAACATTTTTTCTAAAATTTACAATTAGTCATAAAAAAATTCCTTCTTTGTTTAGGTTCTTCTACTATTTTCTTTTCAGGTTTATGCAACACCCTCTAAAAAATTAAATTCTCACCTTGTCCATATCGAAGGACCATTACATTTTCATGAATAGTGGCTTTCTTATATAATTATGTGACTTGTGTTTGGGATTCACTTATTCTTTCTAAACTATCCCACTTTTGGACATTCAAATGCGTTATGCACCTATACTCAACATCAATAGATGGTAATAATATACATTCTTTTTCCTCTTCTCAAACCTCTACCTATTCTAGCTCAATTTCGCCTTTTATTTTTGTAGTTCCTAGTATATTAATTTCCCTTTTCATTTCCTTTGTACTTTCTTTAACCCTGCTTCTATGTCATTTTTCTCAAAATTTCTATTGTGGTATTATTTCAATATTTTCTTCCGCCTTCAAGTCAACTTGATAGGATTGATCTATATTTAGAAATAATTTTTTTCTCATTGACACATCTCAAAACTGATATTCAAGCCCATTCAACTATCTTACCACCCTTTTGATATTTGGTTTCTTTCATCCATGATCTAAGAATTAACTTAAAATATTCATCAATGTATTCCCAAATAGTCAGCTCTTTCTACCTTAAGTTCTATAATTGTTTACACAGATTCTATTGATAATCAGCGTGTAGGAATTTATCCTTAATTTTTATCACCATCTTCCTTTAGGTTCTAATATTCTTCTATTATTTATCTACCCTATACTTTTGTAGGATATCCCACTAAATTGCAGCATGCCCCTCTAAATTTTTCATGGAAAATTGAATGTGATTTGGGACTTGAGTATTCTTGTACTCAAAATACATTTCAAGATCCTAGTATCTAATCAATGAGAATCTTGGATTTTGAACTACCATCATAGAATGAAAATTCCACATGTACATTAACTTTGTCCTTAAAAAAGGATATCATACATACTACAGGGTCCACTTCCTTAACAATTCTCTCCTCTTTAAACCTCTCTTTTGAATATGAGTTTGTGTCAAGATCTAAAAGTATCTTATTTTATATATCTTTTGTTCTCCTTCTCAATTCCTCTAATTCTTAGTTCCCCACACTTCCTCGTGTTGCTCCTTCTTTACATGGTTCCATTCCTACAAGTTATATAGTGGTATTCAACCTAAATAACATTCACAAGCCTCATTCATGCTTGGCTACTTACAACTTTCCTTCCACTAATTACATCGAACAAATCCTCTCAGGTCCTTCCACAACCACACTGCATAAGCACTAATAAAATACCAACCTCAGGATATTAAACTAGGTCCAGTTACACTTGACATAAGGAACCTTACAATCAATATACAACCAATCACAAGAATCTAGTTTATTCCCACAAAGTGAATAACTTTTTAATTTCTCTTGTTAAAAGAATTTAAAACTAACAATGTAGTGAGAAATTAAGAGTTAAAGAAAACAAGAGAAGACAAGAGAAGTGATAAGGATTTTTTTTATTTCTTATTCATATGAATTCCAGTTTATTCTTACAATTTATGCACATTCTTATTTTGTGTTATGAATCTACATGCACATCTATGATTTTTTCTCTTTTTTTCTCCACCTCCATAATCCTCCATATATTCCTTTCTCTTAAATGAGAGTTTTGACATTGAACAGATGCAACAATTTAACTTCATCATATATTTCCCAAACTAGTTATTGTTTCCTCACATAGATGGCTTATTGATTTTCCATGAAGTCCTGTAAGACACATGCAATTGAAACAATGCATTACATATAATCTTGTATTAGGGTTGAAATCCTGTTGCACTAAGCTAGATTCACAACGATATCACATTAAGGTGGAGTCACATCATTAAAATAGCAAGGTGAAGTTGCAAAACTGTCATAGTAGGAGGATTTACAACAATGCATACCGATACATTGTAACAACAATATGGTGTTGTAGTGTTGTCGTAGTAGGTAATAGTTACACAAATATTGTAGTAAGGAAGAGTCACAAAATTTTAATAGCATGGTTTGTTACATCAATGTGATAGTAAGGAAGAGTTGTAGCACTATAACAAAAAGGAAGATTTGTGTCATTGCAATAGCAATTCAGAAATATAGATGTAAATTCCTTAGGCCAAAGTTGCTCCTGCATAATTTTCACAATGTATGTGAACCACAAATGGTACAACCATTCATGGAAATGAGCTAGGGATAAATTAATTTAGTAATGATACAAAAAACAAGGACATAATATGGTTTATGGGTTCGATCTGCTAAGTGAATAACATAGGTTTAAGGGAGGAAGAGGGATTTAACCAATGGAAATGATTAGGATTGTCAAATTGTAAACTAATTATTATTTCTTGCACCAAAGGGGCCTTGAATCAAAGGGCTTCTCCAACCATCGATAGCTTCCTTTAGCATGCCATCTTGTCTACTTTAGTGTTCGAGAAGCAAGGGAGTGATTGGCTCATGATATCGGGTTTTGCTGGTGGCATTTCTTTAAGGATTCATTTATGAGCTTATTACTTGTTCTTTCCCCATTTCAAGGGTTCATTTCTCAATGGTATTCATTCTCAAACCTTTTTGCCATTCCCCATGATTAGTAGAGTCATAGATGTAAGTATGGATGAAGAAGAACAACTCATTTCCAAGTTCAACATGGAGTAGAGGAGGAATTAATATCCTCTTGTGGGTAAACTCCATGAAATATTCAAGTAAATATTGAAACAAAAGGGGTTGGGGGGGGGGCCTCAATTAGAGGAGGAAGTAATATCGTATTGCAGGTAAAATCCATGAAATATTCAAGAAAATATTGTAACAAAAGAGGGGGTGGCTAAATTAGAGAGGATTTTCATCCATGACATACATATTTATGAGTAGATGAGGAATTGGGTACCTATCACATGCAACACCCAAGTCAGGGAGACTAAAAACCCAAAATAGTGGACCTATAATAGCATCTAAATATGGTAGCTAGTGTTGGGTATGGGTTATATTCTTTCCACAATTAGTCGCATGAGCGCGGGGGGGGGGGGGGGGGGCGAAAGCCCCACTTGTACGTTGCGTCAGGCGCAACAGAGGGGGGTCACAGAGGGGGCAACAGTGCCCCCTATTCAGGGTTCGGGGCAGTGGCCCACGAGAAATTTTTTTGAACTCTTTTTTCGGTGGGCGGACCCGTCCATGGTTTTGTGCATGGGCTTGCATATGGTTTTGGGGCATGATGGTTTTCGGCCCTTGGTATTTTTTAGATCTGGTCAAGGGAACTACGGTTATGTTCTAATCGAGGGTTAATGGATTGGGGTTTATGAATGCTTCGACATGTATATATATGTGTTGTAACACTAAAAGGAATATAATGAAAAATCAAGCTGGTAGTGCCAATTGGGGATCCAGGGGAAAATCTCTATTTATATTTGTTTTATGTTTTATTCTCTCGCTATTGTTTATTTTCTGTATTTAATGTTCGTTTGCAGATAATTTCTATATAGGGTTAAAACCTACATTTGGTATCAGAGTTGTTTTGGCTACTAGGGGACACCTTTGTTGCTAAAGGGTTTTTTGTTCGGGCTTGTGGTAGACCCTGTTCAGTGGGAGATCTGCGGGATCGTTTCTTGCGGTGAAAGAACATGGCGAGCAGTGGAAAGATAGATATCGAGAAATTTAATGGCCAGATTTTTGAGTTGTGGAGCTCAATATGGAGGATTCACAGGATAAAGACCAATGGATTCTAGAGATCTCGCACTAAAAACCAACAACAATATCGTACAAGACTGAAGAATTTTCATTGAAGACAAAGAGCACAATATGGTTGTGTGTCTTAGATTCAATATTGTTGAATGTATATGGGAAGCAGACGAGGACTTTGTGGGACAAGTAGGGACTTTGTACCAATCTAAGTCTCTGTGAATAAATTGTTCCCTTAAAAATATGTATAACTTGAGGATGAAGGATGGAGACTCACATAGAGCATATGGAATTCCCTTCAATACTATGGTAAGTCGTTCTTGTTATCTCGATATTAAAATCTCAGATGAAGATAAGTGCATCAGTTTGTTGTGTTCTCTACCAGACTCGTGGGACAGTCTGGTTATTGCAATAGGTAGCAATACAACTACCTTGAAATTTGATGACATTGTCTCAGCCTTGCTGTCGGAGGAAATGAGACGGAGAAATATGGAGGGTCAGAATGGAGATGCCTTATCTGTACGAGGAAGGTCCCAGAACAGAAACAAGAATAAGGTTTCGAGTGGGAGATCAAAATCTAGAGGGAGATCTAAATCTCCTGGAAAGTTTGTAAAGGTGTGCCGGAAATGTGGAAAGGAAGGGCACTACAAAAAGGATTGCAGATCTAAAGATCCTGAGAAAGGAAAGGGATCTGACGATGCTTCTTCTGCAGAGGCAAAAACCACCTCGGATGAAGGTGGGGATGTGTATTTGGCTTCTTTTTCAAATACACATGTAGATCATGAGTCATGGTTGATTGACTCAGGTGCATCCTTTCACTTCACTCCCCATAGGGAGTGGTTCTGCGAGTATGAGAAATATGATGGTGGTGATGTCTTCCTAAGGGATGATAGGAAGGCCAGAATCGTCGGACGTGGAAAAGTCAAGCTGAAGCTGCAAGGTGGAAGGATTAGAACACTTCCTGGTGTTCTGCATATTCCTGCATTGGCCAGAAATCTGATTTCTGTAAGCAAGATGGATGATGCAGGTGTAAAAACAGTGTTCGAGAAAGATACCTGTAAGATGGTTTGGGGAGCATTAGTGACACGCGTGGAGCGTATTGAACTCATACGCTTCTGTGGCAGCACTGTTATTGATGGGTGTAACAGTTCTGTAGTTCTTGAAAGTGGAGCAGAAAGCCTAGCTGTCTTCGGAGAAAATACCATGCTATGGCATCAAAGGCTTGGACATATTGGAGAGAAGGGCCTTCGGATACTGCATAGAAATGGTATGGTAGAAGGTATGTCTAATTTCTCTCTGGATTTCGATTTCTGTGAACATTGTGTATATGGGAAACATAATCGGGTGAGTTTTCCTTCTGGTGCTAAGAGGGTGAACAAGATATTAGAACTTGTGCACAGTGATTTGTTTGGACCTGTGTCAGTTCCATCACTGGGAAAGTCTGTGTACTATGTTTCATTCATAGATGACTTCTCAAGGAATACATGGATATATTTCTTGAGGAAGAAATCTGAAGTCTTTGACAAATTTAAAGAATTTAAGGCTCTGGTGGAAAATCAGACAGAGAAGAAGATAAAGGCGTTGAGGACAGATAATGGCGAGGAATTCTGCAAGAAGGAATTTGAAGAGTTCTGTAAGAAGTGTGGTATAGCACGGTAGAAGACTAATCCATACACACCTCAGCAAAATGGAGTTGCAGAAAGAATGAATAGAACACTGATGGAAAAGGCAAGAAGCATGCTCAGTGGTACCGGGTTAGGACAAGAATTCTGGGCAGAGGTAGTGGAGACTGCATGTTACTTAGTTAACAGATCACCTTCATCAGCGTTGGAGGACAAGACTCCACATGAGGTATGGACTGGTAAGAAACCCTCTCTTTCACATCTAAGGGTATTTGGATGTGATGCATATGTACATGTTCCAAAGGAGAAAAGGACCAAGTTGGATAATAAATGTGAAAAGTGCATCTTTATTGGGTATAAGGATGGTTTAAAGGGTTACAAGCTTTGGAACCCAGAAACAAGGAAGGTTGTGTACAGCCGAGATGTGGTGTTTAGAGAAGTGAAAGATGTTGTTAAACATGAATTCCTATCAAAGGAACCTGAAAAGATAGAGTTTGAGCTAAAGGAGGATGAATCATACTCTACAACAGAAGAAGACTCAGAAGATGAAGAGCCACAAACTCCAGCTTTGAGAAGATCAGTTCGGGAAAGAAGGCAACCATAAAGGTATAGTCCATCTGCTTTCTGTTCAGGTTTTGCCTTAACTATAACTGATGATGAACCCAGAACTGTCAGGGAGGCAGTAGATTCAGAGGATGGAAAACTCTGGAAGGAGGCCATGGCTGATGAAATGGCATCCTTGCACAAAAACGATGCATGGGATCTGGTGGAGTTGCCGGTTGGAAGGAAGCCCATTGGGAGCAAATGGGTGTTTAAGAAGAAGATGAATGTAGAAGGCAAGGTGGAGAAATACAAAGCTCGGTTGGTAGCGAAAGGTTATTCCCAGGTGCCGGGAATTGATTTTGGTGATATTTTTCTCCTGTTGCCAAGGTTACTTCTATTAGATTACTTTTATCTGTTGCTGCTGCATTTGATTTTGAGATAGAACAGATGGATGTGAAGACAACATTTCTTCACAGGGATCTAGAAGAGGAGATCTACATGAAGCAACCCGAAGGCTTTATGGTGAAGGGTAAGAAAGAACTGGTATGCAGGTTGAAGAAGTCTCTGTATGGGTTAAAACAGTCACCAAGGATGTGGTATCAGAAATTTGATACCTATATACAGGGACTTGGCTTCACCAGAAGCAAGGAGGATCACTGTGTTTATTTTAAATTAATTGGTGACCGTGTTATTTATTTGGTCTTGTATGTGGATGATATGTTGTTGATTGGAAATGATAAAGAAATTATCCAAGATTTGAAGACCCAACTGTTCTCCAAATTCGACATGAAGGATCTTGGTGCTGCAAACAATTTTTGGGCATGGAAATTAAGAGAGATCGGGCAAAGAGGAAGCTCTGGTTAAACCAGAGGAAGTATGTCGAGACTATATTGCAGAGGTTCAATATGCAGGATAGTAAACCGGTGAAGGTTCCTATTCCCGTAGGTGTAAAACTTTCTGCTGAACAGTGTCCCAAGACACAAGAAGAAGAGGAGTATATGTCCCGTGTTCCATATGCAAGTGCAGTGGGTAGCCTGATGTATGCAATGGTCTGTACTAGACCAGACATTGCACATGCAGTGGGAGTATTAGTAAGTATTATGTCAAAACCATGGAAGGAGTACTGGACAACAAAGTGGAAGCGTGGTTTTCGATATTTGCATGGCACTAGTGATTATGGTTTTTACAACCAGAAAACCGTGGATCGATAGAGTGTCGACATCCGTGCTCATGTTTATGCAGATCATGGCTGAGATTTGGACAAAAGAAGATCTACAAGTGGGTATGTGTTTAGCCTATCGGAGGTGCGCCATTTGATGAGTAAAAGACAAGCCTCAGAGTGGCTCTTTCAACTGCAGGCAAAATACATGGCAACCACTCATGCAAACAAGGAAGCGCTTTGGCTATAGATTTTGTTCAAGTATGGGGTTGGTTGGTGCAACGCTTTATAAGGATAGATTGTGATAGCCAACGGAAATTTTCTTGGCTAACAACCCCGCGTATCATTCAAATACAAAGCACATTATACCAATACTTTAGGAGAGATATGTTTGAGGCTAAAAGGGTGTTGCTGGTAAAGGTGGAAAATTTGAAGAATGTTACAGATGAATTGACGAAGTCTGTGAGCACTCAAAAGTTCTCTTGGTGTAGAGAAACAATGTGTGTTGAAGAATTGGGCCAATGACTAAGCTCTCCTGTGGCCCCCTGTGGAAAAAAAACAACAAGTGGGAGAATGTTGGGTATGTGTTCTTTCCACGATTCGTGGCGGACTCGCTCTATAGTTTTGTGCATGGGTTTGCAGATGGTTTAGGGGCATGATGGTTTTCGGCGCCTGGTATTTGTAGATCTAGTCAAGGGAACTATGATTATGTTCTAATCCAGGGTTAATGGATTGGGGTTTATGAATGCTTTGACATGTATATATATCTGTTATAAGGCTAAAAGGAACATAATAAAAAATCAAGATGGTAGTCCTGATTTGAGATCTAGCGGAAAATATCTGTGTATATATTTTTTATGTTTTATTCTCTCGCTAATGTTTATTTTCTATTTTTAAGATTCGTTTGCAGATAATTTCTGTACAAGGTTAAAACCTACAATGCTAGAAGAGTGTTGATGGAGATGAATGAAGCCTACTAAGAAATTTTGTTGTAGACAGATGACATGTAGCTCCAAATAAAAAAGTCCCTGATGCCAAAATCACATCCTTAATACCCTAGCTAGCATCTCCTCAAAAAGAATCACAACAAGTACAAGTTCCTATTTTTTTACAGAATTAAAACATATGAATTATGCAATTTCACCATTGTCATACAACCTAGACATAGTACATGTATATTCTTATTCTATTCTAATTCAATGTATTTCCGGTACCTAAAAATAATAAAAATAATAAAACATTAAACATTTGAATAAAATAAAAGCCATACCTATATCATAAGTACTATGTAAACTATGGAATCAAAGTTAAAATTAGCCATATGTCAAATCAACAAAAAACAACAAGTATTAAGCATAGTAGCTATTACCTGTCGCTTAATTTAAATATAGAAATATTGCAATTTAATAAATAAATGATGGAATATATATATATGTGTGTGTGTGTGTTTTTTTTTTAGTTTTATAAAATATTGTGATTATAAAATATTTCTTAAATTTAAATTATTAAGTTATTTTTAAATTATTAATTTATTTATGTTCATCTTTTATTATCTAATTTCACTGTGACATTTTGTTAAAGATGGAAATTGTATTAATAAGATTTTACATGGTTATTTAAATTTGATTTAAAAAATAAAATTTGAATATTTTCTAAATTTGAATAAAAAATTATGGAAAGTTGGTAATTTTATTAAGTGAATTATAACATCTTTCCAAAAAATTGAACATGAAACAAATTGTTAGAACTAAAATCCTTCCATAAAATAAAATTTGAGTATTAATAAATACAATTAAAATGTTAATAAATAGTAGTATTTGATAAAATGTTAAATTTTAATTATTAATAATATTTGATTTTATATATAATTAAAGTTAAATATTAATTAATAATATTTGATTATATATATAAAATAAAATTTACATGGCACTAAAATAATATAATGCTATTTAACTATATTTATAATGGATAGGTTTTGTTAAATCATGAAGAAAGCTAATGCAAATAATGCAATATACCTGCGGCAGCAAGTATAATAACAGCAGCTCCATATAACAATCTAAGGCATAACCAAACAAATTAGGACATTACTAGTTTGGAAAAAAACCAAAAAAATTGCCTCATTAAATCACCTAATATAGCTCAGCTTGTTGATACCAAGTGCAGTAAACCCTGCTCACACCCATGCTTAAATCTTACCACACATATATCCCTTGCCCATATTTCATGTTTTTTTGAAGGGCATGGCAGCGACACAGAAATTCCAAAGGCCTGGTTAATATATTTTCAGGGATTCCATTTAGTTGATACTCTAGAAATAGCAGCCTGGGTATTTTGAACTCGTTTAGGAAGCCATTATTTTCAGAGATTGGGTTCTTACAGCTAATGCTTGCTTATATTTCAAGGGTCTGGAGGCTATTACTGATTCGTTCTCCGTCGTGTTTTGAACTTTATCAGCGGCGTATATGAGGCATTTTCTTTTACACCATAATTGTCTAATATATGCTTATAAGATTTAATTTACAGGATTTTAATAGCGATTCAGCGTTTCGATCAATTGTATAACTAGCATTCACTTGAAGCATCAGATATTCAAAATGATGCGATTTACAATGAGATGCTTAGCAAGATCATGCAAGTTTAATCTCGTGCCAAAGAATAAGAAACTATTGAAATCTAAGAAGAAACCAGTGGCCAAGATATTGTTCAGTGAATTACTGGAACAAGAGTCCAACCAGCTTGATGAAACCGAAAAGCTAGCAGGGGAGTCACTAGAATTTAATGCTGCCATTGAAGAAAATGCAAAGGAAGAGATACGTGGGCTTAGCGTCGAGTGCCAAATGCCTCCGAAGGATTCATCAGAGGCATGCCCAGCCAATCCATTGCCGATGGCCAGTCCATCCAGTCGCAATGGCAATACCCCATTATTGTCCAGCTGGTTGAGCATGTACAAGCTCAGGGAAGGAACATACTTTCCCGCATAGCTCTCGCCCGTTACATAAAATGGGCATTTGCGAAACAGGGGATTCAGGTCGAAGAACACTTGTAGGGCAACATACAAGTCCTTGGCAACCTCGTCTTGGTTAGTAGGAATGTGTTCCTCGGAGGGGGCAATGCTGAAGCCGCTTCCAAGAGGATTGTCCAAAAATAGTAGCCCAAACACACGATTCCAAGGTGCAGGATTCTGATGCAAACAGAGATCTGGGCTGTCGCTGACTCTCCAGGGGCCTAATTCGTAGAAATTTCCAATCAGCCACAGAATAATCAGAGTATCAGATAGTTGTTTTTCAGGGGAGATAGCCTCGTAGTATGCATAGAACATCCGAGCGCCGCTCTTTCCTTCTATATCCAGATACCCAGATTTCGTCAGGAGTACCTCTTTGGAAAACACTCCAATTTCCATTCCCGCCACTGCCACTACATCCCAACATATTATTGTTACGAATTGCGCAACCACCGCAGCTGTTGCTGCAACTGCAATGGAATTTCTACCGCGAAGCATCATTGTCCCGCAACACAACATGTTTGCCTGTTTGATTAAAACACTGGGAAAGTTGACAGTAAGTGGGAGATGCATCAATCATGATCCAGTTTACCCTCAATAGAACTGTGGATATGAGCTACCCAACAAAAAAGACAATACCAACACAATTAATGGCAGGATTAAAGAGCCAGGCCTATTGTACTCTGTATATACCCTCAATAGAACTGTGGATATGAGCTACCCAACAAGAAAGACAATACCAACACGATTAATGGTAGGATTAAAGAGCCAGGCCTATTGTACTATGTATATAATCACATAAAAAGTGATCAATGGTCTCACTTGATTCAGCGTTCCGATCAATTGTATAACCAACATTCCCTTGAAGCATCAGATATTCAAAATGATGTGATTTACAATGAGATGCATAGCAAGATCATGCAAGTTTAAGCTCGCGCCAAATAATAAGAAACTATTGAAATCTAAGAAGAAACCAGTAGCCAAGATATTGTTCAGTGAATTACTGGAACAGGAGTCCAACCAGCTTGATGAAACCGAAAAGCGAGTGGGGGAGTCACTAGAATTTAATGCTGCCATTGAAGAAAATGCAAAGGAAGAGATACCCGGGCTTAGCGTCGAGCGCCAAATGCCTTCGAAGGATTCATCATAGGCATGCCCAATCAAAAGTAACATAGGGCATGAGTTGCCAATCACTAATGAGAGTGACATAGACACTCACTCAAATTTTACAATATAAAATTATTTTACCTTAAAAATAGCCAACAATATATAGAGACTATATATAAAATCATTATAAATTTGTATAATTTTACAAACTTATCAATAAAATTTTATAGTTCACATATTAGAAATCAGTGGAATTTGCCAAAATTTTAAACTTCAAGATAATTTTCCATTGACAGTGAAAAAACGGTAAAGTATTATTACCTGAATTTGCAGTTTAAGATGAGATTACTATTGCATATGACGCTATGACGACTAATGAACATGCGGGAAAGAGTTGGAGAATCGAGGATAAGGATGAATCCGCGGGGATTAAGAGGTTGTGTCTTTCGCAAAATAAGATGGCCTCTGATAAGATTGTCATACCGGATGATTAGTGTTTTGCTGCGGAATTTATTGCAAACAATGGTGATTGTCCTTATATTCCTCCAATTGTCGTAGTGTGCCTATGTATGAATTTAATTCAAATCGAGAGATCACTGTATGCATTTAAAACTTATCTTTACAAATTACCAATGCGTTTAATCTTTGTATCTCTAGCGCCTTAATATCACATGGGTACATTTACAAGGTGAGACCTCAGTAGGGTTGATCTTTGTACCTCCGACACTTGAACATTTTTTATTATCTAAAATCTCAATCGGTTTGCAATAAGAAGTGAAAAGTATGAACTAATAAGAAACAAAAAAAAATAACTTTAAACAATAAAAAATACCAAAGTTTAACTATGAAAAAACTATAAATTATTCCATTCATAGACAAATTAATGTCTAATCATAAGAGAACCTTAGGTATTATGCGTAATACCTATTGGCTGCAGGAATAATAATACGAAACATGAGAAAATATTTTAATAATTATAATTTGTAATTATCAAATAATTTAAAAAATGTATTACTTTAATATAATCAACTTATATAATATTAATATTTATAATTTTATTTACAAAATAAATTTTATTAAATTAAAAAAGAAAAATCATATATATATATATATATATATATATATATATGCCCACCAAGGCATGGTCTAGTGGCCAACGGACGAGGCATGGTCTAGTGGCCAACAGACGCACTATTAAGGCATTCGTGCTGTTAAGCAAGTCATAGGTTCGAGCCTCGTCTAATCTGGAGACCGTTCTTACAGGTTGAGCAGTTCCGTGAGAGGTTATAGTGGTAGCCGAGGGTTTGACCCCGTAGCTCGCATGTGAAAGTTGTCTGATGTTACCGATTCCTCTGACTCATATATATAACCTCTTGCTTAATGATGGAATAATAAGAAACATGATTGGTGACCCCTCTTTTCTTTAATATCTACTTGCATTTATAAAAATTATTACAAAAGTGTAAAAGGACTATAGGAGGTAGATGTTTTATACACGGATAAAAATAATACATGAAATGGTATATTTTCCTAAATATGATTGCTCACTCCACTCATCTTAAAATTATAAAATTATTATAAAAATGAAAAAGGATTAAGGGTGATTTATGTTTTAGACAATTATAGAGAAAATAATAAAAAATGGTTAATATATATATATTTTGTTTTAAATCATAACTTCTTATTATTTAAAATTCTCTAAAGAAAGAAAAGTATCTTTATACTATGAAGATTTTTATGCCGATAGCCATTGTATTGTGGAGTTCGTTGGTGACACCGTTGAGATTCGTCATCTTCAACAGTGTCAACACCCAAATCTCAACAGTGTCACCCGAACCAATACAAAAGCTGACTTATTTTCTAGTTTTTCTCGTTTCACGACCTTCGCACATTTTCTTGTTTGGTCTTGTCCTTCACACAAAGTCCATCTCATATAGGGAATTTCGCACGAGTTGAAGAGAGCGATTATGTGATCGTTGGAGGTGCCCTTATTTATTTGATTCACCCCACCCCTGCATTGGATTGGATTGAATTCAAAGCAGCCATTTCATCTCTCGTCACTCACCCAATATGTTCCTCCCAATTAGGCTTTTCAATCTTTTTCTATCATATGATGGCAGCTATAGAATGAATCCCCTCCCCTGCTCCCAACTCTATAGAAGAGGGAACTCAGAAATCACCGTCAATGGCTGGAGGATCAGATATCTCCATTTTAACTGATCTCGATGCTTCCAGGGAAGATGTGCTCGATCGGATTCAGAGCCTCAAAAATGTCTTGCAAGATTGGCATGGTAAGCTTGATACTCAAATCAAGACTCATCGACAAGAGCTTGGAGATATGAAGAATTTCCTCAATGATGAGGTGGAAAAATTCAGATCTAAGTTCAAGGAGTTGAAAAACAGTTTTTTAAAGTAGCTCGATGAATATACTAAACTTACTTCCCTGATTTCCAACGTCCCTGAGAAAGCAGAAGCGGTGTTTTCCGATTCTTAAAATGGAAGAAGGAGCATTAACAAGAGACACCCATAACCGGTGTTATTTCTTGCTATTGAATGTTCTTGTTATAGTATATAAATCTTGGAACTGTCGCACAGAGTCCGTCGATCTCATCTAGGAAACTTGAAGTCTCCGATATGGAGTCCATCTCATCTACTGGTGAAGAAATGTTTCACCTCCTTTTGCCGACACATGTCTTGCAAAGGCCCATGGAAAAGTTGCTTTCCAAATCGAATTGTCAACTTTACATTTCTTGTCACTTCGACCTCGTCTGAGCGCAAGATTTTAAGGCATGCAAGAAACTTAGTTTTATAAGCCGATAAGTCCCAGTTCGGAGAGAATACAGTTTCTGAAAGAGCGACGGTATTCAAAATTTGAGTGCATAGGCTATTCACTTTACATTTCAGTTTCATTTCATATGTAACAGACGTTGAACCCTCCAAGAATTGCACTCCAGTTTGAAACAAAAAAATGATTTTCAGACTTTTTTGTCCCAAGAGGTTTCTCTTGAGAAATTTTCGAAGCTAATTTTCTTCACAGAAAATAGGGGTTCTCCAACATACTTACAAAAAAAGTAAAAGTAAAAGTCTGGAAATAAATCTTCGGATATATCAATAACATATTTTATGAGAGGTTCAATAGAATAAGCAATGCCATATACAACTTTCTCTAATTTACCACATATTTCAACTTTTCCAGAAGACAATCTGAGGAAATAGATCCCTGGGGATTTTCGAATTTCTAAATAGTTTTTCCATTCCTCCCTTTAACGACTGATTTCACTAAACTTGGGGGAACACGTATCTCCCTGTAAAATTTTGATGGAGTGTTCCATTCACGGTGTTCCATTGCTTTTCTCATCCACCCAAATTTGTTGGGATACAAAACCATGTTTGCATTATGTTTAACATTGCGTGTTACTCAAAACAAAAAACCATTCCAACATTACAGTGGAAATTCACAGGAAGAGAGAGTGTAAAACACTTGTGTTTAACTATTAGTTAAATCCCAATAATCAACTCTATGGTTTGGCACACACAGTGTGGGTGACATGTGCTTTGGATAACCAAATCCTAGCCGCTTAAGACCAAAAACATTATTAGGCGTGCAATGTCAACTCAGCTCTGTGAATTGTCTAGTGGATGCCAAATCCAAGTTGCTTGAGGAAAAACACGTCATTATATTTCCGTAGAGATTTTTCATTATGGTACTATAAATTTAGTTAAAGCAGAATTTACTTTAAAGGTGGTAAAATTTATCTTCACATGTGTGAATAGTTTTGTCAAGCTAATTTGGGGTGGTTTATAAGGTGTGATTTTTATTTTGGTTTAATGGTAGTTTTAAAATGATTTTAAGTATTATTATGAAAATTAAATCATTTTTCTTTTATTTAAATAATTTTATGGATACACCCATTGTGACAATGATTGAGTGCCATTTTCCTTTTAATCAATTTAAATGTTCCCATGTGTCGTCATGAAAAGAATCTACAAATACAATTGTGAAAATATAACAGAAAAAAAATCTATGAATACAACTCTCAAAATATAATAGAAAAAAATCTACTGATACAACTATCTAAAGAGATTACTATTAAAAGGCTTAAAGAATATAAGCTCCTAAAAATTCTAGGTTCTAAAAAATATAAACCTTAAGGTGTTTTGTTAAAACACTTTTTATGCTGATAGGCATTTTATTGTGAGATTTTTGTTCGTGACACTGTTGAGATTTGTCGTTCGCGATAGCTAGCCCGAATCTCAATAATGCATTATCATTTAATTTTGATATAAATACACAAGGAATAAGGTTATGGAAACATCACTTTCAATGTCTTTAATTTCAGTCTTTGCGCCATCGAGCTGACCTAGACCAACTTGTCAGGCCCCCTAGCAGAGATCTGCATACTGGATCCAACTCTCTTTTCATCATCGTAACCTCACCTACTGCACTCTTTCTTTTTTCTAGGTTCATAGAGTTCATTTACCACCCCAATAGGAGAGAAATCCCCTAATTCCCAAGCCCGAGTCCTCTAAATCTCCTTCCTTGGCCCTTTGAATTGTGTGCAAGAGTGCTCTCGAGCAAATGAGACGATGACAATCACGACAGGGTTATTCATGGATAAACGACAGTTCTTTTAGTTAATTCATATTTTTCATCATCAAGTTCCTTCCTCATATCTCATCGCCCTGTTCACTACTACCTGAAGTTACCACAACTGTTATCTTATCTACTATGGTTCTCGAATAACCTAGTTACCAATTCAACACCCACACATTAAGAAATAACAAACATACTTCCAAACATATGAAGAAGAATTCATAGTCAATCATTCCCAGTCTTATAGCCAGGAGGGTCAGCGAGAGGGGCAGTGCCAGAAATTCAGCCGATAGTCGATCATCACGAGTCAAAGCCTGCACATCCAACCAAACCAATGAATCAAATTCGCGTGAGCAAGTCGTTCGAAGGGACAGATAATGAAAGGAGTCGTGCAACCTACTTTATGCATTGAAATCTAAGCTTGATTTTACTATATATCCCACCTGAGTAGAGGGGTTATTCATGGGAATAACACTGGTGAAGTCTGGAGGGGTTATTCATGGGAGAAACGATAATTCCTTGATTCTATGTTCTATCTTATTTCAAGAGCACCAAGTCAGTGGCTTCTAAAACCTTCTTTCTTTTTCTGTAACGATGTCAAGTTTTGTTGTTAAAGTTGTTAGGGTTGAATTATGTGTTTTTTCCTGGAGTTTAGATGATCATGTTTAATACTTTTGAGTAGAACTGAAATTTCAGGGGGTGTGATTTGGATTAGGTTAATATCGCTATTGGGACCAAAAATGTTTATTGCTGGGTTTTGCAAAAAAAATTCATTTATTATTCCTTTACCAAATCGATAAAGGAAGGCAAAGGCAATCTAATCCATCGATTTCTGCTCTTCCCAAAGTGAGTGAATTGCAGGGGTTCCTTGTCTAATTGGCTAAAACTTATTGCTCGTGATATTGTAGGTTCAAGCCCTAGTAAGTGATGATGGAAAAACAATGGCAATATTTTAATGGTGCCAAAATTCAATCGCTTCCTCAAATCCATATTTATAACTCAGAAAACATATGGTTCCATCCAAAGAACAAATACACTGTAACCAAATATTTCAGCTTTACATTTTTCCCAATCTAAAACGTCTATGATTAACATGCTTTGTCTCTAAAATTACTCATCTTCAAACTGTAATGTTGCATACAATTTGTTTATGACATATGATGCATTCCTTCAGGCATTACCATTCAACTTCAAGGCTGGGCATATTAAAATATTCCCCATGTGTTTCATTTACTCTATGTTATTAATTTCACAGAGTTGGCCGAATCATTATAGTATGGGTACACTCCTATAGGCTCGATGCATTCATAACTGTGTTTGTTTCCATTTGGTCTTTCAACCACCATTTACAAGCTAGGCATATTCACTATATGTTTCATGCTTTCAATACACATAATCAAGTTCCAGATTTTTCAAATAGAAAAAAACAATTGTTTAGAAATGATTGATGTGCCTCAAAGATTCATTATGTACATCTTAGTTAGGTTTATAAAGGAAGTCGAATACCCAAAGAGATCGAATCTATTGACATTACACCGAACTTAAAATTGCATGAATAAATCACATGCTATCCATTTCCAAAACATTCACCAACATTTTCAAAAGGATATTTCCATTATGCAGAATCCCGTTGAAGGATTAGGTGGTTTCCCTTGTGATTTACCTTCACATTCCTTGATCACATTATTGTTGGACTTATAATCACCAACAAAATCGAGAAACAAATTCAATCGTTGAACAAATTAAACGAAGAGTACACCCATAAAATTGAAAACTTCAACTCTCCCAATGCAATTCTGAACAATGTAATTTCTATATTGGTGCCCAAAAAATCATACCTCAATGCAAATGGAAAATGGGACCATGTCCCTTGAATTTCAATTCCATAATAGACTCATTCTCTTATGTTCCCAGCGAATTTCCTATCTAACAATGCAAGTGTATGGTCCATATTTTTTACAACACCTCGCTCAACATTTCTATCAGATTCTCTTTCCCTGCCTGTGCCGAAGTGCAAGCTTAGATCTTATTCGATCTTTCATAAAAGTATTACTCAATGCATAACTATATTTGATTTTCAACGGGCTTAAGAGACATGATCAAATCAACAATACAAAAACACTTCATGACTGCTTGTTTAGATAAGCTGAAAACTGCTACAGAATATGGAGAGTTAGCAGTGTCACTGGCAACATGAAAAAACATACCTGAAGCAAGGCGTTAACCACTCCTTTCATATAACTCTTCTCAAAATGCACCATGATGTGACCTTTAGACAAGTTGGGCGCTCTTCTTCTTCAGTGCCTTTACCTTTAGTTATGCCAAAGCAACTACTAAAAAACACATTGTCATTTTTATATGACTGCATAATTATCTTTGATCTCATGCAGTTGAACCTTCGACTTATCAATTAATCTCAATTTCATCCCAACAAAAGGGAATTCAAAAACTCTTTTGCAAGAATAAGAATTCCTGTAACTAATTCTAGTTATATCATTTTGTGCACCCACCATTCCAGGAATGTCATATGAATTCGTGAGCAACTGCTCACACTTTATATTAAGTTGTAATTCGGTACACACTTTCTATTAAGTTGTAATTTGGTACTACAAATAGTAGAGATATGTTTGATATAATAATCAACGCATAAGAAAAGACCTCCATAAAATTGAATCCATTTAAAAATGTTCAATTCAATACACATATGTTGCATGGCTTGATTACACGTTATTGACACAATTATGCACTGGCCTCTCCCCTCATATTCACTATCACTCTCTACTTCTATGTCTCTCCCCTCATATTCACTATCACTCTCTACTTCTATGTCTGTCTCAATCTCCTTAATCCAATCAAGAAGGGGTAGAAAACTCATTAAAAACAACATGGAGGGCAGAGAGTAAGATTTTGAATTTAATCTTTACGATTTTGAATTTAATCTTTATTAGTACCTTGGTGGATACACTTGCTTGACAGATTCAAAACAAAATGAAATCTAGACTACCTAGCATCCTCTGAGGGTATGTTCATATGAGGCAACTAACATGTTTACATGTGTTTATTTGTGAGTTGTTCATAAGTTTTTTTGTTCAGATTCTTTCATTATTTCATTTCAAGCTCACAATCACGAGTAATATCTGAACGATGTTGAAGAATGATCATAGTTTATTGGTTTTAAAATTTATTTATGATATTTTTATGGCTTTTGTAGGTAATTGCAAAATTATCATTTGAAATTTTTTTGTCTTCAAATTTATTTAATATATTTCCTATACCCTAGTGAAAAAATGAAAAACACACCACATTCAACTACACTTTTATTGTGTTATAACTTTTATATTAGATAATAATATACTAGATAGTAGGGAAATATATATTTTGAGAATTTTATTGATAGCAGGATTATATTTTACAAGCAGATATCTACGACGCAGAGAAATAAAATTGCGTTATAACTTTTATATTAGATAATAATATACTAGATAATAGGGAAATATATGTTTAGAGAATTTTCGTGATAGCAGGATTTTAGATGCCGTCTAACTGTCACAAATAAAGAAAAATATCTTAATACTATGAAGATTTTATAATACTTTACATGGAGATATCTACGAAGCATAGCGATAAAATTGCGTTATAACATTTATATGTGATAACAGGCAATACGAAAATATATAGAGAATTTTAGATGCTGCTTAACATTACGGGTGGAAACTCTTCAACTTATTCTTTGGTGTTTGGTGTTAGATAATGTGTCAAGTGTTTACCTGAAACCTTAAAACCTTAAATAAAACATTATATAACGTAACACTAGAAAAACTCTAATAATATAAACAATTAACCAATTATATAATCAATTTGGAAAACATTATAATGAGAGTGACTGTAATACCATTCAACTGCACCACGCAGAGCAACCCAGCATGCACTCGCGAAAGGCGTAATGTAATTGACATTGCTGCCATCGCCACCGGCAGATCAATGCATCCTCCTCCTGCAAAGTAAAAGTATTAAGCGAGTGATAAGTTTTATCACAGAAGCTGTGCGCCTTACCCCAACTAGTTTTAGTTATAACTAATTCGTTATTTTCAGCATACTTAGCAGCAGATCTCGAATCTTGCTAGCGAAGAAACCGTGGTTCCGTTGAGCCGTTTCCAGCACTGACATCCTTTTACAGACGGGGATATAAAAAATAAAATAGCAGCAGTAATTCATAGCGGATATACGCTCTCCGTATTTTTCCGAATACGAATTCCATTAAAAAAATAAATAAATTATAAAATAAAAATATCATACTTTTTAAGAATCATATTAATCTTTAAATACTAAAATAATTTTAATTAATTTAAATTTAATAATCTTTTTTCCTGAAAATAGTTTGTATGAAAAAACATTGCTGTGGGTTTAGTTGCTACATTTTCCAATCATTCATAAAGGTGAGAAAATTTTATTGGCGTTTCTTTGCTTCTTATTTATAACGGGCTTTTCAAAATTCAAATTTTCACATTTTTGACATTTATATTATTGTGGTTACATACAGTAATCACAATCATTCATAAAGGTGAGTTAATTTTATTGGCTTTTCTTTACTTATTTAAAACGGTCTTTTCAAAATTCAAATTTTCACAGTTTTGACATTTATATTATTGTGGTTAGATACCGTAATCACAAGTAAGTTTGTATATTTACATATTTAGTCGTGTATATTAAAAAGTGTTAGAAAATTAAGTAAATAATAACGAATAATAATTATTGATAAATATATTTATTTATATTTTGTTAATAGACAATAATTAGTGATAAGTTATTATTTACTAGAATATGAAATATTTTCAAAATTTTTAATTTAGAATAGTTTTCCTATAAAATTTAATCATACAAATCAAAACCTTCCATTAATAGTACAATAAAATTTTGGAAAAACATTTTTTAATAATATTAAAAAAAAACATTTACTCTTAAAAAAAATTAAATATTATAAATTGATTAAATTAATAGTAAAGCCACATATGATTAAACTAATAGTAAATCCACATATCTCATCTTCGTTTCTCTGAATTAAGGAACTTTCCCCCACATGCAAATCCATAATTGTCATGCTATTAAAGGTAGTTTGATTGAATTTTTAGTGCAGTATAAGGAGTTCCTCTTTTAAAGAGTTCCTTTTTTAATTGATTAATTTGCTCAATAATGGATTAATTCAATTTTACTAGTTTATATATATATATATATATATATATATAAAATAAAATAAAATTATTAATATATTAATATATTTAAATTTTTACAAAAATTTATTTATTTTATAATCCTATGTAATTTTCAAAAATATGTGATTTTTTTCATAAAAAAATAGAAAATTATAATTTGTATATGTAAAATGCATTGAGGAAATAAACTACCCAAGGGTTCACACAAAAAACTAGTAAAACAAAATCCCAAAGCCCAAACTAGCTCCAAAAGGCCGTACTACAAAGATGAAAACCCTAAAAACAAAAATGACAAAATGCATCTCAAACATAATATCTATGGCCAAAAATCCCACTTACATAACCCTAGAGTTACAAATCAATCATGGGTCAAAGCCTAAATGGAAATCCAAGTGTCAACAACCAATCCATAACATGCAGGGGCAAAGGAGCACATGCTACCAGTAAATATAGAGTGACAATTGGAAATGACAAAAAAACATCCCAAACATAATATCTACGACCAAAAATCCCACTTACATAACCCTAGAGTTACAAATCAATCATGGGTCAAAGGCTAAATGGACATCCAAGTGTCAAAAACCAGTCCATAACGTGCAAGGGCAAAGGAGCACAAGCTACCAGCAAAAATATAGTGAAAATTGGAAACCACCATTAGTGGAACGAAGAGAAAGCACCACAAACAATCCACAACATATCCCCCACAAAGGAGGACAACAACAGACCAGCAAGGGAAAGCTCAACAACAACGAAACCCATCACCAAGCACACAATGATAGTCAACAAGAGCACCAACAAAGAAAGCAACGATGATAGTGGAATGAACAACAAGAGACCCATCACAAACCCCCAAAATGAGCCACACAAAAATAGAGTGACAATTGGAAACCACCACTAATGGAATGAAGAGAAAGCACCACAAACAATCCACAACACATCCCCCACAAAGGAGGACAACAACAGACCAGCAAGGGAAAGCTCAACAATAATGAAACCCATCACTAAGCACACAATGATGGTCAACAAGAGCACCAACAAACAAAGCAATGATGATAGTGGAACGAACAACAACAGACCCATCACAAAGCCTCGAAATGAGCCACACAAATTTTCCAAAAGGGAAACACACAAGTAGACAAGATAAGGGTGATACCTAGCAACAGAAGATGGGGAGGAAAGAAAGGCAACACAAACTAGAGGGAAAGGTGGCTAGGATTCCAACAGTCAAGTCCCCTACTCCCTCAATGCCATCCTCCTTTGATCGTTCTATCTCAAGTTCCTTGGATTATGTTTATTTTTAAAGATATATATTACCAAAAATATTAACATTTTGAAATATAAAAAAATTATAAATTATATTTAGTTTTTTTATATAATTTAATATTTTTATGGTTTTTTTTATAGATATATATTACCAAAAATATTAACATTTTCAAATATTAAAAAATTATAAATTATATTTTGTTTTTTTATATAATTTAATATTTTTATTTAATTTATATTTAAATGTTGAAAAATTTATTAATATTTTAAAATACAAAATTTATAAAAGTTTTATAATTTAGATTTTTTTCATATCTTATTTAAAAAAAAAACTATGTATCTTTTGAAATATAAATACGAATGAGGTGTAGAATAAACTGTGATGGGGTGTACTATTAGTTTACAGTGTGATGCTAAGGTCATTGGTTCAAAACTAGGTAGGCAAAAATCCCTTTATGTTAAGGGCCAGTGTGGCCTAAGTGGTGATGTAATTTTGAAGGCTTAATTGCCCCTAGATCATAGTTTCTCAAACCACAAATCAAACCTGAAATCAAACTCAAACAACTTGATAAAAAAAAAAAAAAGATTTATTTTAGAATTCTATTTATTTTATAATTTCTATTTATTAGAGGTTGATCTGTTCTAGGAAATGATCTCAGCTCGGGGGTGAGTTCTGGAGGACAGAAGAAATCTAAGGTTGGGAGGTTGGTCAATTGCAAGAAAGGGTATGCACACTGTTTTGATGAGTAATTAGTTTTGTTATTATAGAATAGCATTGAAAAATACTATGGTAATTATGTTGAGTCAAATAGATGTGTGATGAATTTTCCTACTTTTAACAGATTTAAGTAGCAGAAATAATTCTCCTAACTTCTGTATGGTAGTAGGAAAGAATACTAGGGAATACTTTCAACCAGAGTCTCTAAACCGTTGGATGGTTTAAATTGGAGAAAGTGTACAATGCTTCCCTAGCATAGTTAAAGTAACTTTAATATGCTTCTGTAATAAATGGTCTTTCAACAAACAAATGGAAATCTGTGATAAGTTCTACATAGATATGTGCCTGAATGTACATAGAAAACATAAGAGTCTCTGGTTAATTATGGGCACTACATGGCATGTAGTCAATTCTATTACTCCGTTGCAGAAATTTTTTTAATTAACCAGAATTACATATGAAAAATTAATTGTAATTGGGACAGAAAAAGTTTAGTATAAATCTATGTCTGCTTTTGGTAAGACTAACTAGTTAAAAGGTTGCACTGTCAAATTAGCAGTTAGTGTTAGAGGAATTGCAGAAAACAAGACTACTAGTCAAAATCTAGAACTATGAAGTGAATAAGAACATAGCCAAAGAAATCATTAATAAAATTTGATTAATCATCTTATACCAGAATAGATGTAAATACTGTATAAGAGAGAAAACAAGTATGTCCCTGTGGGATTTAAGTAAAAGAAGTAGGAAAGCTACAATATCTGTTCAGTGGAAATTGCATTTTAGACAATCATGTACATGTAGAAGCCCTGGTGAAGGCTGAAAAATAATTCTAGAGTGAGTTATCTTGTTATCATGTCAGGATGCCATGGTCGATTTTATATAGAGATATAGAGAAGCTGACTAACTTAATTAAAGAAAGAAAACATGAATAGTACAGATAATCCGAAGTAAAGTATTGTGAAACAGGAATTCATCTGAACTAAACCTCCATTGAACTAGTGAGCTACGGTATTCATCAAAATAAGACCCATGAATATCGTCGTATACTTCCCACAGCATAAGCACAAACAATATTCAGCTGATAGTCAATTTATCATTATATGTATCTGTGCAAAGACAAGTCCCGCCTAAAATTCTTTCTCGCAAGCAATCGAGAAGAATTAGATATATATATATATACCATGTAGAAATCAAACCATACTAGGATTCAATACTTTTGCAAAGTATTACCTCAGAAGCGGAAATATACACTGCGCAGGAGAGCTATGCGTATGTAAAACGAACCATCTGCATATATTACTAGACGTCAATTATATGCTTGGATGCGTTACAAGAAACAAAATAAAAATCGAGACTGGAGGTAAGTTGTAGGAAAAATCTCATAACCTTGAGAGAGCAAGGGAAAACTGAGATGAGTACTTAGCACACGTCGACTTAGGAATGGTAATGACACCAGAATGATTAGGACACAAAATTATAGCAATTGCTATAGCGGCGACACTATGCAAAATTGTTAAAACCCCATACAAATAATAATAGGCAACTGTATGTAGTCGCCTTACAAACACAGGCAGAAAAAACGAAGGGCAAATATACGTTGACTCAAGAAGAAAAAACCCATAAAACATCATAGAAATTTCGATTCGATGTTAATACGACGCCTGTAAAAACAAGTATTCAACCAAAGTAGGAAGCACACCAAGATACAATATAAGAGATTTTTAACCCACTAAATATTTCATCAATAGCAAATGTGGAAAGAAACGCGAAGACCAATACATCAGCGTAACTACAAATTAAAAGGGAAGAGTATACTGTATCTCTATACAAGTTCCGAGGAGGACTTAGCGTTAAATTAAAATAAAAAGGGTATAGCACGAAGTCACCTGAACGATTAAACTCTCAACATTGGGAGGCCGACATAGTTTCGTGTAAGAGCACGCCGGATGGCAAAGCAAAATGCAGAAGAGGAGTCGAGAGGCCAAGGGTCTCATGGGTGGAGGTAAGGGGTCTCTCGAAATCTCATGAATATGCATACCGAGGTGGCACCGCTCTATGCCTCGTAACTTATTGCTTATGTGTGTGAGCTCTACAAAGGAGGGAGGTGATCATCCCGTTGTGTGGGTTGATGGGAGTTATTCTAAGGCTCCTCAATTTGAGTTGAGTTTGTTGTGGGTGGAAAAGACGACAAGTTGAATTGTGGCCTGACTGGATGAATTTACAACATCAAAGCTTCTTTATTCAACATAACAAAAATCTATTGTTTTAAGTGATACTATTGTTGAAGTCATATAAGGAAGCCTCTCTGCCGCATATTAGATAAAACCTTTGTACATGGAAAAATTGTAGTGATATATTTTGCTAATATTTGAAGTCTTTTCTTCTACTTCTAACATCCAAATCTACAATGCATATAACCTATAAAATTCTAATATAACTTCATACATTAAAGCTCTCCGAAAAGGTTCGAGAAATCCCGAAGCTCACCGAAAACTATCAAGTCTCTCGCATATGAAAGAATTTGAACAGAATATTTTTCCTTCCCATAAAACATATAGGTCCCCATTTTTTTACCATATTCTTTATCTCATGGATCTATTTGCGAGAAGAGGGAGTTCTAATAATTCTATAGAATCTAGATTTGCATGACAATATTTTTGCTAGAGTTTTCTCTTCATGGATTTTTTGTAATGGGCCTATTTAAATTCAAATATTCGTTGCCTTCATGATCACTAATCAAACTCATCACCACTACTACACATGGGATCATCACCAAGAGCTACATAAACATCATTTGGCTAAGATTCCGAGGACTTCTCAAACTCCTCTCCAACCTCAATATCGCTAGTAGTAGCATGAGCAACAACACTACACTTAGCAAAACTAGAAGAACACGTTTTCCAAACCCACGAGAACTACTTCGACGAGTCACCATGTGCCATGCTTGGTCTTGGTGGTTCGCTTCCTTCAACTCCTAGTTCAACTACCATATCTTCATTGGAACCAACACCTCAAACTCCACTAGACAACAATTCACAATTTTGTACTAGTGATTCGCCATTTGTACCGGTGATTTGCCATGATTTTACAAGATAATATAATATCGTGAGAGATTCACCAAAAAACTTGTATATACATATTATATCATTAATAAAATCGCCTTCCATTTTTCCTATGTATCATGGAGATTCGCCCATTTATTATACATATAAATTTAGGGGGGTTCTTAAAATTTTCCCTGGATGAAGCCTTGGTTGGGAGTCGTTGGGAAAAATTCAAGTCTGCTAATTCCGACGAAGATATAGATGTCCTGGTTGAGAAATCCAGTGGTAGGGATGGAGTTGACAATAAAATCGCCTTCCATTTTTCCTATGTATCATGGAGATTCGCCCATTTATTATACATATAAATTTAGGGGGGTTCTTAAAATTTTCCCTGGATGAAGCCTTGGTTGGGAGTCGTTGGGAAAAATTCAAGTCTGCTAATTCCGGCGAAGATATAGATGTCCTGGTTGAGAAATCCAGTGGTAGGGATGGAGTTGACAAGACAGAGGCTAGTAATATTAGGGTATCATTGAATATTCATTCTTTGGATAACATTTCACAGGTTAGTCAAAACAAAGGATGGTAATATTAGGGTGTCATTGAATATTCATTCTTTGGATAACATTTCACAGGTTAGTCAAAACAATGGCTATGTTTTAATTTCTTTTTTTCTGAGCAAAGTTTGAGATCTTCACATAAGAAAACCGGGAATGAGTTGGTAAATAGAAACTCAAAATCTTCTCCAACTTGTGAAGATAATGATGCAGAACCAAAACTTCAGATGACATCTGAGGGAATTTATATTTTTCTCTGATAGAAAATGCTCGGAAGCAACCAAATTATTCTCTTATCAGTCCTTTTGTAGGAGAATTAGCAAATGGAAGTGGTATAATTTTTTTTTGTAACCAATCAGAGTTTTCAGTGATGAAGATTATTTCTAGTATTGTTGCAACACTAGATTCAACAGCTCAAAATGAATACCAAGGTTGAAATTCACACAATGGTTGGGATTCTTATAGAGAGGCTTCAGTGTTCTCAGTGGAGGGAAGCTCATGCACTTACGATGTCTCCACAGGAAGTTCCTCTCAAGCTGATAAGTTTCTCCTTTCTAGCTTCAGTGATTATGATTATAAAAATATGAATCTTCCGTCTTTGGAAGACATTTTAAACTCGAGAAAAATTGGAAAGTTGGAAAGGGTAATCCAGAGGTCATTTTAATGAGTGTGGATGGTCATGTTATGACAACACCTATTTCATCATTTAAGTGGCCCATCCTAGACATCATTAGGAATTTATTTTATATATAATTAAATTAGCAGAGTTTTAATTTTCAGTAAGAATTTATTTTATATATTATTAAATTAAATTAGCCGAGAATCGTTTTCAAGAAAGTACTAAAGATAAAAAATTATTAAACATTATAATTAATTAGTAAACTAAGTTTAATATTTTTATTATTTAAATTAGTTAAAATTAAAAAAAAAACCTTAAATTCATATCCATTAAATATGACTGAATTAAATATTAAGTTTTACTGAATTTAGTGAAAAAAAATTCTACATCATTGTGGTTGACCAATCTCTATATTTCTCTTTGGTTTAATACATAAGTATTCTAATTATGAATTGTTCTCATAATATTTATTTGATATGGGCACTGAGTTGGTTCATGATGTATATGATTGCAAAGTAAAAAAACACACACACAAATACACAAACAATATAAATTTAATATAATATTTCAAACCAAAATACAAATATTTCAAGTCAACACTCCTATCAGCTTCTCTTTGCACCTTGTGGAACAATTGCTAGTTTATTTTGTTGTTCATTTAATGAATAGATGGTGTTAAATTACTAATATTTAAAAATATAAAAAAATCATAACTTAGATTTCGTTATATTTTATGTTTAAATTTTTTTATGTTATTTTTAGAAATAATAAAAAAATATAATTAAAATTTCAAAATATGTAAAATGTATTTTTTTTTTTCTAAGTTAGAGTAATCTATTAACAGTGAAAAATATAGTACATCTGGCCTAGGCCATAACTGTGCCTACGAAGAGGCAATTTGAGCTGACAATCACTAGATTTTGGCTGCCCTGCAAGGGCCACCAGCTTGAAAAACCCAAGACAGAAAATATCCCACACAGGGGATCGAGCTGGAATGTCATTAACTTTAAACTAGGAGCATAGCTATAACACTGGACCATAACAAGACTGGACCGCTGTAAAGACTGAAACTGGTCTTTGACAAAAATTGGACCAGAATTGAGAGAAACATTGAAACAGCAAAACATTCCCTCAGAAAGGGCCAAGAAAAAACAAAAGAGACAAGAAAGGAGGATCGGATTACTCATCAGGAGAAACCTCCTCGATCTTGCATCCGAAGTCTTCTGGTTCACTTTGAGCATGGGAGAATTCAACATTGTGGTGGACAGCAGTGGGAGATTCAGTGACAGTTGCCTGAACGCGAACTGATTCATCCTGCAAAGACGCCCTGGAAACCTCAGGCTGACCCCTCCTGTCCTGCTGCATCGTGTCCAAATGAGCGCCGTCGACTGGAGCTTGCTCTTCAGGCGGATTCTCCGGCAGGGGCTCCTCCAAGAAGACCACGGAGATGGCCACAGTTACGCGTGGTCTGTTGAGAGCACAATCGAACGAGAAGAGGGTCGTATGCGACTGAGCAGGCAGCGCATCACCTGAAGGCGAGTCTAGCCTGCGGCCTGAGCGGAGCAAGCGCCCACGGAAGAGGCGAGGGAGGCTACCAGAAGGTGCAGAGGTGTCAGATGGGGAAGAAGAAAAGGAAGGAGAATGCCTTCTGGCTGAACGAGAAGACCCCCTCCTGCACCTCATCCTCTGCCGAAGCCTTGGCATTTTAGCAGCTTTAACCGGACTGGAACTCTGAAGCGACTGAGGGCACGTCGCGGGTGGAATGCCCAGAACCACCGTCGCAGAAAAACAAGAGCCAGCTATAGAAATGTGAATGCTGTCATCGGGCTGCAAGCAACAGGTTAGACGGTTGCGCTTCCCTATAGTGGTGTGCTCTCTGGCTCTGTCCAGAACCGAGTTACATCGCGAATTCATCGGCTGGGGGACTAGCGGATCCATGGCCTTTATCATTCCTTTCCTGCAACACTCAGAATGCTGCATTGAATGACCAGGCTTGCAAATCTTATGCGAGATGTTGTTGCAGCAGTCGAGGCTGCCTCGAACCTCCCCTGCGATAGTGAGAATCGCCTCCATTTCAAACGCCATTAAGAGCATGCGGTGGAGTATTAACTGCGGGCAAGTGGTCTCAATGCAGCCGTGAGGGATGGCATGTGGCCTCCCGTCCGACTACTTGCATCCTATCACCCTCATTAACTGCACTAACACTCGCATCCGGAAATATGTAAAATGTATTAAAAAAATATTAATATTAACATTTTTTTTATTCGACAAAAATGTGGTTGAATAGTTAGTAATGGGATGTTCTAGCTTGTATTCACATGGAGATCGAGTTAAATGTGTGTTGATGAGGCCGAACTCAAATATTGAATGAATGTGATGGCATAGCTATACCCTTCGTAAACGTGATATATCGATTAATCAACATAAGATGTTTTAAACATTATCAGATTAATGAATATATATAAATTGAATTTAAATCAAATATATTTACAGATTTTAAACTTTTATGTTTTTAATCTTTGTGAAATATAAATTGCAAACAAATTTTCATTTAAATAAAATATCTTGATGTATTTATACTATATATGTTAAAAAAAAACCATGATATATAAAGTGAAAATATAAAAAGTTATAATTTATTTTTAAAATATATGGTTAAAAGGTAAATTTTTTTCGACTATATAAAATATCAATTTGTGATATTTTATTTTAGTTAATACAAATTTATTCTCAAAGTTAATACAAGTTTATTCTAAATTATATAAAAATTTTAATCTATTACACTTTAAATATCTTTGGTATATATATAATTATTTTTCAATTCTAATTTAAGAATTAGATCATTTTCTTCCATTATAATGACATTTTAAAGTTATATATCATTTTTACATTTTAAAATGTAAGTGATGATGTTATTAATTTTCATTCAAATCAAAATTTGTTATATCAAGTTTTTTTTTGTTTTTTTTTTATGCTTAAAAAATATCTAAAGAAGCATTTCAATATCAACATCAAACTTCAGATCTAATATGGGTATATAATTAATATTCTAAGAAGAATTTATTTTCATCTTTAACTCTTTTAGTGTCATAATGATGACAATTTCTCTCATCCATGGCATTCTGGGGATTGTCCAACACCTAGTTTCACTATAGAGCTCATGAGAAGTTATTCTTATTTTTAGTAAGGTTGGTCTCCATGTTTACGTTAGTAAGAACAATGAAAGTATTTCTATCTTGTATATTAGGGCTAATCAACTCATTAAAGTATCTTTATTCTCCAATTGCTTTCCTATATTACAATTAATTTCTTTCTTTAATTACAATTGCTTGAATCCTATATTATAATTACTTTCTTCTCACTAGCTATTATTGTTCCTAAAATTCACAATAAAATTTTCATAGTATCCCTCATCTCAAAAGGAAATTTTAGCTCTTCCAATCTGTTCCAAAGGTTTATCACGAGCAGTGTATAAAAGTGTTTTTATAATTTGAATGAAACAACAAATGAGATTGGATGTATTATTGCAACACACCTCTTAAATGATATTAAGTGTAACAAGGCATTCTAGAATTGAAGGATAGCTCCAAAATTAGCTTGGCCTTTAACTCTTTTTCCAGGCATTCTAACTATGTGTTAATATTTTTTTCCAAAATAATTGTATACAACTTGGATAAAAAGGGTAAATCATAATGGTTTTGTAACTAAAGGGACTGTTTTTATTCTCACTTTTAAAAATAGGTACAATGAGGATTTGCATCCAAGGTTTAGGGAAGCCCTGCATCACCTCTAAATTGAAGAGCTTGTGTAATATGCTTTTGCAAAATATCATTCTTCTTTTCAAATAAAAGGTTCATCATTCAAGAGATCATTAGTGCCATTTTATGCAATATTCACATAGGTGTAATGATTGAGTTTAGCCCAATGAAACCTTTAACCGATAGACATAATATTTGGTGTCATAAATACAGATTAATTCCTATTTTCGCCTTATCATCTATCGTTAGAGCATTGATTTTCCCTTTTGGATCATTATAATGCAGTCTAATAACTAAATTATTGTCTAATGGTTGAATTATGGGAGCTTGAGAAACATAATATTTGGTCTCCTAGGTGAATTTGGAACTCTTTGTAATAGCCCCTGGTGGATTTTCTTGGTAAACAAAATAAGACCAAGGTCATAGGATACATTTTCCAAGTTGAATTTTGGGGAAACCTTATATTGGGCATCACTTGTTGTTTATTAATGGTCATAAAAATTGGCAAAGACATTGGAAAAGTCAAAGAAGAAATAATTGGATTTTAATTAGGATAAATAACGAAAATAGGAGAAAAGGGAGATGAAGAGACACAAATATGCATGCAAGGGAAATTAGAGGAAAATGAATAAAAATGGAGACATCAATGATAAAAAGGCATGAGAGAAACAATTCAAAATTGTTTTCAGTTTAGCTTCATGCTCTCATACATTCTAACACTCTTAGATCATTCTTGGAGAACTATAGCATTCATTTGGATTTGGAGAAGGCACACGAGGACAAGCAAAGGAAAGGAGACGAAAGAAAGGGAGCCTAAAGAGAAGGTTGGATCAAAAGCTTTAGGAGGAGGATTTTGGAGGTAAAAGGTTGCATGTGTGATTTTATTTTTGGGATATGGATGCATGGTACATGCATTTGTTTATTTGGTTCATTTGCTATCATTGGCATGGGTTTTTCCTGGTTTGAAATTGTTTTCAGCCTTGCCTTTCCATTTATTGGATAACTATGGCATGGTGGGATTCATTATTGGTTGAGCTTTGGATTGACAGAATGTTTATGAACCAGGTTGAGGTGGTATCAGGAAAATATCAAGTGTTGCGGGTGGGGATGACCTTATTTGGGAAGTCGTCGATAGGTGGGTGGAGATAAGAAAATTGCTCTAGGTATGGTGAAGGAATTATGAGGCATCCAAGCTTAGGTTGGTTTTGTGATCTCGAGACCAATTTAGGTGGGATCATGGTAGCTTGAGGGTGGAGGTGGTTTAACCTTTGTATTCCATGTTTGATTATGTCTTGGTTTATCCCATGAGATCCCACATTCATGCTTGGAATATGGCACAAGGATGATTGGATGAAATAAATATTTGGTTCAGCCTAATCTATGGTCAGGTGGTACATAAAAGTCCCCGTCTTGGTTGGAATTTTATATGTTATTATTATTTATTTTCTCTATTGTGAATAATGAGCACATGTACTAGTTATTATGTGTATTTTTTGGTTGATAGTCATGGTTTCTATTCTGGTTATATGCCTGGTTCTATGATGTGATCTAGCTATGGAAGTTGTTCATGATTTGATAAGTTATTAAATGGTTTATGATCTCATGGGATAACAAGTGTTGTTGTAGCTATAATGAGAGGACATAGAGCCTTATTGGTGATTCTCATATGAATTTCATAAGTTTATGATCAAATATGCATTCATGACTAGTAGCTTTAATGTTTAGCATATGTTTGATAAAATGTCTATTATGTATTAGGAATGTATTGGTTAAGATATTGTTCAAGTTTTGTATGGTTAGCATTGTTATCATGTTACTTATGTTTCTGGAAAGTTATAAGAAATTTGAAGAAATGGTCTAGAGACTAGATTGAGAAGGTGGCACATATTTCTCAACCATTGGCACAAAACTGAGGATTATGGATCATAGATGTTGGTAGGTAGGCTTGTGGGTGAAGTTGTCATGATCCCATAACCACATGCATAGTGTGTCAAGGGTGCAGTTGGGGTGCTAAGTTAGTGAAAAATAGTTCCATCTCAGGGTTTGATCAATTGACGTGGTTGTCAGGCTCCTAAGTGATATGTAGTGCCTGAGCGATGGAAGTAAGATTTCAGTCCATAGGTCCCACTTCCTTAACTAGAACTTGGAGGTTAGGACATTTCAGAGTAGAACTCAACTTATGTTTACCTTGGAGAGTGTGCGAAAGTGAGTAAATGTGGGAGGAGTCGTTATAGGGTGGTATCAGAGCTTCTAGGTTCATACACTTGGACTGGATGGGCTAAAATCATATTGTGGTGTATGCATGTCAATTTTATATGTGGTTTCTATACATGCATTGTGGTGGACATGATTATTATGTATGCAGTTAGTTGTAGTTTTGTCTCATCATGCATGATGTTGAGATGTTGATATGTTCAGTCATTATACACATATGTATCATGCTAATCTGGATTGATTTTTGTAGATGTGATAGCCTCCCCTAAAACACATTGAGGTATGATTTTGATTGTTTTTCTATTTTTTTATCTGACATGGCATGTTTGAAATAAATAAATAGCATTATGGTGGACTACATTTCACGTGACTCCCCTTATAGGCCTGATGTGAATTCTATGGAATGGGAAAGTAAGTTAAGTAGCAATTAGAAGAGTATTCTCCTGACATAGTAGACACATTGGGGATTTTAATGGGAGAGATCAAAAGTTGCAAGGAAGATAATAACAATTTTATTGAGACATAGAAAACACTTTTCAAATATTAGGAAAAGAAGTTAGAAGTTAATGCAGTGATTCTACAAAGCATTTCAGAGTTGTAGAAGCAATAACATATGGGGATCATTCATGGAGATGGCAGGAGGAGAATAATAATGGGGTAGATGGTAGTAGCTCTCAGAGGAGACATAGTTTGGATAGGGAGGATACAATGAAGAGTGGAATATTATTGGATACACCTGATATGAGGACTCATATGTATGGGTTTTATTCTAGTTCTTCTTGTAGGATATATCATCGTCGTCACCGCCAACACCATAGTAGGAGTGGGTACTTGTCAGAGGAGTTCAATAAAGTTAAGACTAATATATTTGATGGATAAATGAAGAAATCAGAAGATTCAGAAGCACGGCTGCTTGGGATGAAGAAGTTCTCCATATTGCAGGAATATTTAGAGAAGATGAAAGCAAAGATAGTTACCTTTAGTCTAAAAGGGAAAGCATATATCTTGTGATCAGAAGTGAAGAATTTCAAAGGAATTAGAGAAGAGGATTTTATTTGGGATGAATATGAGAGACTCTTCAAGAAGAAGTACTTCTCCAAAAGGTAATATGATGACAATAGGAAGGATTTTTATGAGCTGAAGATGGTTTCTATGACATTTGATGAGTAAAATAGCAGATTCATGGAGGTGTTGAGGTATGTGCCTTACCTCAAGGATGAGAAACAAAAGATTAAAAGGTTCATAAACATGTTTCTAGTAGCATTCAAAGACCATATTGAGTTTGATGAGCCTATTTCATTGGAGGAAGACATCAGGAAATTGAAGCATTGTTATGAGTAGTCAAAGTGTAAGATTGAGTACAAACGTGACTATAAATGGAATGTGAAGAATAAGGAAAAATATACTAATAAGCGAGGAAGATCTTAGAACGCAGTTTAGAAATAAAATGTGGCTCCTTATAATAAGTTTAATGTAGTTGAGAAAGGACATGGGTCCAAACCTGGAGAGCAGCAGAATAAAGGTAACAAAAGGGGATTGTTATGGTGTTTGTGGAAAATACCATTGCAAGAAATATTGTCCATTGTACCATGGTGGCAAGCCAAAAATATATAGTGTTGAGGAGGTGCATACAGTTGGGGATGTTGGTCATATTATTCCTTAGATCTATGAAACACTTAGTAACAGGAAGATAGACAATCAAGCATCCATTATTGAGATGGAAGGTAAGTTTTGTGATCAATTTGTTTCCATTTTTATTGGCCCTGGATCTAATTATAGTTATGTTAGTCCTGAACTGGGAAAAATATTATTTGGTGTCGTTGGTCACAGGGACCAGGAAAAGAGTTCAACACTGGGTGAGATCTTATGCATTTGATCTGAATGGTATGCCTACTATTCGGGTCCTATAGTCTACGAATCAAGGTGTTTTCCTATCTTAATATTTCATTTTGGATGTTTGTTTTTAAATTTTAGCCTATGGTTCACTATGTGTCATAGTCTAAAATGAGTCCCTTGTAAAGAGATCAAATAGTCAAATGCTTGTAAATATATGAGTCTTAAGGGGGTCAGTTTTTCCATTTTCATTCACAGAGGGAAAAAGGGGTCATTTCATGAGGTTTTATCATAAGTCACATTTGGGGAGTCATGTGAGTTAGTTGCAATTAGTAAAAATGGTTATGGGTCCGTTAGTGGTGTAATTCATCATCATTAGAATATTTTATCCATGTCACCTTACTCCCTCCACTAAAATTCACCATCATTTGCATGAAAGGGACATGTGAATGACATAAAACTAAAATGCTTCAAAAAACATACTCTTTTCTTATTCATTTCAAGAAGACTTTGAGCTCTCAAAGTTGCAAATAGATTCAAGGGAAGGTTTGTAGACGATTGTTGCGCAACTAGGTCCAGCTATGCAACTGATGTGCAACTTTTTCGAACTCTATACATGGGTCTGTGTAAGTCATTAACTTTATTTGCCTAATATTTCATCATCTATAGGTTCATGACAACACCTTTCAACCATCATTAGAGTCAGAAATGAATAAGGCATACCATAACAAATTATTATATTTTCCCTCTATTATGTAAGTGATGTACAAACTCTTATGTTTCTCTTCTTTGATGAAAATTCTTCATTTTTTAGAATTATGAGATTAAATGTGTTGGGGTAATCTGTGAGTGGAACTGGGTGTATATATGTATCAATAAAACCGTGTCAAGTTTTTTCCCTTTAATCTTTTCAATTGCTCTGTCACGAAGTTCTTATAGAAAAGTCACGTTGCATAACTTGGCCACACAGGCCATTTTCATTTGTTATATGGTGGCTATCTGAATTGTGTATCATGCTTTAAAACCCCAAGCCATTTCCTTCAATTAATATGTTGTGAGTCTATTCAGTCTGACTGTCCGGTTATGCTCACATGTAGAGTCCCATGTTCACGAGATTTTTTGTTTCCACCTAATTTGCATAGAATCGACTTGAGAGAGAAATTTCAACAGTCTGCTGAATCAAATGGAAAACCCCGAGGACATAAGAAAAACAAACAGAGAGGTGGTCCTATTTGAACCTAGGAATTTTTAGATAGTCAACGCTGACCCAACTACCTTAGTAGCATTTCAACACACATGATGTATAATGTTTTGTGAAAATATTCAATATTATGTTTACCACTTTCAGCTTGCTAGTTTATTTTCCTTAGGTATTAAAGGTAACTAGGTGAAGGTTGGGAACTTAGAATGCATAGTTTCGAAAGAAACCATCTCCGATGCCACATAGATACCCTCAGTGAAAGTTGGTTCAAGGGCATGGATCTTGATGCATCACATTATAAAGACTTTTCGAAACCTCAATACAAAGGCAAGTATGGGCCTACATATCCAAGAATTTATTTGTTGAGTCACTACAACAAAATCCTAAAAGTAATACAAAGGTATTTTACCTGTGAGGGTCGCTTCGTTATAGTGTGCCAATACCATATTCAATTTTTTATGCACTTCACTCGTAAAAGGACCTTAAATCCACCCCATTACCTCTTCAAATTTTGGGCAAAATGTCAGAAAGAGTTCATTCTAAAGGAGAGAAGCATTAGCCCAAATTTTTCCACTTTGCATTAATTAAATTGCTGGTTTTAAAGGAGTTAAAGAATAAGAAAAGGCATTGGGATTTTTTCTTGTTAGCCTCAAGTTTGTTGGCCCATTCAAACAACTCTAAGGCCCAAGAAGTAGCACCTCTAGTTGAAGAGTCTGTCAGTAGGCCTGAAATTGAAAAGATAAACAATTCATTGAAAGATAAGCGAGCAACAGATAAAGGGAAAGGTAAGATGCCACAAGCTTCCCAAGAAGAAGCACAGGTTATCCACATACCAAGAACCAGGTTATTTATAAAAAGGGTGATTGAGGAGCCAACTTCTAAGAAAAATGTTGAGCTACATGATGATGCACGAGAACAATTTGAGAAATGTGGTCAAGAATTTGGGGAATATAGTTAAGAATCTTTGATGGGGGACAAGGAGATTAAAATTAAAGAGCTAAAGTACAGGCTTGACAAAGCTCATCTTATGGTTTCCTATTTGCAGATGGAGAACCAAGAGCTTAGACACAAAGAAGAAGAATCAACCCAACATATTGAGGGTGAGTCATCCAGGAAGCCTTCTAGACCTACAACTTAAGATAAAGGAAATAAAGTGATTGATGTGGAAGGTTTCAATGTGCCAGAAAAAGTAGGAAGACCCAGTACAAGGTCAAAATCTAAGAGGTAAGAACATATGAAAGAGACCCTTCCACCAAAAGAGAAGCTCGAGTTTCATGAGTGGAATGAGTACCGAAAGCTATTTGAGCAGATTGAGGATTGCCAACATTAGGTTTATAGGTTGATAAAAAATAACAAAAAGTTCAAAAAGGTAAATCTATGCTCAAGTCTTCAAAAACATTGACTCAATTGATAAAGTGAAGGTGGTTTTAAAGTGGAATATTCCTTTACATAGATAAATAAAGAGTTATTACACAAGGAATTTGGTTATGAGAAAAAGGCTAAGATTGATGAAACAAAGGCTGGAAAAGAATAGGGAAAAACTCTAGGAAAAAAAAAAAAAACAGTCATCCTAAGAAACTAAGCAATGATCTAACAAGATGACCACGGTTATAAAGTAATCCAAGGAAGCCAAACCATCGTCTAGCAATAATAGGAGGAGGTAGCCTTGGCATATTGGCTGAAGTTGCCCAATGCTAAGGTGGCATAAGGAGGTCCTGTTTTTGTTGTTGTTTTTTTTTTAAAGTTTTTCCATTTTGACTGGTCACTAAATCATTTTGGAGAAGCAGTTGTTAGTACAAGTCCATAATTTCACCTTTGTTGTGCAATTTTTGTGTAACTATATCAGTCATAGTTATTTTAAAGAATTTTTATTTTGGGATCTTATAGAAGTGGTTTTAGTTGTCGGATAAGTGTGGATAAGTTAGTCTAGTTGATTTTCTAGACATGTTTTTTCTGAAACTATTTAAATTTTAAAATCGGTGATGTTTCTAAATTGTGATATTTTTCGATATGGTAGTTTCTTGTTTTTTTGCAGATGCATTGTATCTAGAGTTTTTTGTAGTGAATTCGACCCCCTATATTGGTGTTTGTGAATTCCCTATTGTATTTATTAATGTAAAGACAATTAAAAGGGGTTATGGTGCTGGAAATATTGTCATTGATGGCAAAGAAGCAACAAAAGCAGCAAATAAGCAACAAAGGTAGCAGAGAAGCAATAAAGGCAGTAGAGAAGTAGCAAAGGAAATAGAGAAATAGAAAACATATAAGAGAAGCAACAAAGGCATGCAATAGGTGTAATAATCCCAAATCGGAGTGAATGAAGAATACAGAACAAGCTCAGGAGGAATAGCATGGAGGAACCAGTGTTGCAGAGCGGAAAAAATATAAAGCTCAGGAGAGAATCGCGTTGAAGAATATAGAACAAGCTCAGGAGGAGTAGCGTGGAGGAACTGGTGTTGCAGAGCGACGACAGGATAAACAAACAAAAATCGACTAAGGCAGATAACACTTAGAAAATTTCCAAAGGAGGTGAACGTACGGTCATAATTAGATCGCAAAAGTAAAGGTGAGAGATGGACAGCGGAGATTGAATCACATCAAGAGTGATTTCACAAATCACAACTTTTAAGATTTTAGCATTAAGGTGTCGCATGGTAAGTTAAGTTAGTTGCGATGCGAAGTAGAGGATCCACGTGTCAGCACTGCGCACGAGCGCACATCACAAATCTTAGAGATTATCGATTAAGAGTTCGCTCGGTATGGTAAGTTGTATGCTATGCAATGAGGGAAGAGCCACATGTCAACACTGTGCATGAGCGCACATCACAGATCTTAGAGGTTACTATTAAGATTTCCCTAGGTATGGTAAGTTGTATGCAATGCGACGAGGAAAGAGCCACATGGCAGCGCTGCACACCAGTGCAAATATCGTAGATCACAAGAAATAAGGTTTAGCCACTAAGTTAAATCATAAAAGTTGCGAAGTGCGATCGCCTGTGATTGGTGGAAAGTGTTGTGGGACCCTCAAGTAAAGAAGTTCCACTTGTATGTAATTGCTTTGGGATTTATGTATAATCGGGCTTAACGTAACAGTTTGTGATTCTGCACGTATTCTGAATCTGTGTAAAACATTAAAAGCTACGAGAAAGCAATGTGCGACGTATTGTAATTGGTCAAGTAGTGTGAGACCCGATAACCCCTGTTCCGTGTCTGCTATGTGCGCTCTGTTAATAAGGTATGTGTTTTTTGATCTCTAACGCATGTATGTGGAATAAACTATGATATTGTACTCCGCTGCATTAAAAGGGAGTCTATGTGGGTGGAGAGAAAAGAATGAATGCGAAAGAAAAGACTCACGTAACAAAAGGAAAAGGAGGAACACAAAAATTAAAGGCTCGGGTAACTAAGAGGACCCGACCTCATGCAAAACAGTGCAACAACATGGGTCAAGTTGGGCAAAAAGGGAATTTATGCAGCACAGTTGAAATATAACTGCAGAAATAGAAAAGACAAAGGAACAACAAGAAGAAGAGGACAAACACATAGCAAAGCTAAGAATATGAAAGGGATGAAATGGAATATTATTGTAATTGTAAATGTATTATTTATTTTATATTTTTTGTGATGCAAAGGAAAGTATCCGTAGGCAAATAAAAACTCCAATTTAATACTGTAATGAGTGTATTTAGTGTTGTAAAATCCTGAATATGCTGAGTAAGGAAATGAATGGATGGAAGGCAAAAATCATGCCTGTTCACTTCATATTCCCATATAGAATACAAGCATCCATGGATTAATCTATATAAATGATGTAATTGTAATGTGCATAAAGACGTTAGAGAGTGGAAGAATAAGAAAGTGCAAAAGATAAGTTGTGAAGATCGAAAGCTAATATAAAGCAAATTTGAAGCTTGGAAGGACAATAGTGAAGAAGGAGTAAAACAGAATTGATATCCAATAAAATCAACATATGATTTTATTGTAGTGTGAGGAAGTTGGTGCTTCCATGTCAAGTTGTAGTTTGATAGATGTCCAGTTGTAGGTGGTTGAGGTAGGAGCCTCCTGTGGGTTGTAGCCTGTAGAAAATAGATGGGAATTCGAGCTTCCTTGTAAGTAGTAGCTTGTAGAATTTGAGGTAGTAGCCTCTTGTTTGTTGGAGCCTATAGAAAATAAGTGGTGAGAGGGATTTGGAGCTTGCCTTTGTATCACAACAATAATAAGATGTGGTTTTCTCCCTTATGGGTTTCCACTTATATCTATTGTCTATATGCATGATGATTATGTGTTGATGTTGTTGGGGTTCCTATGTTTTGGCAGTTTGGCAATACCAAAAGATAAGACAACATCATAACTGCTTTGGGATCTCAGGATCTAGCCCTCCTGGATCCAAAGAGGGATCTCTCTATAAAGGTAAAGAAATGTATATCTTTGATGTTCAATTTGAGGTATTAGGCTAGTTATAAAGCACAAGGGGTTTTGATTTGTTTGTTTGTTTAGGAAACATGAAAGAAGGGTCAGTGAGATGTAAAGGAATGAGTAGTGAATGAGTTTTTTGGAAATGGGGAGATAATTCAAAGAGAATACAATTCCATTGGTCAAATGGGGTCATGAAAGGGTTTACTTGTAATTCAAATATCCAAGGCTTTCAAAGGGCTAGTCACCTACATCAGAGGATCTTTTAAGATGATAGTATGGGATGAAACAATAAGGAAATGAATGGGAAAGAAAAGGAAAACTTTCCAAGGTGACCACTTCAGAGTAAGTCAAGGGCAGGTCATACCTTATACCTTTATGATCAAACTCCTAATGAGTCTAACTCCGAAGATAACAATCCAGTAGTCCTCCTGACTACTTTCAGACAGTAGAAAACACTCAAGTTTAACACAGAGTGAAGCCTAAGATCAGAGAAAGACTTTTAACCTTCTCTTCTTTTGACATTCAACTCAAAGGGATCTTAGAAAGGCTAACTGTTGGGAAAGGAACCTAGGGGACATGGCCAATCACTAAATCTCCCTATTCTCCTATTATTTCAGTAGAACCAGACAAGAACATATAAGAAACAAACTCTAAATTCATACATCAGTAAGCATGGACAAACCAACTTCTATAATGGTTAAATTATGTTGAATTTGTTCTTAAATACAAAATTAGCAAAAAACATTAAAGATAAGAAAGTGCAGGAAACGTTAGGGTACTTGCAGCAGTATTTCCTAAGTTAAAATTACTGTTTCTTATCAGAGAAAATGAAACATGATGCAAAACAGAGGGAAAAAAATAACAAAGAAGGAACACATCACCACTGATTTAGATCAGGATCCGATGAACATGCTTGTCATATTAGTAGAGAAAAACCAATCACATACACTCTTGTCCAATAGCTTGATATCATCCATAAATCATCTCCCAGCCTATTTACAACTACTACCCAGAGAACTCTAACTCAATAAAACAACTTACAATCAGTGAATTTCCAACGACCAACCAACATTTACAATGTATTTCTCATGGGTTCTTATAGGTGAAAGAGTGGTAGTAGTGGTAGATAGAACTTAAATGATTCATTAAAACAGAGGGAGAAGTGTCTTTGAAGCCCATTCTGCTTAATGGTTTGACATTAACTGTGTGTACCCTTTCAATGAATTAAGAATTTTTTTTTTCAGGTTGACAATAACTCGAAGGGTATGTTCTATGAAGTACTTTTTGGCTGTATTACTCTATTTTATCTTCTATGACAATTAAGGTGAAGATCTTGTCTTTCAGGTCTTCCATACTTTATAACCAATGCACTGACAGTTCTAGGAGCTTTATGTCATAATAATAACTGTTATGGGCTTGATGAGGAATAGAGAATGATGTGGGAACTTGTCCTTCTTAGGAAAATCACATTCTGCTGATATTAAATCACTAACATGGCTTGATGTGTGCTTTAGGCTTCATTAAGCCTCCTTGATCATCTTCAGGTCTTCATCTGTGTCCTTTATGTCTGTAACTATGGATTAAGCTTCAAATACAATGCACTGATCCCTTTAATATTCTTCTGATACACTTTAAACTTTTTTCTGACTTGTTTGTGTGAATATACAGGCTACAGAGGCGCTGAAGGGTTTATGTCGGGGTAAATAACACTGATCTTTGATAAACATGCTTTTAAACCTCCTTAGTGGTGTCTTCCTCTGTTATATTTGGCTCTGGGACTATCTTTCTATGCCAGGGGTCACTATGACTGTGACAGTGGAGATCGAATGAATTCACCACCTTCGAAACTTGCAAAATACAAAAACAAATTATAAAAATCAGCGGGAGTGAGGGAGGACTAGTTCAGAAGCTAGTGGGGATGGAAGGGCAGTGACGAAAAAAGGTGGATGCAGCGGGAAATGTGATGAAAATCATTGCGGAAGGCGAAAACAGGTCTGATGGGAGTTTGGGTGCGATGTGAGTTGTGGACCGTTGGATTAGAACAATCAACAGTGGGGATTCGTCGATGAAGTTGTTTGGGAGGGCGATGGGAAGAAAGTGAAATGTTGTCGCGATATAATCTGGGCCGTTTGATCTCAGAGATCAACGACTGAGATTAAAAAAGAAAATGTTCGGGAGCAACTTTGGTGAAAAATAAAATGGGGGCGAGATTAAATCAGAACCGTCCGATCTTCGGAGATCGATGGCTAGGATCGAATCGGGAGTTATATTGCAGAAGGGGGAGCGGTATAGCGGAAAATTGATAGCGGTTTTCGTAAATTAAATGAGGGGAGGCAGTATTGCCAAAAAAAATGTGATACGATACACCTTTTGACACCTGTCCCTCCTAACATTTCTTATTTCACATAATCTTTTGGTGTTAAACCTCGCGTGCAAAAGTTTTGTGAAACGCAGCGTCTGCCGTCGGATCGGAGGCTCTAGATTCGACAGTGCGGATCGCACGTGATGGGAAAGTTGCACGGATGAGGGGAGTAGTGGGGTCCTCGGTGATGTGGGATATTTCGTTTTGTAGCGGGAGGTTTGGATGGGCTATCGGGTTAAGTCCTGACTGTCGGATTTGATGACTGGACGTTCAAGATTAAAGGATGGATCAGAGGTTTTGAAAGTGAAAGGCAGGTGAATGGGCAGAGGAACAGAGGCCTGATGGCCTAATGGTTGTTGATCTTGTGCAGATCGACGATCTATATTCTTTTAATCCAAAACGTTGGGGAAATGGAAAAACAAAGGAAAGAGGGGTCTTTGCAAAGAAATATGAGGGAAGGAGGGCTTGGGGATAAGCGCTCAGGTGTGGTCCCATGGAGGGAAAAGGACCGGGGCTAGCGGGTGACTTTAAGCCCTCGTGGGCTTAATACTTTAATGGAGCGGAAGACTGTTTTTTAGGCTTTTTGAAGGGATTTTGGGGGTTTTTTGGCTTTTTAGCGCCCGATTGCGGGGCTAAGGTTATATGAGGAAAGGGGCTACAGCTAGAAGCCCTCAAGGGCTTAAATCCTTCATAGTGCAAACTGCTAATTTTAAGGCCAAAAATAGTGATTTTATGGCCAAATGAAGGGTTCCGATAGGTAAAAGGGAGGATTTTCAAACCAAATAAAGGGACATATAAGGTTCAAAAAGGGGTTTGGGATGGTTTAGAGTTTAAATGAGGATGTTTTTTGAGGGGTTTTTTTGAAGGAAACAAGGATGGAAATGGGGATTTTGGGGGAGTGAAAAGGAGAAAATTGAGGCCTTTTGAAAACAGTTTCTTTTACAAAACAGTAGGGCTCATCAATAGAAACAACAGTGAAGATAATTTTTGAGAATAAGGACATCACAAGGCTTCAAGAATGATAGATTTACAAAGGAAATGTTTCTCTTGAATACTCAGAAACATATTTAGCCACCTTTTTGCTTTGAAAAAATATTATAGGTGGCTAACAGTGGCTCCACATGGGGATGACATCTTCTTGAAGGTGTCAAGAATCTCAGATATAATATTTGGAAGTAGGCCAGAGCCTGGTCCTTGATCCTCTTTTTCCTTTTTGACCAGCTACTACATAAGTGAAAGCATTATATCAGCAGAAATACTTCCCCAAACAACTACCTACCCATCCTACTGTCCTAACATTTTTTCTTCAAGGTGCATTTAGACTTGCAGACCTTCTTCATCATTTTTTATTGAAAGAAAAAACTAATATAATTCTACCTTTATTCCTCCATGAGTCCAGATTAGGCAGTTGGAATCATAGCTTCTCTACCTAAACTAATATCTGCCAGGATTAAACTGTCTGACAGATTTTCATTCTCTATATTATAAAATATAAATTGAAACACAACCAAACCATGATTAGACTATCTGATTTGTTGTGGGTCCATGGCATAAAGAGAAGCTGCACATGGACTGAAAATTTGCAGAAAATTGAAACAAAATTTGAAGGCTTGAAATTCTGAAAATTAAGAGCATCCTTCTTTCTTTTTGTGACTCACATTTTGAGCTTTTTAGAGTCACCTTTCTTCATTTCAGCTCTGATTTTGACCCTGCTAGAGCCGTCTTCTTCTTTTCTTTGCTGGTTCAAGTTTTGAGCATGTTAGAACCAACCTTCCCCTTTCCTCTGGCTCAAGTTTTAATCTGATTTGAGCCATTCTTTTGGAACTTCATAGGTTCAAGATTTGAGCTTGTCTGAACCTTTCTTCTTATATTTTTTTTATTTTTCTTTTTCCAAACAAAACAAAGCAATGGTATTTACAGTGAAAGTGAAAAATTTAAACTGAACTTTAGCAGAAATAATGCTTGAGCATCCTGCCATTGACAAGACCCCCAAACCGATCTGTACCATCCAATTCTTGCAGAAAAAATGCATTGGGACCAATGGAAGATTGAATGATGTAAGGGCCTTGCCATAAATTGTCAAACTTCCCATGCTTACCTTTATCCTCTCTCCGAGAGTCCCATTTGAGTACCTTGTCCCCAATTTTGAAATCAGAAGCCTTTTTCCTTTTATCAAACAATTTTTTGATGTTTTATTGCACTTTCTGAGCTCTGTTGTAGACTTCTTCCCTTGTCTATTGGAGATGTATGGTCTGATTGATCCTCCTTACCATGTTATCTTCCTCTGACTGTATTTCTTGGACCAATTTTATCATTGGTACTCCCAAACTGGTAGGGAATACTGCATCTGCTCCATAAACAAGTTGATAGGGAGACATTCCAATAGATTTCGTTGTTGTCAATCTGTCTGCCCATAAAGCATGCACTAACTTATTATGCCATGACTTCTTGTTTTCTTCCAACAGCTTCTTGATGATGGTCACCAAAATTTTATTTGATGATTCTGCTGGCCCATTACCTTGAGGGTAATAAGTGGTAGGATGACCAAGTGCAATCTGATACCTGTGGAAAAAATCAATCATCATTTTGGAACCAAATTCAGCAGCATTGTCAATGATAATTTTCCTAGGGCAGCCAAATCTAGATAGGATATGATCTTCAAGGAATTTTATGATAACTGAGTCTGTGGAATTCCTAGAAGGGATGGCCTCTATCCATTTGGTGAAATATTCAGTGGCTGTGAATATCCATCTATGTTGGGCAGATGAAGCAGGATGGATTCCCCCTATGAAGTCTAGGCCCCACTCTTGAAAAGGGCTTCAACAGTGATTGGTTTTAAAGGAAGAGGAAGGAGTTTTCTTTTGCCCTCAAAGATTTGGCATTTGTGGCAGGAAACTATCATTTTTTTGACATCTTGGAATAGGGTGGGCTAGTAATAGCCAGCTCTAAGGATTTTATTGACAGTGGCTTTCCAATAGAGATGGCCTCCACACTCTCCTTCATGAAACTCATGCTTGATCCTATCTGCATCAACTTCAGGCAAACATTTAAGTAATAAACCATTGGCATTTTCCCAATATAAAAATTCATTTAAAATGCAATAATTCCTATCTTTCAACTTCAAAACTCTTGCCTTTGTCTTAGATAAATCAGGAGGAGCATTAAGATTTATAAGCACACACAAGATATCAGCGTACCAAGGTGAGTTTTGAAACTATTCTTCAACAATAGGAGTTGGTAATCCTTCCTGTTCATCCAAAGCATCTACCATATTTATGTCAAGGGCTTGTAGGTTAGATTCAGCCATCAATTGTGCTAAGCCTTGGCCCTTAATGAGTTTGGTGGGTTTTATTTCCAAATCATACTCCAGTATCACAACAATCCACTTGCCTCTTTTGCCATCTGGATCTTGTGACAAAATGTCTTTCACCACTATATTAGGCACAAAGGCAATAATATGGGAATGTAAAATATACACTCTGAACTCTTTCAAGGCCTTTACCAAAGCATAACCCTGTTTTTCCATGATATTATATTTCAGAGGTGCATCTCTTAATGCCTTGCTGAAAAATGAAATTGGCTATTATTTTCCTTCTGGGTTTTTTTGTAACAAGACAACAGCCACAGTATGTTCTGATGCAAATGAGAATATGAGGAAGTCTTTAGAAAAAATAGGGCTGATAAGAATTGGTGCTCGGGTGAGTGCATGTTTTACCAGTTCAAAGGAATTTTTGACTTCTAGAGTCCACTTAACTCCCACCTCATTTTTAAGCATATTAGTCATGTTTCTAAGGAGTTCTGCTAGGTTGGGTATAAACCTCCTCAAGAAGTTAATCTTCCCAATAAAGGACTACAATTCCTTGATGTTTCTTGGGTGGCTAATCTACAATATTCCCTCAACCCTTTTTGGGTCTATTTTAATCCCCTTTTCAGATATGATATGACCAAGAAGTTTACCTTCTTGGAGACCAAACACTGTCTTTTTGGGATTTAAAGATAGCCCAAATCTTCTGCATTTCTCAAAGACCTTTTTTAAATGTTTAAGATGTTCTTCATCAGTTTTGGAATAAACTGTGATGTCATCAAGGTAAATTACAATGAAGTACCCTATTTCTTTTGAGAATGTAATGTCCATGGCTCTTTGAAAGGTGGAACCAACATTCATTAGTCTAAAAGGCATTTTCACATACATGAAAGTGCCCCAAGGAGTGGTGAAGGTTGTTTTAAGTTGATCTTCTGGAAGTACTAAGACCTGGTTGTACTCTGAAAAGCCATCTAACAGAGAAATCCTCTTAGAACCAACTACCTTTTGCAGGATATGTTCCATCTTGGGTAAAGGGTAATTGTCCTTTAATGAGGCTCTGTTTAAGTTTCTAAAATCAATGCACAGTCTAATTTCTCCTGTTTTTTTTTCTTACAACCACAAGGTTAGATACCCAGTCTGAAACCTCATAGGGACTATGATTCCAGCCTCATACATTTTCTTAATTTCCTTTTCTACCAGGGGTAACTATACAGGATTTATTCTGCGCAGCTTCTGCCTAAAAGGTTTCGGATTTTCTTTCAATGGGATCTTGTGCTGGATTATATTTGTGTCATAGGCTTTCAAATATTCATAGCTCCAAGCAAAAACATCAACAAATTCTTTAAATAAATCAATGTATTTCTGTTTGATATGTGCGGGTAAAGTTTTAGATAATTTGATAATTTTAGGCTTGTCTTTGCTGCCTATATTGCATTCTTCAACATCAGATTCAGTGGGTTTTATAGTGGGTTTATTTTCCACATCATTAAAATCAAAAAGATCTTCTAGGGGTGCTAGTCCTCTGGGTATGTTTTTGTCTTTGGATTGCAGTACCTCTAGGTCTTCCTTATCTGTGTTCATGTAATCCTCTGTTTGGTTTTCAAATCCTTTGGTCAACATGTTTATTTCTACAGTAGGAAATGGTTTTTCTCCATCAGGGGGCTATCTAAGCTGTCTTCACTGAGCTCAAAGTTTGAATCAGGTAATTCAAACTCATTCCTGGAAAGTAGGAAATCCTCTATCTGTTTGTCACCCTCAAAGACCTGCCAATATTTTTCATTATCTGGTACTGCTGGTTTGTATTTTTTTTGGACAATGATTTGTTTGTCATTAAGTGGTCTCTGATATGAACTAGAAGTACAGGCCAATCCATTTGCAAGTATGTTTTGACTTCTAGGGATAAACACAAGCTCATATTCTACAAATGTTTTCAACAGATCCATGGCATCATTTCTATATGCCCTTAATATAGGATGTTTGGCAGTGTACTCTCCATTTATTTGTTTGATGACCAGTTCTGATTCTCGATGGACAACTATCCTTTTTGCTCCTAGTTTTTTCAATAGATGCAGCCCTAAGAGGAGAGATTCATAATTTTCTATGTTGTTTGTGAATTTAAAGTTCAGCTTGAAGGCATGACTCTCAGCATAATTATTTTCAGTATTGTGCAACCATACCCTAGCTCCTGCACTCCTTTTGGTGCAAGACCCATCAAAGCTCATGCTCCATAAGGGATTATTTGCAGATTGTTTTTAGATTTGTTACTTCGCTCTCTTCATCGTCATCTTGTTTCCCGAGGTCAGCAGCCGATGGGGCGACACTCTTCATCGTCTTGGTGTTGAGAGGTAAACCTCTCGCGACGCAGGCGATCCCTACTAGCCCAGCAGGGGTCTAGCAACAATCACGAAATGTTACGACGCAAGTTCCTAGTTACGAATGAAAAGACCAAAGATGGAGGCCTACCCGGAATCCAATGCTACGATCTGAAGAAGAGAGCGTTCCCGTTCCTCAACCTCGGCAGATCACGATCCTCCACGATCTCCGCGGATGGACACCTGCACATGCAAGAAACAAATAGATACAAGCATAAAATCCAGCATACGCAACTAAATATCAGTCAAAAAGGATACTACTCATATTAACATAATCGAAAACAGAGTGGAACCATAATCGTAATCATTCATTAAATAACGATCGAAAGAGATTACAACCAATGTTCTGACGTCGTGGTCTCCTTTGGATGGGTCTCCAGTCGTTCACGTCTCGCAAAGCTCGCCAGGGAAAGGGAAAACCTCTCCAGAGTCTCTCGACGATAGTCTCCTTACTTGAGTCGGCCTTAAGGGAAGAAAGAGGGCTCTTACAGCACAAAGGCTCTTGGGAATTTGGAGATCCAAAGCTTAGGCACTTCAAGACTAGCTTGCCATGGAATTGAGCAGGCTTTTATAGATGGGAAAGGAGGGAGTTGGGATCCCTATTATTGTGGGATTGGCCCTATCAACAAGGAAGGTTCCATGGGAGGTGGAAAACCACTTCCCTTCCATAGAACTCCCGCAGCCAAACCTCCCAACTCAAGATAGGCAATGGTTTCTGAGTTTGTTGAAACATAACTTCTGCCATCTTTATTTAAAAAACACTCCTTAAATTGGCTGGCGCGACTACTGCTCTGGGACAGAGCGCCAGTTGGCGCGGCCTCTTTGTAGGATTTTCCTCATTGGCGCGAGTGATGAACTGTCTGCCCGCGCCAATGCAAAAGGAGATGTTTTTATGATTTTTTGCAAGGAGATGTCTTTAGGGAAATTGAAGCTCATGCTTAGAGGAATGCATTGATGATGTTTTCAAGGAATGAAAATGTTCACAGGTCAAAAAATGGGTCCTCCATTGTGCGGGATGGGAAATGGTAGGGACGGTGACAAATTACTGTGTAACAGATGCCCCATAAAGTATGAGGCCCGAGAGAGAGAGGGGTGAAATGCTTTACGAGAACATGTTCAACTGAAGGCCCGCCGTCGGAAAACCTGCGCAGAAAAATACAACTGACATCTCAAGTACATGATGTATGTGTGGTATGGGCGCAGCCATCCGAAACAGAGTACACTATAATCCGGATCCAGGGTATGGGCGCAGCCATCCAGCGAGGATCAAATAAATAGACTCAGGTATGGTCGCAGCCATCCAATCAATGAGTCATATACATAATGATAATAATCCACAATCGCAGCCTGGATTACAATAGACACAATCCAGGGTCTTGCGCTCCATCTCGACCCAAACAAAGTACAAGTTCAAGCATGCGAATATGTGAGCTGAAGTCGAACATGCAAGAACATCGTCTGATTACCAGCCAATGATGAGAGTTGTTAACAGACGCGAGAGGAACCACCAATAATAACAATGGCCCTCAAGGTACTACAGGTACAATCTACTGCGTGCGAATCAATGAGCTGGCGTCGAACACCCGTAGAATCACTCGATCGGAGGCCAATGATGAAAACCCCACGTCGAATGCGACGAACTTGCCATTGAGGCATGCAGGCTCGAAGGTACCATAAAGGAGTCTCTAGATCAACTTCTTGGATAATGAGCTGAAGTCGATAGGAAGTGACCTTGATCGAAGGTGGGCCATAATGATTCCCACATCATCGACACGAGACAGAGGAACATGATGTTTTGTTGTGAATCAGGATCGTATGAGAATCAGAGGAAGGTTGATACTAGCAGAGGCCAACTTCTCTTGAACATATAAACGACACGACAGTGGACTTGGCAGTATTTGACATCAACGGATCAGAGGTCATGGTGACGAGGCAATGAGCAGATGAGAGGTCAAAAGGGATTATCCAAACCCACGGAGGCAAAGTGAAGAAATGAGATGAGATGTCCCCAACCCGACACGAATGCAGAAAAGTGCCATGTTCAAGAGCGACATACTGCCGACGACAACGATGATGGTTCCATTTTTTCCCCCACCATTTCTGGCGAGTACCCCAATTATTTTTGATAACAAGATTGAAGGGGATAGCATATGCTTGTAATATAAGTCCGCCCTTCGGGCGAATCCATCCTAGTGCATTTAACGAGTCCTAGGAAGGAGGAACTCGGAGAACGTCATTTCGACTGGATCCGATGTCATCAGGGTTTAACGAGTCTGACAAAGGGAGAACTTGGCGTCTTTTCATGTTTAGAGAGTTTGAAAAGACAGCAGAAAAGTAAACTCCACAGGTCCCTTTTCGTAAATAGTTCCTCAGATCCGAAAAGGTAGAAAACAATATCCAAGAAAACCTCCTAGTCGCGATAGGCTAGGGTATTCCTTTTTCGTAATCAATCCATCCCAGCCCGAAAAAGGGTTAAACGTATACTGGGTAGATGTCGATTCGTGTCCAATTTAATGAGATCGAAACGACAAGGGCCTCAGCAATCTTTTCATGTTTAGAGAGTTAGAAAAGAGCTGAAAGGTGACTCCAAAGTGACTTTTTCGTGTATTTACCGAGTCCGAAAAAGTATAAAATACAACTCGTTTCCATCGTTAAAATCGCAAAAACCTGCTACTGCACATACCAAGCAAACGTAAAATCCATTTTCGACATAACATATAAAAATATTTGATAAAAATGACTTTTTACAACTCATTTTATGTCAAAAAGTTATAAATATGTCAAATTGGTAAAAATAAAATTACATTTACTATTTACCTTGGTAAAAAGCAACAGTGGTCCATTTGGAGCAGAAACTTCTGACGGTGATTGCGACAAATCTAGTTAACCATTCAGCTTCTCGTCTGCTACAGGTAAGAGGCGCTCCCTTGCTCTTCATTTTCATCCATTTTTTGATAATTTTCCCTTGAAAATCAGTTCTATGTGGCCACTTTTAAAATTTTAGGGCTGCGCTCATTGGCGCGGGTATCGGGCACGGACCCGCGCCAATGGGCTCTTTTACACAAAGGGCTCGCACCATGTGGTTCGAATGTTCACAAAACAGCCGTGCCAGCAGCCGAACCTAAAAATCCGCCTAAAATTTTGACATTTAAACCAAATTTCATGGAATTTGAGGCCTATCAGAGATCTAACCAAGGGCTTATGACCATATGAATGCAGGTAATCAAGCAAAATGGCGATTGAATGGAAAGAATGAGAGCATGGAGAAGAGGATGAACAAGCCATCCAAAGTCAAGCTTGCATGAATGCCCTTAGAAACTGTGGGCTGAAAAAGTTCTTCCTCACACCCTGTCTACGAGCTCAGCCCGAGCTCCTCCAGTATTTAATCAGTATCTTGGATGAACATGAACAGGTGTTCAGGTTACGAGACTAGGTATTAGAGCTGGAGGTTTCTGATGTTTATTTTATCACTGGATTGTCTCGCAGAGGTTTGATCCCTGTCTTGACTGGAAGCAGACCATCTGGGGAGAAGATGGAAGAAGTGATGGCACGAGTGTGCCGAGGAGCACAAATGGGATCAGGAAGCAAGAAGGTGGATATCCACACTATCCCTGATCTGGCATTGAGAGTTGTCCTACATACCATCACGCGGGCTGCAGGGTCGCAGGCACCACACGAGGCCACAAAGGCCCAACTCCTGCTGGCCTCAGAATGCATGAGTCCCTTACTGTTTGACTGGGCAACAACAGTAACAATAAATATGAAACGGCAGCTCACAAAATGAAAACAGGGTAAACTAAAACAGTTTGGTTATGGTTCCATCCTGGTATCGTTCATTCTGGAACGCTTACCAATCTTCCAGGGCCAAGGGGCCGCAGTAGCAGATCCGATACCACGAGAGCCAAGAATGGCTCGCTGGGCAGCATTGATGCCCAGAGCTGGAGGCGGCCAACAGATGTCCTGGAGGCCGGAATTCTTTAGGTGGTTACGGCGCCAGCTGATTGTCGTGGAAGACTGGCCCTATGCAGGAACTGACTTCACCGGAGACCCAGATCTCCCACTGCCAGAAGGAGATGACTGGGACGAGGAGTTGGGTAAGACCTCATATTTTTTATTTTTTATGTTTTATGTTTTTTTGTTAATACACATTCGTCTTAACACATTTTATATATGTATGCAGATGTGGGACCTGAGAGACCAGCTGGGATGTCTCCAATCTCACGGAGGACACAACTCGCCCCTGATCCTCAGGGAGAGGGCACCGGAGGAGAGGAGTTGATCCAGAATCTCGAGGGCATTGCCCACGGGATCCCAGACTATGCTCGGCTGGCAGACGTACCGATGGCATACCAGCACCACACGGTGGGAGTTCCGAGTCGGATCCACCGAATCCTGAGACGCTTAGTGCGTGCAGTCACGTGCTATCATGAGCACCATGCGGATTAGCTCTTAGGATTTATACCACACCTATTTTTTGAGAGACGAACCGTCTCCGGATGTACTTAAGACGATTATGTATATTTTTGACTTTTATGTGGCACACTCTATGTAAACACTTCGATATCTATATATATACACATCTATTTCTGGATGGATCTTTCTTTACATGTGATGATGATTTATAAATTGCGCAAATGTCTGTCTAATACCAAATTTGCTACTGCATCTGTTAGTGTATTCAAATGCCTGGGTATATGATGATATGTAATGTAGTCAAAATTCCTTTCCAGTAATCGAATACGCAGATACAGACGTAAGATGGATGGGTTCCTTACCGAATAGTGTCCGTTCAGTTGTAACACCACAAGTTGTGAATCTAGATACACGAGCAATTCACGGATACCAAGGTTTACTGCCTCGGTTAATAATTCTAACACAGCACTATATTCCGCGATGTTGTTCGTAGTACGTCCTAGACACACTCCTTGCAGGTTGACCAACTCACCAGCAGGATCATAGATTACCCAGGCTGCTGAAGACAGATTCCTGGTACTGCGGGAGGCACCATCCGCGAAACCAACAAATGGATGAAAAGACATCTGCACAACCAGGAAGACCCGATCAGCAGAAATATGTTTACAAAGCACACCACACAATACATGCACACAAATGAAAATCACACACCTATGTACACACAAGACGGGCATGCCCCCCAGCATGGTGTCTCAATTCGAGGTGTATGCCCCCCAAGCTTCAGTCTATAGAAAATGGAGTGAAGATTGAAAGCGCAAGAGATTTGAACTAAATCTATCAAAACTCGAATTGGATATGCTCATGTTTCATTGTTTTAACGAGGTTGACACACTTAAAAGAACTATCCTCGTAGCATCTTGTTTCATTATTCGAAGAGCTTGACACAAGAGAAAGAACTATGCTCTAACGAGCTCCCAGAAGGAGGTTCAGGGGGTGGTGCGGGGAAAATACCCATGAGGACTGGGTCTTTGAAGAGACCAGGTCCTATACTATCCGGGGGATTCGGAATTTGATCCACGTATGGCACGTTGTTCTCAGAGTTAGAGGTGAAAAATGACAACTGATCCACTGTGACAATCTTGCCCTCGTGAGGGAACTTAATGAATCGAAAGACGGTGGACGGCACATAGAGCATGGCATGGGTCCAGCTGCGGCCAAGAAGTATATTGTAGTTGAGTTTAGCGTCAACCACTTCCACTTCTACGTTGACAGTTTTTCCCTGTAATGTGATCGCGAGACTCTCGAGAACGCCCAGGGGTTTAGATTCCCGACCATCAAATGCCTCAAGGGCATTGGGAGACGATGACAAGGCTGGAGAGCCGATGGCCTTCCAGCAAGCGGAGGACATAATGCAGGTAGATGCACCCTCATCTACGATGGCCCTATGAATGTTCAGACCGTTAATCTCAACTTGAATGACCAAAGTGATTTGATGTGGAAGCCGGGGAGTAAAATTCTCCAGATCGAAGGTGAGAAGACTTGAGTCGGCGGGATCAATGCCCCCGATCGCAGACAGTAAAGCCTTCCATTGTGAAGGACAACTTTGAAGAACCTCCAGTGCAGACATAGCACATGGCGCCTGTGCCAGATCCTCAACAATACTGTAATGTTGAGCGGCACGAGCGTTTGGGTTATAAGAAGATCTTCGAAGGACACCTTTGGGAGGTGGCTTCACAACGGGTTCCAGAGAAGGCTTCTCAATTTCCAATGGACCGGAGACAGGTGGGGGAGGCGGCCCATCCGCAACTGCCTTCCCGGGTGCCTGCCGCGATTCATTGTAATCCTTCGACCACGTAGCGACAGAGATAGGTGCAACACTCTTCACCATGAAAACCTGAGACCCAAACAGTGCAGATGGTGATGCTTGTTCGACCATCTGGGTCTGCTGAGATGGAAATGGCTCTTTCAAAACAGCCAAAGTCCCTTTAGGGCCTTTAAGAAGTTGACTAACCTCGGATCGTCGTGGAAAATCCTTAGTATAATGGTCCCCTTCACAGATGAGGCAAGGGTACTTCGGTTTACGCTGGGAGCCATCCTCAGTACGAGACTTAGATTCTGGTTTCGGGGCATCAGATTTAGATTTGCCTTTGCCCTTCTTCTTCCCCTTGGAGGATTTATCCGCAGGATTGGCCTGAACGACATTCACCTCCGCGGTTTTACCAGAATCAGATGAGGCAGGATTGGCAGAGGTATTGTTGGAAGAATTAGCCTTATGCTTCCCATTCGAAGATTTCTTCGAATTCTGAGAGACTGAACCAATGACACCATCCACCGCAGGGGTGGGCGGAGCCTTAGTGGTTCTGGGCCATGGAGCATCAGTCAAGATGTCATAAAGCGTGCCGGACTGTGAATAGACAAGATCCAGGTACTAGGCACGCGCGATGGCTTGTTCCTCTGTCACGCACGCTCCTATCGATATATCCTGAGCGATTTTATTCACAAAGGAGGTGGTGAACCAGTGAGTCAATATCTGATCAGGTATGTGAAACTTAATCAGTCTACGACGGCGCCGCCACTCATGAATGTGATCTGAGATGTGAGTGGCTTTATCCTTCTTCAGGGAAGTCAGGAGGTGCATCCCGGCTTCATACCGAACCGGTAACTGGAAATGCGTGAGGAAAGCCATGGCTAAAGAGTTGAAATCTTGAAAAATGCCATGGGATAACTCTATGTACCACTTAGTAGCAGCTCCAGTTAAAGTACGTTGGAAGAGGCGCAGGCGAATCGAATCGTCGACCCAAGAGTTAGACGAACACCAAAGATGATACGTCATCACATGCGCCTGGGGGTCCTCCCCAGCTTTTCCCTCAAACTTGGGACAATCACCTGGTATCTTGGTGGGAACCGGAGGCCAATACGGATTATGTAAAATCGGATCATTGGTCAACTTTGAAACATCTGGCAGCTCCAAGGTAGCCAGGAACGACAATGGAGGATTAACTGCCATGCCAGGCCTAGGATGAGGTCCGGTACCCATACTCCATGATGGTTGTGAATATCCTTGCCCCCACGGGTTCTGTCCTGCAGGATTCTGACCGTAGGGGGCGTAGGTCGTATAACCAGACTGATTTGGATGCTGGTAACCATGGTGTGGGGCTTGATAACCAGGGTACGGACCCTGATTAGGCGTCGGCCTTGTATAAGCAGCATTTGGATTTGGCTGCTGAGTGTAGGTAAAACCGGGTGGAGGAAGATAATACTGAGAGCCTCTGGGGTGGTTATAGTTCGGTTGAGACTGACCATGAGGATAATAACCACCCTGAGGATGAGTAGGCTGCTGAAAAGTGGAACCCTGCGGAGCCTGATAAGTAGGGCGCAGCTGTTGATTTGGCTGCGGCATTGAATGAACCGGCTGTTGTGCAGGGTTAATGGAATGAGCGGGCTGCCCTGAATGAACAGGTTGACCCGACTGAGAGGGCTAACCTGAGTGAACAGGTTGACCCGGGTGAGAGGGTTGACCTGAATGACCAGGTTGACCTGGATATATAGGCGGCGCCGGTTGCGCAGGTTGACTTGGTTGTAAGTGAGCCCCAGGTTGTACCGGATGGGCCGGTTGGCCTGGAGGTGGGACACCGGGTTGTACCAGATGAACCGGTTGGCCCGGTGGTGGAACAGGACCAGGTGCTTGCTGGAAACCGGTTTGACCTGAAGCATAACCATAGGATGGTCCCGGCTGATATGCAACATTAGAAACAACAGGATACTGCGGTTGCATCGGTAAAGAAGGCTGGATTTGCCCCCTAGGACCATAGACCGGTCCCGGTTGATACCCCGGCTGAGGCTGAACAGGTTGACCAGAAGGGATATAATACTGTCCTTGCGGACCGTACGATGGCCCTTGTTGGCCGACAGGATAGCCTTGAATGGGCTGCCCCTGTGGATCATAAAGATAGCCAGGTTGGCCCGTAGGTTGGCCTTGGAAAGGCTGTCCTTGCGGGTTATAAGCCTGGTTATAAGGTAAACCTTGAGCATAGAGATAAGCCTCAGGAGCGGGTAGACGCAAAATCTCCCCGTGCTCGTCATACTGACCTGGGAAAGCATACATGGGAGTACCATCCTGTGCATAGTGCGAAAAGTAAGATCGGTAGGGATCTTGGGAGGACGGTCCAACCTCGGCGTTCGGCTGTTGCAAAGACAACCGATACTCCTCCGGAGAGATGTTCTCTGGTATAGCAGTGGCTAGATAAACATCTTTAGGAGTTGGCCCAGCCCTAGTAGCAGATGCTGAGACAACAGGAGAAGAGGCGGCCACACAGACAGTGGGCCGGACGGGAACAGAAGTAACGGGTGTCTGAGGAGACACCCCGGGTGTAGTAGCAGCTGGCCTCGAAGCAGGAGATGATATTCCCATAGAGGCTGCAGCTGAAATGATCTGACCCAGAGATTTGTATCCCTGTGGTAAAGAAAGACTGGTTGTTGACATGTTAGCCAGCTCAGAGTTGTCTCCCTCAAATAATCTACGCGGGAAGAGCTGATAGTCTTCACCGGACGTTGGGATTTCCTCACCAGAATCACTCATGGTGGATCCTGCTGTTAAATCTCGCAAGAGACGGCGAGGACTAGGAGGAAATACAACAGCAACAAAAGGCGAACCCAAGGTAAGAGAAAGGAAATCAGCTCCTAATCTCAATTCAGACACAGGGTCCGAAAAGGGCCAATTGAACTCAACTGGTCCTCCAAAGGGTTGCTCAGCGAGAACCGGTCCCCCGTCAGGAAACTCAGAAACAACAGGTTGTTGTGGTTCGACAGAGGATTGGGAAGCCTCTGAGGAATCGTCCGTGTAAGGACTACCAGTCGACGAAACCGAAGGTTCCGCCACTGTGGCAAAAAACCACAGAAAAAGAAGCAAACACACACACGGGCTGAAAACGAGTTAAGGGCACACGATCAAACGGTCAACAAGCAATATCTAAGCGGGCGTGTAATCGTGGGTGATTAATTTTACCACATTGAAAAGTAAGAAACTCTATCGTTTCATATTTTAAGAGTCAAGAAACAATAGAAAGATGACTCTATCTCTTTCAGAGTTGACACAAGCGTGAAAGGACAAGCGCTTGACGGTCTTTTCAAGTTTAGGGAGTCAGAAAAGACCAAATGACTGCTCAGGAAAAAACAAGGCACAAAGGGTGTACCAAATATCCGTGAACTGCAATATACACCTTGGCTTCAATAATGAAACATAAATCAACCAAGGACTTTCCGTACGTGCAGGTAGTCTCCCCGAATGTTGTGTTCGGTGTATCACGGGTATAGGGCGGCAGACTCGGCTTCCTGTGGATAAAGGATTGAAAACCTAGAGGGGTCTCCCTTTATATACGCGACGGTACGGGGAGCACAAGTCCGTGCTAGCGTTGTCTAAAGCCAAAAGGCGAACGACAGCTGCTAGGTTTAAAGACGCCGGAACACGTCTCTAGCCTAGACCTCTAAATATGTTTCGTTAGATTTCAATGTTGCCTTAGGTTAATTGGATAGATTTTAAAGTTGATCTTCAATTAAGTTTCAATTTTCAGGCCCTATCGTATGTAATGTCTTAAAAGACTCTTAAATGCAAAGCTACATGCCACAGTCCAACATTTCATTCGATGAAAACTAGTTACAGAAGAGTTGAGAGCTTTTACACAAACGAAATGATCGGAAGACAAACAATGAGATCTCTAATGCAACTAATGAAATTGAAAACTTTTCATCCAAATCACTAATCACTAGCAAAATCGAAAAGATTACAATTTGCACTAATTCAACCAAAAGCACAAGAGATTTTTTTTTGTAATTTTCAACGTTTGATAGCTAATATGCACTAAACAAACTGAAAACAAACGGAACAACTTGAGAAACGATATTGAGAGAGCAAAACAAACAAATTTCACTCAACAACACAAGCAATCAGATCCCAAATCGACCAAAGTCTCTCAAAACCAAGAAAAGACTCAAAGGCTCCAATGGACCGTGTGATCTAGGCCCAAAGCAAGACCAAACGAAATTTGAATGAAGGAATGAGCAATCACCCAAAAATCGCAACAAAATAATGAACAACTACTAAGAGGATGCGGAGGAGCAATCAGAAAGTCGACTGGACAAACGAAACACCAAAACTCCCAAGGAGGGCTCGATACACTAAGCCACTAGATGCCCTAGGGCTCAAAACGTGAAATCGATAGATAAAAGCAAACAACCAAAGGACAGAGGTGAATTCCCAGTCAAACAGGACTCCAACACACTCAGGTAGTTGGAAAATCAAGAAGAAAAACACTGACCAAACCCAGAGAGCTCAAAAATGAGGAAACTCAAAAACCTTACAGGAGTGGCGCGACTGTAAGGCTGAAACTGGTGCCAGAAAGCAATTGGCGCGGGCTAAACAAAAGCAACATGCGCCAATTGGCGCGACTGTCGAGCTAAAAAGCGCGCCAGTTGAGTTTCTCAGCCAAAAACAAAAAAGAACTACTCCAGAAGCAGATCAATGCATACTAAGCAAACCAAGAAGTAAAAAATAGCAAAAGAACCCAACCCAGAAGGCTCATCAAGCAAGGAAAAACATAAAATAATCAAAACGAGACAATACAAACGAGACAGTGAAATCCAGATGATCCCCAGTGGAGTCGCCAAATTGTTGAGGAGGTAAATCCCCTCTGCGGACAGAGGCGATCCCTACTAGCCCAGCAGGGGTCTAGCAACAATCACGAAATGTTACGACGCAAGTTCCTAGTTACGAAATGAAAAGGCCAAAGATGGAGGCCTACCTGGAATCCAATGCTACGATCTGAAGAAGAGAGCGTTCCCGTTCCTCAGCCTCGGCAGATCACGATCCTCTACGGTCTCCGTGGATGGATACCTGCACGTGCAAGAAACAAACAGATACAAGCATAAAATCCGGCATACGTAACTAAATATCAGTCAGAAAGGATACTACTCATATTAACATAATCGAAAACAGAGTGGAACCATAATCGTAATCATTCATTAAATAACGATCGAAAGAGATTACAACTAATGTTCTGACGTCGTGGTCTCCTTCGGATGGGTCTCCAGTCGTTCACGTCTCGCAAAGCTCGCCAGGGAAAGGGCAAACCTCTCCTGAGTCTCTCGACAATAGTCTCCTCACTTGAGTCGGCCTTAAGGGAAGAAAGAGGGCTCTTACAGCACAAAGGCTCTTGGGAATTTGGAGATTCAAAGCTTAGGCACTTCAAGACTAGCTTGCCATGGAATTGAGCAGGCTTTTATAGATGGGGAAGGAGGGAGTTGGGATCCCTATTGTTGTGGGATTGGCCCTATCAACAAGGAAGGTTCCATGGGAGGTGGCAAACCACTTCCCTTCCATAGAACTCTCGCAGCGAAACCTCCCAACTCAAGATAGGCAATGGTTTATGAGTTTGTTGAAACACAACTTCCGCCATCTTTATTTAAAACTCATCGTTGAGTACAGGCGCAACTGCGCTTTCTACGGGACGAGCGCCGGTTGCGCGGCCTCTTTGTAGAATTTTCCCCATTGGCGCGAGTGGTGAGCGCGCGCGCGATGCAAAAGAGATGTTTTATGATTTTTTGCAAGGAGATGTCTTCGGGGGAAATTGAAGCTCATGCTTAGAGGAATGCATTGATGATGTTTTCGGGGCATGAAAATGTTCACAGGTCACAAATGGGTCCTCCATTGTGCGGGACGAGGGAATGGTAGGAATTGATGACAAATTATTTGTGTAACACTTGGTTTTGATTTTCAAATTCTGCAAACTGCTCAAATGTTTCTCCCTTTTTTTCCTCTGTATCCAGAGCTGCCATTATGTTTAGATTTTTATCTTCTACTCTGTTGTTTAAATTTTTTTTCTCTAGATCTTGCTCATCTGTAAACTCATCATTGTAAAGGATAAAAGAGTCTAGGTCTGTATGGATAGAGTAAAGAGGGGAATTTTCTGGTTTTTCTGGGCTGCTTACCATAAATTTCATGTGTGCTTCCCTATAGAGTCTTCTAAGCTGGCTGAAAACAGGGATAGTGGCATATGTCATGTCCATTTTCATTGTACCCTATAGCTTAGCACCCCATGATCTTGACAGCAAAATGCCATACTTGGGAGGTATATCAGCCACTACAACATCCATTACCATGCACTTGGCTGGGATTTGGGTCAAATTTACATAGATATCTTTGATCAGGCCTAAACACTTCACTCTGCTAGAGTCAAAAGATTATAAATCCTTATATGGTCTAGTTATTTCTAGGCCTAATTTTTCCATGATCACTTTTTGCATGAGGTTGTGTGAAGCCCTTGAGTCATGCATGGCATTGTTTAGGATTTTTTCATGGATATTTAGATTGACATAGAAAGGACGCACTACTCCTTCCTGAAATTTCCCTTCAATTTTTGGGCCAAATAAGAGAGCTGGTTGATCATCATTTAAGTTAACAGAGTCACTATTTTCTCCTAAGTTTAAAGCTTTCAAAATTTGACATTTGTATACATCTTGGGTGACCAACTCAGTGAGAGGGACAGAAATCTTGATTTTGGAAATCTCACTTTCCAAATTGATAGAAGATTGGTTCTTTGAAAGGTTCAATTCTGTTTTTTTGGTCACTATTTTATTGGCGGAGTCATCTTGCTGATTCTCACTATGTACATTGTTTGAAACTGTTTTTTCAAGGGCATTAGCTGTAATGCTAGTGCTGTTGGTTTCTTGACTTGGTTTGTCAATTGTTTGGATGTATTTGTCCTTGTTTTTGCTAGAACTCTCAGCTGCTGTTTTGTTTCTTTCAGTAGTCCCTTTAGGAGTTTTTTTAGGTCTTTTCTTAATAGTGATTTCATAGGTTTTGGATTTGGGAGTTTCCGGGTTCCTTTTGCTTCTGAGATCATACTATTCTCGGACCTGCATGATGGCATTCTCGAATCCTAACCTATAGTATTCAGATTCTAACCCTTCCTCATTCCAATGTGTATATGAGGACTGGTTGTCTTCTGTGAAAACGATGTGATCTTAGTTATCCACTTCCACCATGTTTATAATAGTTCCCTATGAATCTTCTATTATTCCCTCATCCTCATCAAGGAAATTTTCTTGGAATGGAGGTATGATTTATTGGTCAGAATCCCTTTGTCTATTTGGAGGAGTGTTTCTCCTAAAGTTTTGGTTATGGTTTTGAGACTGATTTCTATTCTGATTATTGTCTTGGACAACCATTTTCTCCATCATTCTTTCTAGCCTTTCCATGTTTTTGGCTAGATTATCAAATTTGGAGTCAGATGTAGAAGCTGTGGTGTCTTCCCTATAGGTTACCTTCTTTTCAGCCCTCATCCTAGCTCTTTTTTCAATTAAGTTTGCTTCTACACTCATAGCTCCCTTCTGCATGTCTTCTAGAGTTGAAAAATCTCTCTCCCTAAGTTGATAGGCCATATCAGCATCGAAACCTTCAGGATATTTCACTAAAGCCAAGACTTGGGGAGGTTTCATGTGGGGTGGAAGAGCATTGTAGACATTGTTAAACCTAGTGGAGTAATCATGAACACTCTATCCCTAATTTATTTTAAGACCTTTATACTCTGCTAATATTTGGAGAGGGTTGCTTTTGATTTCCCATTTGTTTATGAAAGCTTGATGTAAAGAGGGAAGGTCATTGATGCTATTAGGGGTTAAGCCTTTAAACCACTTCTTACTTCTCCTCCTAAACTTTGAGCAAAGATTCTCATCTTTATGGTCTCATCTTCTATTTACATATAATCAAAAGCATCTTCCATCCTATCTACATGTTGTTGAGTTGTGGTAGATTATTTTCCAGTAAAATGGGGAATTTTAGACTGATAGTCATTGGGTAAAGGAACTAGAGGCTGTGGCAACACCAGGGGAGCATACCGTGCTGCCATGATAGTGTTTTGTGGGGGGAAAGGAGTGGCTTGGATAACAGGTACGTGGATGAAAAAAATGCTTGGACCAACAACAAACTGTTGAGCAAATTTAGGGTGAGAGAGACCCAAGTTATGAATGAAATGTATATCAGGAGGTGTGGATGGAGGGGTTTCTCTGTTACCAATATGTTGGCCACTCTATGGTGGTGAACTTGGAGGCTCAAAGTCTGTCTGATCTAAACCACTGACTAACTTAGTTCTTGGTAAATCACTTGGTAAACCTAAGTCAAATTGAATATATGATAGAGCTACAAGGTTTTCAGGTGCTAAGTTAGCTCTATGAATGGGTCTGATAATAGTTGGACCCCTAGATGTGAGAGACTTCCTAAGAATGCTTTCTAGATTGTCAACTATTTCAGGAGGATTTTGATCAGGATAAGCTCTAGTATGGATTTTTCTTAAAGCCAATATGTTAAGTTCTCAGACTCAACAATTTTTTTTTTCCAGATATAACAATCGGCAAACTATCTCTAAACAAATAAGCTTAATCCTATGTGTTTCCTTTGGTATGGATGATGTTGTGATGAAACTGGTCTCCCAGTGGAGTATTTTGGTCATTTAGGAACCGTGGAGTCGCCAGGTGGAGGGTTTTTAATGTTTTGAAATAGGATGCTATCCACCATCAGCAATTTCTACCAAACTAAGGCTATTTGGTCTTCTGAGTTCTCAAAGATGTCTAAAATAATAGTCTACTCATAATTTCTCCCCAGCGGAGTTGCCATTATGTTGGGGTTCCTATGTTTTGGCAGTTTGGAAATACCAAAAGATAAGACAACATCAGAACCGCTTTGGGATCTCAGGATCTAGCCCTCCTGGATCCAGAGAGGGATCTCTCTATAAAGGTAAAGAAATGTATATGTTTGATGTTCAATTTGAGGTATTAGGCTAGTTATAAAGCATAAGGGCTTTCGATTTGTTTGTTTGGTTAGGAAACATGAAAGAAGGGTCAGTGAGATGTAAAGGAATAAGTAGTGAATGAGTTTTTTGGCAATGGGGAGATAATTCAAAGAGAATATACGTCCATTGGGAAAATGGGGTCATGAAAGGGTTTACTTGCAATTCAAATATCCAAGGCTTTCAAAGGGCTAGTCACCTACATCAGAGGATCTCTTAAGATGATAGTAGGGGATGAAAAAATAAGGAAATGAATGGGAATGACAAGGAAAAACTTCCAAGGTGAACACTTCGGAGTAAGTAAAAAGGTAAGTGGGGTCCCCGGTGACGTGGGATATTTCGTCGTGTAGCGGGCGGTTTGGATGGGCTATCGAGTTGAAATCCCGGCCAGTCGGTTCGATGATTGGACGATTGAGATTAAAGGAAAGATTAAAGGATGGATTAGATGTTTTGAAAGTGAAAGGCGAGTGAAGATAGGCGGAGGAATGAAGGCAGGTGGCCTAATGAGCATTGATCTTGTGCGGATCGATGGTACATATTCATTTAACCCAAAACGTCGGGGAAATGGAAAAACAAAGGAAAGAGGGGTCTTTGCAAAGAAATATGGGGAAGGAGGGCTTGGGGATAAGCGCTCGGGTGTGGTCCCATGGAGGGAAAAGGACCGAGGCTAGCGGGTGACTTTAAGCCCTCGGGGGCTTAATACTTTAATGGAGCGGAAGACTATTTTTTAGGGTTTTTGGGTTTTTTTTGGCTTTTTAGCGCCCAATTGCGGGGCTAAGGTTATATGACGAAAGGGGCTACAACTAGAAGCCCTCAAGGGCTTAACTCCTTCTAGGTGCAAAATGCTAATTTTAAGGCCAAAAATAGGGATTTTGAGGCCAAATGAAGGGTCCCGATAGGTAAAAGGGAGGATTTTCAAACCAAATAAAGGGACATATAAGGTTCATAAAGGGGTTTGGGATGGTTTAGAGGTTAAATGAGGATGTTTTCTGAGGGAATTTTTTTGAAGGAAACAAGGATGAAAATGGGGATTTTGGGGGGAGTGAAAAGGAGAAAATGGAGGCCTTTTGAAAACAGTTTCTTTTACAAAACAGTAGGGCTCATCAATGGAAACAGAAGTGAAGATAATTTTGGAGGCTAAGGACATCACAAGGCGTCAATAATGATAGATTTACAAAGGAAATGTTTCTCTTGAAGACTCAGAAACATATTTAGCCACCTGTTTGCTTTGAAAAAAATATTATAGGTGGCTAACAGATGTTATGTATTTAATATGGTTAGTACTTGCTGCTTACATATTAAGATTTTTGTTTCATTATGCATTAAGTTGATCATGAAATGAAGGTGTAAATAAGTTTAAAAGAAAGTTTTAAAAGTCCATAAATGTATTAAACTGATTCACCCCCCCTCTCAGTTTAACTAAGGGTTCAACAATTGGTATCAAAGCTAGTTCCTTCTGTATCAGTTTAACAACTCGAAGGAGATCCTAGGTCCCCAATATGGCTAGCCTAGAAGGATGCTCAACAAATAAATCCCCTTTGTTTATTGGCACAAACTATGCCTTCTGGAAAATAAGAATGAGGACATACATAATGTCTCTGGGAATAGAATTTTGGGCTACCGTGGAAGTAGGATATGCTCCAAAGGATACTGACACAGAGAAAGAAGGCAAAAAAAATTTCATAGCTAATGCAAAAGCAATGAATGCACTCTTGAGTGGTCTGTGTGTGTCATAATTTATCAAAGTAATGCACAGTAAGACTGCAAAATAAATATGGGATACATTAGAAAATATCCATGAGGGAGATAAAAAGGTGAAGATGGCCAAATTGCAAACCTATAGAGCTCAGTTTGAAAATGTAAAAATGAATGAAGATGAAGATATAGCGAGTTTCTTTTTAAATGTTGCGAAAGTTGTGAATAACATGAAAGCTCTAGGAGAAACCATTAAGGAATGTGTAATTGTACAAAATATATTGAGATATTTACCATCCAGGTTTAACCCTGCCATAGAAGAAACAACAAACTGGGAAAGATTGACCATGAACCAATTGCTTGGAAAATTGATGGCCTATGAGATGAGACTTCCAAAAGGGAAGTCAAATGTGAGGGAGGAAACCTTTAAGGCTGATAAGTGCAGAGAAGAGAAGGAAGGTACATGCTCTTGCTTTGATGAAGAAGAGGCCAAATTTTTCAGAAGATTGGAGAAAGGCACAGGTAAGTATAAAGGTAAGCTTCCATTTAGGCTCTTTAACTGTGGAAGAGTGGGGCACTATGCATCTAAATTTCCACATAAGAAAATGGAGAATCAATCAAGAGGGAAAGAGAAAACCAATTTCAAAAATAGGCCAAAAGGAAACAGATTTAATCGAATATCATTGTCTGTTCAACAAGATAGCAGTGCATATGAGAGCTCAGATGAATCCCCCAATGAAGAAGGAACATCATAATTCAATTTTATGGCTAAGGAAGAGATTGAGGAAGATCTCCTGGAATTTGATGACGAAGGTGAGGTAGATCTTGAGGGAGAGCTAATTAGTTCCCTGGAGGAAATAAGTAGACTCAAACTTAAGAGTAAGAAACAGAAAGATATTCTTATAAAATATGCAACGACAGAACCCGATTCAAAATATCTTATTAAATCTAAGGTTGAAATAGAAGAATCAAGGAAAATAGAGGATATTCTGAAAAGTGAAATAAAGGAGAAAAATCAGGAGCGAGAAAAGCTGGAAGAGGAAGTGGTAAGTCTACGGAAGAAATTAGAAAAGGTCCAAATTGAATTAACTATGAATATTTCTCAAATGAAAAGTTTGGTGATTGGGACAAAATTATTAATGCTCAAAGATCTCCTCATATAAAGGTTGGGATAGATATGAAGGAGAAACCAACAAATCCAAGGTAGAAGATAACAAGAATATCATTTTTGTAAAAGTTGTAAAGGATAATGAAGCAACAAAAAGGGAATCCACGGAATTATAAACCAGCAAGACCATGATATATAACGAAACAATCAGAAACAAGCAGAAACCTCAAGTGACAAAGAAAGAAACGAAGAAACACTCAACTGCAAAAGACTCATGCGCTCCTAAGGATGAATTGAACAAATTCGAAAGATATCAAAGGAGGTTCCTTCCTCCTGTGAGAAGTATCACTTACTTCACCTGCCACAAACCTAGACATATTACGACATACTGTAAGATAAAGAAAATCTAGTCCAACCAGCAGAAGATTCAACAAACGAAAGGACTACCTCGAACAACTCTCTCTACCAGAGACAGATACTACTTCCATGGGTGTTGTTTTTATTGTAAAGGATTCGGTCATAAATCCATGGAGTGTAGAACGCATATACAGAGACTGGTGTATAGAAATTCAAGGGGAATTAAGAACAATGGTGGATTCACTCGTATACATAATCCATTCATAAATACAATCAAATGTCTTTGCTGCCATAAAATTGGGCACAAGTATCACGAATGTCCTGTCAAAGGCCGTGGTTCATCTCCTCAGGAAATTTACCAAACAAACAACTGTATGCAATGGAAAAAGAAGCTAAATAAGTGTGATATGGTTCTAATAGCTCAAGATCAGAAAAACCAATGGTATATGGACAGTGGGAGCTTAAAACATATGACTGAAGACTGAAGCAAGTTTATAAATTTTGATGAAAAGAAATCTGAAAATGTAACATTTGGCAATGATAGAGCAGGGAAAATAAATGGAAAAGGCTCAGTCAACCTGAATAATGGAAGATGAGAGGCTCAAGATGTACTATTTGTGGATGGTCTGAATGCCAATCTGCTAAGTGTTAGTCAAATGTGTGATAAAGGTTGTGAGGTCCTTTTCAGAGCCCAAGATTGTGAAGTAAGTTCTATCACCATAAGAAAGACCCTAATGAAAGGTGTTCGAACAGAGAGTAATGTCTATATAGTAGAAGAAGAGAATGAATCATGCCACATCAACAAACATGACGAATCTTGGCTATGACATAGAAGATTGGGACATCTAAACTTTGACCACATCATCAAACTGAGCAAGAAGAAAGCTGTCAAATATTTTCATGCAATAAAGAAGCCTCCAAATACCATATGTAAGTCCTTCCAACTAGGAATAAACTCGCACATCATTCAAAGCTAAAGACCAACTATCTGCACGTAAGCCTCTTCATCTTTTACACATGGACCTGTGCGAACCTTCAAGAACTAATGCACCAGGTGGAGAATCGTATTTCATGATGATAATAGATGATTTTTCCAAATTGACGTAGGTGGCATTTCTCAAATATCAATCTGAAGAGTTTAATAAATTCAAGATATTCAAGGCACTGGTAGAAAATCAACTGGATGTAAGATAAAATGCATCAGACTATACAGAGGAGGTGAATTCACTGACGATGATTTTACAGAATTGTGCAAGGAATGTGGGATAAAGCAAAAATTTACAATTTCAGGTACACCTCAACAGAATGGAGTGGCATAGAGGCAAAACAGGTCAGTACAGCAGATTTCCAGAGCCATGATGCAATAATGTAACATTCCCAAAACCTACTGGGCATAAGCAGTACACACATATGTTCATATTCTTAACAAAGTTCATCTTAGACCAAATTATGACAAGACTCCATATGAATTGTGGCATGCGAAATCGACATCAATCAAGAACTTTAGAGTCTTTGGAAACAAATGTTTCATAAAGAATAATGATGAAAAATTGGGGAAGTATGATGCAAGAGATGATGAAGGAATATTTTTGGGATATGCATCCAAGAGTAAGGGATACAGGTGCTACAAAAAAATACTGCATAAAATTGTGGAAAGCATTGATGTGAGATTCGACGAAGATCTTCCAAACAGAACTAGAAGCACAAATTGTGCCAATCCTCCAGATGATCATGAAGATGAGAATCAAGAAAATGAAGAACAGAGTAAGACAAAAAAAGATACTGAATTAAACTCAAAAGGACCCTCGAGACACACTCATAAGAACCATCCATAAGATCAAATCATTGGAGACAAGAGTGTAGGAGTCCAAACTAGAAGAAAGGTAGCTGAAAAGACCAAGGAAGTGTACTTAGCCTTGTTGTCACAAATAGAACCAAATAATTTTGATGAAGCCAGCAAATACAAAAATTGTGTAAATTCAATGAATGAAGAACTAGACCAAATTGAGAAGAACAAGACCTGGGAGTTAATGCCAAGACCCACTGGGAAAAAATTCATTGGCACAAAGTGGGTATTCAAGAATAAGATGAATGAACAAGGTCATGTAATAAAAAATAAAGCTAGACTTGTATGCAAGGGATAATTTCAAATCCAAGGAATTTATTATGATAAAAAAAATTCCCCTGTAGCAAGAATGGAAGCAATCAGAATGTTTTTGGCTTTACATGCTATCATGATTTTAAGGTATATCAAATGGATGTGAAGTCTGCCTTCTTGAATGGAGATCTAGAGGAAGAAGTCTACATGGAAAAACCTGAAGGGTTTTCCTTAACATATAAACACGACTATGTGTGCAGATAAAAGAAAGCCTTATATGGTTTCAAACAAGCTCCACGTGCATGGTATTTTAGGTTGGACAAATAATTTCAAAAATAAGGTTTCAAGAAAGGAGGAGTAGACAACAATCTGTACATAAAGGCTGATGAAAATGAACTCTTAATTGTAGTAGTATATGTAGATGAAATCATGTTTGGTAGCAACGAAGATGAGTTAGAAAAAGGATTTTCAGAAGAGATGAAGTCAAAATTTGAGATGTCTATGATTGGAGAGATTACCTTCTACTTAGGACTTCAAATTCTACAAAAGAACACAATAATATTCATTTCACAAGAAAAATACTTAAGAGACATGTTGAAAAGGTTCCAAATGGAAGACTGCAAACACGTGTCAACTCTCATGATCACTGGATGCAAGCTATGTGCTGAGGATGGATCCAGAGATGTAGATAAAAAACTTTATAGATCTATGATAGGAAGTATGCTAGACCTAACTTCCTCTAGACCAGACATTATGTTGGTAGTAGGACTTGTGGCAAGATATTAAGCAACACCAAAACAAAACCACTTGCTAGCAATCACGAGGATATTTAGATAGCTGCAAGGAACTGCACATTATGGCCTATGGTATCCGAAAGGCAAAGACTTCACCTTGACAGGATATGCAGATGCAGATTGGGCTAGCTGTGTGAATGATAGGAAAAGCACAGGTGGAGGTGTATTTTATTTGGGAGAAAGTCTGGTGGCATGGTTAAGCAAGAAGCAAACATCCGTCTCTCTATATACAACAGACTCTCCAAACATTAAGGTAAGCATCGATGAACCCATTTCTATCAAATGTGACAATACAAGTGCAATAAGTATATAAAAAAATCTAGTACTTCATTTGAAAACCAAACACATCCCAATAAAGTACCACTTTCTAAGAGAAAAATTAGCAGAGAAAATAGTAAAGATGGAGTATGTACCAACAAAGGAACAAACAATAGACATATTCACAAAACCTCTTGCTAGAGAACCATTTGAATATCTAAGAGACAAAATATGGGTAGTGTCTGCAGATGATACTCTCTGATACGATAAAAGAAAATGATGATACACCAGCAAAGACTTCCATATAAGGAACATAAATAGTGCAGTAGATAAGTGAGTATCAGACAAGAAGCATCATTCCAGGGGGAGAGCATCCCATAAAAGGTGTCACAGAAGAGCTAGAACTATGGAGCAGTGGTATGGTACAGGTCCTCAAGATCAAAGTATTACGACATAAGTACATCAAAATAAAAACACATATCACCTCTACCAAGCAGTAAGGGACATAAGTACATAACATCCTATGGTGACAAGCCTTCCATGCAATCTCAATAATGTTCAAAGGTTTCTCCCAACAACTCTTGTGCACCAGTCTGGAGCAGCAAACTATAAAGTCAGAAGAAGAAGGCCTAAACACAACTCAGAGAAAGGAAATGAAAAGATAGAAACTACATTGGGAAATGTGCAACCCTTTGCCACTAATGTGAAAAGGGGAGGAAAATCAAACATAAGAAGAAAGGATCTTCTAAAAATAAAGTAGAGGAATAAAGACACTTCTCAGAATGAAAGAGGGAGGAAGCCCTAGAGGAGGTATTTGAGTATTGGTGGATTTGTTGCCATCAATTCCAAAGGGGGAGACTATTCAAAATATTTTCATTGATGGAAAAGAATCAATAAAAGCAGCAGAGAAGTAGCAAAGATAGCAGCGAAGCAACAAAGGTAGCAAAGAAGCAGCAAATGCAGCAGAGAAGTAGTAAAAGCAGCAGAGAAGCGGCAAAGGCATGTAACAAGTGTAATAATCCCAAATCAGAGTGAATGAAGAATATAGAACAAGCTCAGGAGGAGTAGTGTGGAGGAACCAATGTTGCAAAGAGACGACAATGTAAAGCTCAGGAGAGAATCACGTTGAAGAATACAAAAAAATATCAGGAGGAGTAGCGTGGAGGAACCAGTGTGGCATAGTGGCGACATGATAAACAAACAAAAGTCGATTAAGGTAGAGAACACTTAGAAAATTTCCAAAGGAGGTGAACAGACGGTCAGGATTAGATCACAAAAGTGAAGGCGAGAAATGGACGATGGAGATTGAATCGCATCAGAAGCGATTTCACAAACTGCAACTTTTAAGAATTTAGCATTAAGGCGTTGCATGGTAAGTTAAGTTTGTTGCAATGCGAAGTAGAGGAGCCACATGTCAGCACTGTGCATGAGCACACATCGCAGATCTTAGAGGTTACCAATTAAGAGTTCACTTGGTATGTTAAGTTGTATGTTATGAGATTAGGAAAGAGCCACGTGTCAACATTGCACACCAACACAAATATTGTAGAACACAAGAAATAAGGTTTAGCCTCTAAGTTTAATCATAAAGGTTGCGAAGTGCGATCACCTATGATTGGTGGAAAGTGTTGTGGGACCCTCCAGTAAAGAATTTTCAACTGTATGTAATTTCTTTGGGATTTATGTATAATTGGGCTTAAAGTGATAGTTTTTTATTCTGCTAATTAGCACATGTTTTTATTATAGTGTGAGGAAGTTGGCACTTCCATATCAATTTGTAGCTCGATAGATGTCTAGTTGTAGCTAGTTGAGGTAGGAGCCTCCTGTGGGTTGTAGCATGCAGAAAATAGATGGGAGTTGGAGCTTCCTTGAAAGTAGTAGCTTGCATAATTTGAGGTAGTTGCCTCCTATAGGTTGGAACCAATAGAAAACCAGTGGTGAGAGAGAGTTGGAGCTTTCCTTTGCATCAAAACAATAATAAGATGTGGTTTTCTCCCTTATGGGTTTCCACTTATATTTTTTGTCTATATGCATGATGATTCTGTGTTGATGTTCTGTATTTAATATGCTTAATACTTGTTTCGGAAATATTAAGATTGATGTTTCATTATACATTAAGTTGATCATGAAATGAAGGTGTAAATAAGTTTAAAAGAACTATTTAAAATTCCATAAATGTATTAAACTGATTCACCCCCCTTCTCAGTTTAACTAAGGGTTCAACAATAGAGATACATAGAAGGAGTGTTGGAGAAAAGAGGGGAGAGAAGGAGAGTGAAAGAGAAAGGGATGGATAGAGTAATATAGTTGGAGAGATAGATAGAGTGAATGGGGAAGACAGAGTATTGAAGGGAAGAGAGAGAAAGAGAGAGAGAGATAGAGAGAGATAGAGAGTCAGGGGGAATAGAGGGAGGAGGGAGAGAAAGGGAGTGAGAGGAAGGAAGAGAGAGAGGACTTGAGAGAGAGGAAGAGAGTGATGGGGGAAGAGAGAGAGAGGTAGGAGAGAAAGTGTGAGAGAGGAAGGAAAAGAGAGGGGACTTGTAAGAGGGGATAAGAGAGGGAGGGAGATAGGAGGAGAGAGGGAGGTATAGAGAGATGGAGTTAGAAGGGGAGAGAGAGAGGGATAGAGAGATGGATATGTATTGGGAGAAAGGGATCGAAGAAGAAAGACACATAGATTGAGTAGTGGAGAGAGAGAGGGGGTGAAAAGGGAGAGATGGAGAGAGAGTGTGTATGATTTGGAGTAAGATAAAGAGACAAACAAGGGGAGATGGACAGAAGGGGGGAGAGAAGGAGAGAGAGAGGCATATAGTAACAAAGTTGGAAGGTGAAAAGAGAGAGAGAGAGAGAGAGAGAGAGAGAGAGAGAGAGAGTTGGAAGAGAAAGGAAGAGAGAGAGAGTTTAGATAGGTAGGGAAAGAGATATGGAGATGGAGGGGGGGAGAGAGTGAGGTAAGAATAAAGATATAGAGAGTGAAAGGTGGAGAGAGAGAGAGGGAGGGGCGAGAGATAGAGAGAGAGGGAGGTAAGAATAAATACATAGAGAGTGAAAGGTGGAGAGAGAGAGAGAGAGGGAAGGGGAAGAGAGAGAGAGGGGGGGAGAGGAGGGGGGAGTGATATATAGATATATTGGAGAAAGAGATTTTATGTTTTGGGGTTGATATAGATAGATGGATGAATATAGAGATATAGATGGAAGGTGAAGAGAAATAAGAGATAGATGTAGACAAAGAGGGAGGGATGAAGATATTGGTAGATATGGAGTGAGAGAGCATGTGTGTTTGGCGGGTTGAGATAAAGAGACAAAGAAGGAGAGATGGAGGTATATATAGATATAGATGGAGGGATATATAGATATATGGGGGGGGAGGGTGGGGTGGAGAGATAGAAGAAGATTTCTTGCACTAGATGAATTGATTTTAGTGTAAATTGTCATTTCTAATCCAATTTGATTGCTTGCACTAATTAATTGGTTTTAGTGTATATGTTTATTACTAATTATATTTTATTACTTGCACTAGATGCATTGATTTCAATGTAAATGATTTCTAATCCTATTTGATTTCTTGCACTAAATGCATTGATTTCGATGTAGATGGTGATTTCTAATCCTATTTGATTACTTGCACTAGATGCATTAATTTCAATGTAGATGTTAATTTATAATTATATTTGATTTCTTGCACCAGATACATTTATTTCAATGTATATTGTTTCTAATCCTATTTGATTTCTTTCACTAAATGCATTGGTTTCAGTGTATATGGTGATTTCTAATCCTATTTGATTGCTTGCACTAGATGCATTTATTTTAGTGTAGATGTTGGTTTCTAATCCTATCTTCTTACTTGCACTATATGCATTGATTTCAATGTAGATGTTGATTTCTAATCCTATTTCATTACTTGTATTATATGCATTGATTTTAGTGTAGATGTTGTTTTTTAATCTTATTTGATTTTTTAAGTATTAGATGCATTGATTTCAGCATATATGTTGATTTAGCATATTTAAAATGGTTATATTAATACTATATGTATTTACATATTATTGATAAAATTCATCATATGTTGCTCATATTATTGATATATTTTTGTTGGTTGCACACGACTGAAACCAGGCTAGATCCATATTAATTCTGGATCTATCAAGTCCAGAGAGGGATCAAATATCTCGAGGTGCAAATATTTCCTAAATTTTTGCACTAAAAAAATAGGTTTTCACCTGAAGACATTTGATTCCTCTCGGAGCTTGATAGATCCAAAGTTAAGATGGATTTAACCTGATAAATAATATTTCCCAATTGGCATAGCTAAGAAACCCTTCCTCAGAAATATTATTTCACATTTCGCAATCTGTCGAAATGCTTCCTCGCAAATAGAATTTCACACTTTGTTTTTTGTGTTATTTATATATATAGAGTTACATGTTTACGTTTACATGAAATCTACCACCATACATGTTAAATTTTTACCTTTACATTTACATTTATTTTAAATTTATTGTGTATTTATACAAATTAATATTTAAATCCATATAAGATTACAAATTTTAAATGTTAAATATTATGTTTACTTTTGCATGTAAGTTTTTACATGTTTACATTTTTGAGAACGTCTTCCCGCAATGATGTATTGAGGTAATAACAATCACTCTTCATGTCCTTAAAGTATAAAAAGGAAATTTCAATGGAAATTATATGATTTTTGTGGATGTTTTTTTCGTATATGCATAGAATTCTTTGAATATTCACAATTTACATGCATAGTATTTTTTATTCATAATTTTATTTATTTATTTATTTAAAAAATATATATAATATATTAAATAAATTTAATAAATAATTTGATGGTATACATTTTTTTTATAATAAATTAGGTAAGAATTTAAAAATATGTTTAATAATAAATTTGATAATTTTAAAATTAATTTATATTTTTATTAATTATAATATTATGAGTATGGACCCTTTACATAAAAATATGATTTTAAATTAATATAGGGCAATCTTCTCCCAAGTGTCAACCAATTTTTGATGATGATTGTGCATGAAGCTAGGATTAATGGGACAATTCAAGGCCAAGTGTATCATCTAACTATTAATTGATCTATAGGTTAGTCATATCACTCACCCTTTATTTTCTATAGTGACACTCACCACGTTTGGAAATTATGGTGATTTTATGTGCTATAATGACACACACCAAGTGTGGAAATTATGGCGATTGATGTGGATATTGTTCTACTCTATCTATGTAGATAGTGATACTTTGGTTTTTTAGATCATGTTCTATACATGCCATAAATGGTGGCCTCCTCCCATGGCATCTATTATGGTTAAGTTACTAACCACATTTTATCTTTCTCTCTAGTTTTTGTTTCTTTTTTAAGTCATTTAGATTGGTTTTTTACCTTGCCTAATCATACCTCCTATTTCATTACTCCCTTCACTCAACATCCTTCAAGCATAGATCGTCTGCAACCCTCTTCTCCATCTCTACGTTTACTTCTCAAATCCATCCAAATCCTATTAATCTATTTGTTCACTTGTTTTTCTATCATTTGGTGGGTTTAAGCTATCTCCTTTATCACTCCCCTATCACCCAAACTTCTTTAATCATTAATTATTTTTGCCCTTTGTTGTGACATGTTCACTCACATTTTACTTAGGGAAGTAGCAACAAAGAAATTCCTCTTTGCACCAAGGCTCAGACAAATGAAAGGCATATGCCAATGATTACTAGGAATTGAATTGGAAGTCAACCTAAACTAAAATTGAATCGACTAATGAGGAGGCTATAGTTAAGTGCATTTTTATATATGACATGGAAGTGATGGAAAATGTGGGTCAATGTGTTCTCAATAGAAGACTTAATTTGGATTGGATCATTATATTATTTGTCAGTCCTTATGCTTTTATAGTGCACAAATTAGATGAATCGGCTAAGAGGACCATTTTTATTCGCGAGAATTAGTTTAGTGAATTGGTGTTTTAAACCTTCCAAAAGTAGTTTGAGGAATTTCTTGAAGCTTTTTGGGGTCCAAAAACTCTCACTTTTACTAGAACCTCCTAACATTTATTTTACTCACATACCTTTCCAATGGGGAAAGAAATACATAAAATGGAGTTCGCATGCAATGTTATGGCACCCTAAAGTTGAACTTCTTGTTTTTTCCGCCATAATTCCAGAGGATGCCACAATAGCCCCATTACTAATAGGAAAGGGGATAGTTATATGACCATGATGACGAATACTCTAGAATATTCAAATTGTAACTCATATTGGGGAAAGAATGAGGTATATTTAACCCCTAATTGGCTTTTTGGCCATGTTATTTATAACTAGACCACTAGGAATAAAAGGGGTTTCATTCTATTTGAGTAAATTTTGTTCCATAGATGAGAAGAGTGGTTTTGAGTGGATAGAGAGAGATAAAATAGAGATCCTTTGTGTTTTTCACTAGCCCACCGACCACGTCTCACTCGTTTATACTTGCAGTGATTTGAATTTAGAGAAAGAGAGAGTGGATAAACCTCACCCACCATTTATGTGCTATAATGTGTGTTTTATATAAGTCTTAATATTTTCCATACGAGAAAATCCAAGTGTTAAATAACTTAAATACTTACTCCTAAATTTCAAATTATATTTTCATCAACAGTCCATGAAAGAAAACCTTTCAATTATAGTATTATCATCCATCCATTTTATTTTGATTTTGTTAAATAAAACACTAATGAATAAATATGCTTTCCCTTTCTCTTTGTAATTTGTCTCTACTTCATTGTGAATTTTTTCTCAATATTTTCCCATCAATGCCATCCTCTTCTTCTCCATGGAAAAATCCTCCCATTACATTGAGGGTGTTGTTCAATAGTTATTTTCATATTGATATATTGTTCAATAGTTTTTTTCATATTCATATATTAACTATATTTTTGAGGTAATATCACCTATTTTTCACCATAATATATTAAAAAAAAATGTAATTAGAAATAATCTCATTTTCATTTAACATATTAATGATTTGTATGCATGTTTTTTTTTCTTCTTTTTTTTCCGTAATTTAACAAGCTTCTCATCGCCTCAAAATATAGAAAAAAAATGTCATTAAAAAAATCATCAGGTTTTAGTTTAACATATTAATGATGTATATGCATGATGTTTTTGATGTAATATCACTTCTCATATTCTAGAAATACATAAAATAAATATCACTGAAAATCATATGAATTTAGTTTAACATATTAATGATGTATATACATGATGTTTTGAGGTAATATTTCTCACTTTTCCTCTCCTCGAAATATAGAAAGGACATATCAATAGAAATCATATGATTTTTGGGAAAAAATTTCTTTCATATATGCATTAGAGTTCTTTCATATTCACTATTTACATGCATAGTGGTTTTTATGTCATTATTTTTATTTACTTATTTATTTTAAAAAATTATAATATATGAAATGAATTGAATAAAAAAATTGATGGTATATATATATTTTTATAATAATTTATGTAATAATATAAAAAATATCTAATAATAAATTTTAAAATTAATTTATATTTTTATTAATTATAATACTATCAAGATGGACTTTTCACATAGAAAGATAAATAATTTAATATAGGGAAACCTTCTCCCAAGTGTTAATAATTTTTTTATGATTGTGCAATAAGTTAGGACTAATGGGATAATTAAAGGCCAAGTGTATCACCTGACTACCAATTGATCTCTAGGTTATTCATATCAACTAGACACTATGGATGTCTAGTTGATTGACAATGGTGCCTCAACGCACCTCATTGGGTTTAAGGAAGCACTTTTTTATTTGGTTGAGAAGGATACTAATCTGAAAATTATCCTTGGAGATAATGCCACATATCCTGTGAAATGGAAAGAGACTATGACCCTCCACTTATCTCAAGGTCAAGTCCTACGCTTGCAAGATGTACTATATGTACCTGATTTGAAGAAGAACCTTGTGTCTATTTTGGACATGGATGACAAAGGTTTCAATGTGGAATTCGTTGATGGGAAGGTATGCATCCAGAACAAGATATTCAAGGAAGCTATCATGATTGGGTTTAGAGTTGATACACTCTACTAGGTTGGAGGAAGTCCATTAGGAGCTATGACATGTGATACTATCTGTCAAACTGAAATATGGCACTGGAGGTTTCAACACCTTCACTACAAAGCCATTCCCAAACCAAGGAAGGTGGTGGCATGGACGCCTGAATTAAAAAATGATCATGAAGGTGTATGTTAGGGTTGTGCTGAAGGAAAGCTTACAAGGGGACCTTTCCCCTCAAGTGTCACAAAGACATCTGATGTCTTGCAATTGATACATTCTGATTTGCCTGGTATGCTTCCTGTGACATCCTTGGGAGGATGCTCTTATTATATTACATTTATAGATGACTTCTCTCGCAAGACTTGGATATACTTCTTGAATAATAAGGATGAGGCTTTCATGTGGTTTTGTACATTCAAAGCCTTTGTGGAAAATTAAATAGGGAAGAAGATCAAGATATTGATGACCGATAATGGAAATGAATATGAGACAAATGAGTTCAATAAATTTTGCAGAGAAGCTGGCATCAAGAGGGAGACGAAAACTGTATAGATTCCTGAGAAAGATGGCATTGTTGAAAGAAAGAACAGGACCATTGTGGAAGTTTCCCATGCCATGCTATGTGACCAAGGTCTTCCGAAGTTTCTGCGGGGAGAAGTTGCAAACACTTCTATGTACATACAAAATTGATGACCACATTCCACTCTAGACTCGAAAAATCCCAAATAGGTTTTATCTAGTAATAAATCTGATGTCTCTCATTTTAGAGTTTTTGGTTGTCCCATTTATTTTCATGTGCCGAAAGAGAAGAGGAGTAAGCTGGATGGTTCTAGGAAAAAGGGAATGTTTGTGGGCTACAGTGAAACTTAGAAGGCTTATAGAGTCTATGTTCCTGGTCAAAGAGAAGTGGAGATTTGCCATAATGTCACCTTTGATGAAGATGATTCCCTCAGGAAATTGATAAATCTTTCAAGCTTTGAGAAATATCATGAAGTAAGGTATGGAAATCAGGAATAATCGAAGGATGAGACGATGCTCGATGTCGAAGGACCTATGGACCCCATTGATCCACCTCGTTTAATGAATAGAAGACCCTCATGGCTCCAGGATACTCTCGAAGATGTCGAGAGACATATGGCCCCAAGGGGGACATTCCGTGAAAGTGAGAAGTCGAATAGATACCAAGGATATCTAGCAGCCATGAGTAAAATCGTACAATATGAGCCTGGATCTTTTGAGGAAACCACAAAGAATCAAGTTTGGAAGGATTCTATAGATGAAGAGTATGAGTCCATTATGAAGAATTATGTCTGGGATGTGGTTTCAAGATCGGAGGACAAAGCTGTTGTTGCCTCGAAATGGCTCTATAAGGTCAAGCATTGATCTAATGCTAGTGCTGAAAAGTTCAAGTCAATATTTGTTGCCCGAGGCTTCTCTCAAAAGGAAGGTGTAGGCTATGATGACATATTTTCACATGTGGCTCGATATAGAACCATCTGATATATCATAGCCCTTGTTGCTACGCAAGGTTGGAATCTTCATCAGATGGATGTGAAGACTGCCTTTCTATAAGGTTCGATAAAGGAAGAGGTGTATGTGGAGAAACCTCTAGGGTTCGAAGTCCAGGATATAGACACCCATGTATGTAGGTTGAAACAAGCTCCCAGGGCTTGGTACAAGAGGATAGATAGCTACCTGATGAAGCTGGGCTTCACTCGTAGTAACGTTGATCTGAACCTTTACATCAAGGTTGATAGAGAAAATCCTCTCATTCTGGTGATGTATGTGGAAAATCTCTTCCTGACAGGTACTCACCCTCTCATTCATCAGTGTAAGAGGGAGATCGCTTCTGAGTTCGAGATGAAGGACCGAGGACTAGTGGATTACTTCCTAGGTCTGGAGATCTGGCAGAGACCTGACGATATTTTCCTTTCTCAAGGAAAATATATTGTGAAGCTGCTAGAAAGATTTTGAATGGTGAACTGTATGTTCATGTCGACACCAATGGAGCTCAACTTCAATAAGTTTAGTGGAAGCGTTGTTGGTCCATTGCTATAAAATCCTATCGAGTATCGTCAACTCATTGGGGCCCTGAGGTTCTTAGTGAACACCCGTCTGGATGTATGTTTTGCAGTGAACACTTTGAGTTAACACATGGTTGATCCTCATCACATTCACTGGGTTGGTGTCAAGAATATGTTGAGATATCTTTGGGCATGATAAACCATGGGTTGAGATACACAGCCAGGACTTTGAGACTCCATGGATATACTGATGTGGATTGGGTTGGGAGTGTGGTGGATCGCAAGAGCACATCTGGATGCTGCTTCATACTTGGGTCTGCTTCGATGTCTTCGATGAGAAGGAAGAAAAAATCAGTGGCTTTGAGCATTGCTAAGGTCGAATACATTGCAGCGAGTATGGCTTGTTGTGAAGTAGTCTGGTTGGGAAAGCTCTTCAGTGAGTTGTTCGAGCATGTGATTGATGCCACCGTTATCCTTTGTGATAACCAAAGTGGGATTCCTTTTTCATATAATCCCATGTTTCACGATCGATCCAAGCATATTGATATCAGGTACCACTTTATCAGGGATATGGTACATTGAGGCACCGTAAGGCTCAATCAGATAGGAACTGATGAGCAAGTCACAAATATTCTCACAAAGCCCTTGGGTAAGGTAAGTTCCTAACCTTCCATGAGAATCTTGGAATCATGGAACGACCCTATTCTGAGGGTCTAGTTGGAAGATGAGATCTGGGAGCTCCAGGGGGATTTTGGGATAGATTCTTAGAGCTATAAGCAACCAGTAGGCTAGGCTTACTGAGCCTTGTTGGTGTGCTTCTGCCCCACCATTATGATATTGAGTTGATTCAACTCTCTTTGATCTATGTCCCGTATGCATCCTACCCATAGAGTTCCAGAATCATGGGAAGTAGCTCTCATTTGTCCAATGAGGTGGGAAAATCCAGAGACTAGTAGCAAAGACCGATGCACGCATCAAATATTGTTGTACTCTCTATGTCTAGGATGGCACATGTCCAACTGCTTGATCTGGGATCAAGTCTAGTGAGGTTTTGGACCTCCAACTGACTTCGGGTTGGTATGTGACTCCTTTGAGTTCTATAGAGGTTTCAGACCTCTGAGATGAATTCGTCACCCGGAAGTGATGTCTTTGTGACTCGCCTTTTTGTTCTGAAATAAAGAAGCCAACAAAGGCAATTACAGTAGGATGACACACAATGTTTAGATGGAACAGGTGAATGGAGTTCTCCTTAGCTGAGAGGGAGTGTTAATTTTGGACAACTAGGTACAAACTCGATGTTGTGATGCTCAGATGAAGATGCCAATATTTTTCTTGGATTCCTCTTTCAAAGAGGTGCAAGGTCGATATAAAGATCATCTTGATCTAATGAGTAGACCATCTATTTTGAATTAATTCCACTTATATGCAAGGTCGGCCATAATTGTAACATAGGCTTGAAGCACCAACAGATGTGTCACACACCCTCACAGATGGATATATATTGTTCTACATTGGAGGTCATTTATATCATCACTCACCACACATTCTCTCTCTACATCTGATTGGTTCGATCATCATCTTGAAGGCTCTTCTTCTCTCACACGTCGGAAAACAATAGCTAGGGTTTTCTGTTTTGATATAGGGTTTCAATGCAGCTTTGACCAGCATTGACTTTGGTCAACGCTTGGACAACTTGACCTCAAACTCTCCCAAAATTCCAATTTCTACAGTCTACATTTGCTGGCACAAAAATTGAGGCTAGGCGTTGAATTTGACTTGGCTGCGTTGAATATTTTTTATTGATGTTTAGCATTGACTGTTGACTTGAAATCATTGAATTTTGTTGACTTTGGGTTGACCATGGTAGATTTATCTGAGAGGTTTGTGTGACACATTCTGTTTGGTTTACCATGAGGAGACTTTACTGGTTGAAGCATCTTGTTGACCGCCGAAACACACCACAACAAATATATTTTGTTGATCAAGTTAAGTGTATTTTTGGCTTGTCTTCTGTAGATCTATTGGTATGTTCTATCAGTATTTTAATTTCTTTTTTATGTGATTTCTTTCTGATATTTGGAATAAAAGTAAAGTTTCATCAAGCATAGAACATCTTTGAAAATTTCCACCCGCCCTTTATGTGCTATAATGAATCTCACCAAGTTTGGAAATTATGGTGACTGATGTGGATATTGTTCTACACTATCTATGTAGATTGTTATAATTTGTTTTTTTTATCATGTTCTATACATGTCATAAAAGGTGGCCTCCTCCCCTGGCATCTACTATGGGTAAGTTACCAACAACGTTTTATATTTCTCTCTAGTTTTTGTTTATTTTTCAATCATTTAGATTGATTTTTTCCCTCACCATCATAATCCTACCACCTATTTATTACTCTCTTCGCTCAATAACCTTCAAGCTTCGATCATCGACCACCCTCTTCTCCATCTCCACATTTACTTTTCAAATTCATCCAAATACACTTTTACCTATTTTTTCACTCATTTTTCTATCATGTGATGGGTTTAAGCTATCTCCTTTATAAATCCTCTATCACCCAATATTATTTCCTCATTCATTTTTTGTGGCATTTATGTTGTCACATGTTAACTTACATTTTAATCAAGGAAGTAGCAACAAATAAATTCCTTTCTACACCAAGGCTCGAACTAATGGAAAGCCTCTTCCGATGATTACTAGGAATAGAATTGGAAGTCAACCTAAACTAAAATGGAATCGTCTAATGAGGAGGATATATTTAAGTGCATGTTTATATATGACATGGAATGGAGACTCAGGAGATTGATGTGGCTTGAAGGGAGACTCGGGATCTGAAAAAGTCATTCAAGTATTCGAAGGCTCAACTCAAAGGTAATATGTCTTTGATAGAGGCTAGGTAGATGTTTGGGGTGAGATAATAAAGGAGGTGAAGGATCACTGGGAATACATTACACTGGATAACGACAAGAAAAACAACATCCATGACTACAAGGCTCAGTTAGATGTAGTTCAACGTGATGGAAAAGAGAATGTGCTGATTGCGCAGGCCTATATTCATTTTATCAATAAACTCCCCACCGAGGAGTTAGGAATGCACAGAGTGGTGGACCATTTCGGGACAGTGATGGACATAATGAGGATCATACAAAGAGAAGACCTTAGAGCCAAGGTCATTGGGTGTCTTAGAATCGTTGCCATAGGTGTGGAGGTTTTCGACAGTGAGTTGAGAAAGGTCGTTGAGGTAGGATTACCAGCTTGTTGGGTTTCATTAGGCGTGTTGATCCCCTAGGCGACTTATGAACAAAAAATGGTAGAGATCAAGAGTAAGGTTGACTCAGCCCAAGAGAAAACATCTTGGCTAAAGGCAAAAACTATGGTGGCATCCCTCCAAAAAGAATTTTTGTTGCTGGCCAAAGTAAATCAATTTTTCTCAACCAGCCTTGAATACTCTAATTTGACTCGTCTTTGTGCCTTATTCGAGCTTTTCAGCACATTTCCCATAGAAATCATGCAGAAGATTCTTCCAACAGCTTCTACTTCGCAAATGAGAGCCCCTATGTCATCCCATCACTCCGGCTCTTCCTCCACTCCTTTGCGTCCACATCCCTCTTGACCTTCTTCTGCCCCTCACCGCAACAGATAGATGTCTCAAGATTTGGCCCAAGTGGTCCGCAAATATTTTGGTCCCTTTTTTACTTTTACTATTACTCTAGTTAGACAGTGAAATCACAATTTCACTACTGATAATTTATTTATTTGTTTTATTTTATTTTTTTGTTAGAAGAGTGATACTCGGAGAACGCTCTACTTTTGATCATAATGTATGTACTGACATATCAAGAAGGAATATCGGGAGAAAAACTCGTAGAAAACTCTATAAGAAGGAAGTTCAGACGTGGACAAAAGGTTCTAAAATTTGTTTAAGTTTTTGGTCATAACAATAATTTTTTATGTAAAATATGTTTTGTGCTCTGAAATGCATATTTTGGAAAGTTTTTTTGAAGGCTAATATAATATGAACATTTTCGTCAACTGGATTCCAATTGAATTGATGAACAATATGTATGTGTTTCTCTTTTGTTTAATTTAATTAGCATTTATGTTTTTTCTATTCCCATGTCTCATGTGTGAAAGTCGTTGGATGTAATTAGTTTGGTGCATGAACTTGTATATGTTCTCATAGAGAAAGGATGACACTCATGTTTTAAGAAGTTATGCGGCCTTAAAATTGTGCTCCATGAGATTCCACCTTCACATACTTCTGGTCTGTCATTTTTTCTTCTAACTCTCGGAGATCTAGATTCTTATAATGATTAAGCCCATCTCTCCAGAATTTCCTTCATAAATTCTTCAAGTCATCACTCTTTAAGTCAATTTTTGCTCATTAGATTTTTTTATTTGGCCATGTTGAGGCATCTCAGACATATACAACCTACATGAGATAAATGCCAAGAACTTTCATTATTCTTGAACCGTTGTTTTATGAACTGTCTTAAAAATATTTCCCATAAGATGCTGCGGTGAAAACATATAATCTTCTAATTCTAAGATGTCCTAGGCACTGGTCCTTTAACAACTCAAGGATTGTACCTAAGAGTTACAACACAATGAAAAGGAAAGATAGAGGAAAAATGCATCATAAAAATAAATTTAAATGGTGAAAAAAAAATTGAATAAATATATTTTTTTTGTTGTAAGTTGAGTAGGACCACTTTTTTCATTCATTTTCAAAAGGGAATATTGCATGATATAATATCTTCCGATGCCTCAACCTACCCTACTGGGAAACCAGATCTCTTGGCCATCGGAAGGAATTGTATGCCATCCAAAAATAGAAATATTTAAATCTAGCATATTCAGCTTTTAAAGACGCACTGTTGGTGACTTTGACATAGTTTGAAAAACTTGAAAAAAACCTACTACTTGTATGTTTTAACAACAATGAATTAAACATAGATAAACATAACCAGTAATGACATCAAGACTGAAACTAGCTCATCTCTCTGAGGAATCGATAAGTGTTTGGTCTTTAGCACTAGACCTTGACATCTCTGTTAGCTGCAAGTTATTTAAGAGTTTCTCAAATTTGCTCAACTGGGCGTTCTACCACTAGACCTCGAATTTAAGTAGTTGAAAATCCCTCTAGATTTCCTACATTGTCGGGTCTACTTGCATGAATTCAATAGTATGCATGATGGCTTTTTCCACCAAGTGTTTCATTCGCCAGTATAAGTGTAGATTTTGCTGGTACTAAGCTACTTGTTGGACGAATAAGTCGTTCTTGTGGACAAGACAGACCTCCCAAGTGTCCTACAGATAGCTAGCAACAAACGGACAAACAAAACTGTCTTTCTGTAGATATATTGCGATTCATAATTAAATGCTATAAAGGTTTTAAGAATCTTACCTTTGATTCAACGCTTTTTTGTAGTAGTAGTCCTTCAGTTTCCTGAGAGAGTTATCTTTGAAGATCTGCAATCACGAAAAAAAAAACATCAAATATCACCTGCATAGCATATATTCATAAATCATATCCATTATGGTGATCAAGGAATCCATAAAATAAACTAATCAATTGATAGCTTATTGAGAAAAACAAATTTATTTGTATTAACTTAAATAAAGAAGAGCCTTACAACCGTGTCCGCCTTGATGTTGTACAGGTCCTTCTGGGGTCCATAGCAGGCATTTCCTTTACTCAGATCAGCCTTGCACTCTTCCAACCGAGATACATACAGGTATGTAATCCTTCCCACATGAAATCTCGGCTAAAAGGGTGTAAGTTTCAACAGCACTTCGCCTCCAACAATACTAAAACTTCAACTAATTCATTAGTAACCCCTTGAGGCTGCTCTATGCCTCCTTTTATAGTACAGAAGTGGAGGTTATAGCTCCATACAAGAAGGGATAGAGTCCTCCTTCAAAGGGATTAGTTCTTTACATCAAGGGGTTAGCTCCTTATTGGATGGGATGCATGAACATGAAAGGAGCGTACTTCCCACTGTAGGAATGTTTCTAGAAGCTTCTAAAAATGACTTTAACTGAGCTTCTAGATTTTACTTGTGCCTTTTCTAATCTTTTACAGGGGTCCGCACTTTTAACAAGCAGAAAGTACGCTTGGCTACGCAAAATTTATAGCCAAAAAGTGCGGGACCGTAGGAAAAACTAGGAGAAAGTGTGGTACCAGAGTTTTAAGGCTTTTATGAGCTTTTCTCTTAGTTTCAAGGCTTGAATTTGGGAACTTTGATATTGTATACTTTCAAGGGAGTACTTAAAGTGTCATGGTGACAAATTTCAGTGTAACAAATTCCCCCCTAAAGTGCGAATTCTGAGAATATTCGAAGAGTGATGTTCTTTATCATTTCAAGGATTAGCATGTGGACACCCCAGTCAGAACCCTGTAAAAAAATTCAACGCAACACACATATATATATCATCGCTGAGGTATGAATTCCCATACTTAGATCAAAAACTAACTAAACTTGCTCTGATACAGAAATGATTTTAATATTACACCAATAATGTAGACAAAGCATGGAAGCAGCCATATGTAATGAATTTTTCTACTGCATAATGAATAATAAAACTCCTCGCGGCCTAGATGGTGGAAACTAGATCCATGGTCTTGATTTTTGCTTCCCAAACTAGTACGATTCTATCCATGCGATTAAATGTGTTGAAGTCGAACATGGTAGAAACTGCTTGATTACCAGTCAATGATGTGAACTGTTAACAAGTGTGAGAGAAACCACCAATAATGACAATGGCTCTCAAAGTACTCAATACAATCCACGAAATGCGAATATGTGATCTGAAGTCGAACATTTCATGGAATTTTTCGATCGAAGGTCAATGATGTAACATTTCATCGAAGACGAGAAACCTGCCATTAAGGCATGCAGATTCCAGGGTACTGACCGATTCTAGATCATCTTCCTAGATGATGAGTTGTTGTCGATAGAAAGTGATCCGTCATAAGCAAGCTCACAACACAAAACCATAGATCAAGTTTTGAAGAAATTTTTTGCAAGGACTGACTCAGGGATGGTCAATGCAAATGGAGACAAGTGTTTGTAGATGAATGGTTTTTTTGACTATCCTCTTGAACACATAACGACACTGTAGATGGTTTGGTGACAGTTTCCCTAAGATAATACCCAGAAACTAGTTGAAGACTTTCAATGTGGTTGATTAACTGATAGGCAAAGTATTTCCCAACCCAGGTAGAAGTGTGACAAAAGTGTCGTGTTCAAGAGTGGTGTAATGTTTTTTCAAATAAAAGGGTAACAAACAAATCTATTTTTCTCTCATTTCCCCCATCATTTCTGGAAAGTACCTCTTTATTTTTTACAAGCTTGAGGAGGATAACATTTGCTTGTTTATAAGCTCATCCTTCGGATGAGTCCAACTTAGTTTAAAATTGAACCCTAAGAAGGAGTGGTCCGTTCCTGTTTGTAATCAACAGGCCCTTTACTGTTAAATTTTAACGAGTCTAGTATAGGAGAAACTCGGTTTTTTTCATTTTTAGGGAGTTAGAAGAAAAAATTAAGAAAACTTCGTGGGTGTTCTTTTTCGTAAATTTAGTCCCTCGGGCCTGAGAAGGGATAAAATAATGCAAGAGAGAACTATATTGACCATGATTAGTCAACATATACCTTTTTCATAAATAGTCCATTTCAGTCCGAAAAAGGGGTAAACTTATACTGAAGGAACGATCGTTCATTTACTTTAACGAGTTCAAATAGTCAAGTACTCGGCGATCTTTTCATCTTTAGAGAGTCTAAAAAGGGCTTAAAAAAGGACTCCATGGTTTTTCTTTTTCATAAAATTTAAAGAGCCCGAAAAAGTGATGAAAGTTTACTCTTTGTTAAAAATGACCTTTTTGCCTGAAAAAATCCGTTATTCTGCACAAAAACTCGAAAACTTAAACATACCTATTTCAATAATAAAGATATTTTGAAAAACTGATTTTTAAAGTGAAAATTAATCAAATTTAAAATTCATCTATTCGAAAAAACTTATAAAAAGGAGTTTTTCAAGTTCATTTTTACCGTTTGAATTTGGAGTGAATTTTTTAGAGCTCTGAGAAAAAAAACTTCGGAGATTATTATGGGCAAATCGACCGTCGAATTCGAAAACCGTCTGTTTCAGGTAATCCACAACTTCCTTATCTTGCATTTCATCCATTCAATTAATTTTGGGTCAGAATTTCATTTTTGGGAGGAAAATATGCTAAAAAATTTGCCCTCGGGGGTCTGCACCTAATGAATTAGGTACCTGTGGATCCCGAAATTTTTCTACAAAGAAAAATGACAGGGCTCCGCACTTTTAACACAGGGCCCATGCGTATCTACGGACTGTCCTTGAGCGTAAAGTGCAGAGGCACCGTGGTAAATTAAAAAACATATTTTCTTCCTATGTCACCCAAATTTTTGCTTGAAAATGATTCTAATCCTTCATTTTACTTGTTGTATGATATCTACAATGCTTATTTGGTGAGAACGGGAGCACAAAGAGGTAGATGAGGAAATGATAAATCATCAACCTACTTTGCAAGCCTTAAGAGCATGCAGGCTTTATAAATTTTGGGCTATTAGTGGCATGAGAGCTCAAGTGGATCTTCTTACTTGGCTGGTAAGTAAATGGGATGTCCAGGACCAGTGTTTGGTGATCGGAGGTCACCGGCTCGAGATTGAGCTGGAAGACATCTATTTTTTGACTGGTTTATCTAGGAGAGGTGAACCATTATCTCTATTTGGGGCTAGGCCAGGTGGCCAGTCTGTCGCTAGCCTACAATTAGAGTTTTGCAACGATGAGGCCAATCCCTGGGAAAAACAGATTGACATAAATACTATCATCCATCCAGAGCTGAAAGTGATCGCTTTTACCGTTGTCAAGTTGTGCGGAAGTGCAAATTTTCATGTAGCCACTAGTTCTCATATGCGCATAGCTGTAGATTTCTTTCAAGGCACCATATAAAACTGGTGCGAGGCAGTGTTGGAAAATGTGAAAGGCCAACTTACCAGAGAAAAGAATGGGAAGCTAAACAACTTTGGATATGGATCCATTGTAGTCACCTTTTCTCTAGAGAGGATCCCCATGTTAGCCCTGCAGCACATTCCTGTCGATGTTGGTTGGCCTCGAGAGCCTAGGAATGTTCGTTGGGTTTCTTTGATGGCCTGCCATAGTGAAGGTGGGGAGATTGTGAGATTTCCCTCTACATATTTTTGTTGGCTAGAATGCCAAATTTTTGTTATAGATTATTTTCCTTATGCTGGCATGGACTTTTGTGGTGACCAGGAGATACCCCTTCCTCCAAGAGCTCAGTGGGACGAATCAGGTAAAAAATATTTTTTGACATATTCTAATTTCTAATTTTTATTTTGTTTTCAAATCATCCAAAACTGATAACAAAAATTTTCAAATGCAGATGTGGGTCCAACTTGACCAGCCATTCTCTGCCCCTTTGACCGGAGGCAAAGGGATGTAGCAGCAGCACCACCACCTCCACAGGATCAGATTATAGAGATCCTGACTAACTTAGAGCACCATCTGGAGCGGCTCACTATAGATATTCCTGAGACTACTATAGATGATATCCCGCTCAGTCTACAGAGATATGTCATAGTTGTTACTGGTCCATTCAGGAGGTTTTTGACTAGGGTGGCATGAGCGGTGGTGTATTATCATGATCATCACCACGGATAGTGGTTGATTGACTTTGTAGACTCATTTTTGTATCACTTTTTTCTGACCATAAGGCATTTTGAGCCTATGATCGAAGACGATGTATATATTTGAACACTACATTTATACTATGATATACTATTATTTCAGTTTACCTGTTCAATCATGTTATAAAATGTTGATTTGTTACTTTTGTTATCGCAAATATCTATTTATAACATTAGAAGAAATCGCATCTACTAATGTATTTAAATTTCTTGAAATGTGTTGATATTCAATATAATCGAACTCTCGTTCCAAGAGACGAACCCTTAAAAATAATCTTAATAATACTGGATTTATAATGGCATATACTCGATTTAACAGTAATACAACGAGTTCAGAATCTAACTTAATGATCAAAATCTGAATTCCAAATGAAATGGATTCCGATAATAATTCAATAAATGCACTATATTCGGCAATATTGTTCGTCGTTTGACTGAGACTTACCCCATGAATCGATACTAACTCGTCAGTGGGTGAGTAAATAACCCAAGCTGCACAAGAGATGTTCTGTGTACTACGACAAGCACCATCATCAAAACCAATATATGTTTGAAAGGACGTCGACATTTGCGATATCAAAAATATCTATATAAGCAGGAATAATAGTAAGAGCACACTTACGCTAGGCACACGTTTCTAATCTATAGCACACCAGCTAAAAAGTAGCTAATATATAGAGAAGATCTCCACACGAAGTCAAGCGTAATATCTCTTCAGATAAATTCCATTTTTGGGTTTACCCAAAAAGACCCTGTCAAAATCAATCAATTCATAGGCCCCTTTTGCAAGCTGTCTCTTGACAATATAAGCACCTATCGAAGCCCCAAAAATCGGGTCTAAAAAAAGACGGATACCCACCCGGTCCGGACCTTGGTTAGCAGCTCCTTTTCCGTTTGGTGTAGTGGGTCCGACTGGGGATAATGGGACCAGTTTCCCAATTTGTGTGTGTGTTGAGAATATATATTTCCTTTCTAAAAAAGGTTCCTAAGTGAAGTTCCTTTATGCTATTTCTAATCTAATCATATGCAAATTGTATTTTAATTAAAGCAGAAATATCTAATTCTAAACTAAACCCCGGATAAGATCTTGTTTATGTGATCTAAAATGATTTCGAATAACAATCGGTAATAAAGATCATTCAATTTCTATAAGAAAAGAATTCAATAAAGATAAACCACTTCATATAAAAAGTTAGATGAAACAATTGTGAAAAACATATCGCATAATAAGCTATTCATACATTAAGCATAAACAAATAGTCATTACCATACAAAAGTGCCAAATGATAACTGAAGCATTCAAGCATCAATATATAAATAACTAAACATAAATATCACTTTTAACACATAAGCAAAAAAAGTTAAGAGATAAAAGTACCATTTATAACTGGTTCTACTCATGAGCTAGAAGAAATAATGATTTATCTCCTCCTATTCCAACATCTACTAAGAGTTACAAAAATGCAACATCAGTAGCAGATATTAGACACAGATATCAATAAATCTCATTCCATTCATTCATCAAAACCTCCTCTGAGGGTGCAGAAGTGCATGTTCTGAGGATAAGTTTTTGACAAATTTCTGGACCCTTCTCTAAATGCATGAGAAGAGTTTAAATACTACTAACTAATTCTAATTATAGTTTATTACAAACATTTAGGATTCGGTTTAAATGACCGTCCTTTTTCTAGGCAAAAATAAAGTAAAACTAACACTAAATATAAAATTAAAATTAACAACTAACTACTTATGACTCTGGTCTTTGAATTTGCAAGCATCCAGCATTGATTTGAGAAGAGGGGGCCGGCCGACTTCAGATTCAATTGTCCCAAAAAGACGGAATCAGCAAGTGTGGGCGCGATCTTCTCAGCAGAATTAATGATGCAATTAAGAGTACTTCATTGACTGTGTGGTTTTACTAGACAGGTCCAGTAAGAATCCCAGTTTAATTTCGTCAATTCTTGAATTGATTTTTCCTTCTCTTCCACTTTCTATTTCCACTCTGTTTTCAATTGTTGTGCTTGTGGTAGATATCCCGAAATGGTTTCTGAAATTAAATTAACCTTGTGAAAATTCTCATTTACACAATCAGTGATGTTACTCGCCGTTGTAGCTGCTTCCTCTGTCACTTTTTCTGCCTCTCTGATCTGTGCATCCCAAATGCTAAAGAGCATTTCTTTATGAATATCATTGATAATTGGTGCTGCTGCTCTTTTTCCTTCCTCTGTCTTTTGCCATGCCAAATAATTAGTAACTATTTCATTTGTTAAATCATAATCATGTCGTAATTCTACGACATGATTAGTGATTTTATCACTTTCTTGACAAAAAGAGTTCCACTGTGAGATTTTATAGCATAATATGTCTTGTTGTTGCAGCAATTGATTATTCAAAGAAATAGATTCTGAAATAAAATCTGTAAGCTTGGGGTCTTCTTTATGCATTTCTTGCATAATCTGTATTTTTTTTCTTTTTCGGCCAAGTTTTTCTAGTAACCGATTTGCATTTGCTGAAACTCTCGCTGTAACTTTTCAAATTTCACCTGTGTTTCACTGTTGGCATGTGCTTGTTGAAATTTTTGTTGCAAAACTTGTATATGATCCTCTTTTTCATTTAATAACAGCCTTACCTCAGATGCTTTGTCAATATTTGCGGAGGCATAAGCTCCTGTTATCTAAGATAATTTAGTAAGATTTTGAGTGGGATCTGTAGTAGGATCTTTCCATAAAATATCCAATTGTTCTGCATCAGTAGAAAGCGCACTTTCTAATTTTCTCTTATTTCTTTGCTTCCTTACTACTGCTTTATGTTGCGGGCTGTAGAAAATATCCAGAGGAGGAATTTTCTCTATTTTAAGTACAAGCTCGGCAGAGGGAGTAATGGGTATATGTTCTTTTCCTGTGACATTGCCACTTATTTCTGTAACCAAAACTTGTGTTGTTTGTACAGGAGTTTGTATGTTTTGTCCTTCAACATTAATCATATCATTAAATGATTCCCATTCTTTATCTAATTGAGTGTTGATGGATGGTTGCGGTACATTAAGAGGTGGAAGAATCAACTGTGGGGTAGTTGAAGTCTGTTGTTGTGAAAACTCTTTTGATTGAGTTGTATCCTTGACTGAGCCTTCACTGTTATCCTCATCAGATTTTTTATAATGTTTAGAAATTTCTTCGTCAGACTTTGACTTAGATCTCTTTGAATCTGAGCTGCCACTGAGACTGACACTAGGAGTTAGTTCCCTTGTGGGTTCCAAACGCAAATTATCTAAAGGAATAGTAGTCAGTCTTCTTTCTCTGTATACTTTAAACTCTTGAAATTCTTCTGGGGAGAACCGTGTTTGAGCTAAATTCAAAATGTCTTTAAATGAACATTTTTTTGAAACATATCGTCAAAAATATCTTCTTCTCCAGAGAATACTCTTACTTTGACAAAAGTGGTGAAATCCTTGACAATACCATATGGATCAAATAGCCTTCTCTAAAACTTAAACAATTTTAAACGTGTAACATTGCTTACTTCCTTAAACACGTGACCAACATCAAACAATGAAAATGCTCCACAAGAAACAGGAAATTCTGGCCAGATGGCCTTCTTTTTATCCTTAATTCTTTTTTCAAACCTTTGTCTCCACAGGTTTGATATGCGATTTCTCGAGCTATGAGTTTATCTGGAACATATAAGGGTAAAACATGAGGAGAAGCAAAGCTTCCAAAAACCCTCACATAAGTGAAAAGTTCTTCTCCAAACCATCTTGCAATAGGGAGAATGTCTACCTCTGCTTCAGGAGACAACCTTGGAGCATCCTTATTATACAACACTCTGTACAGAGGCAACATTATGCCATGGAAAATTTTATAAAAATGAGGAATGAATTTTGATTCCCACAACTCTTTGTGATAAACATGAATGGGCAAGGGATTCTGAATTGTCCATTGCCAACCAATTAAAGGGAACTTAGAAACAAAGAAGATTGAATCCATAACATAGGCAGATAGATAAAAAGGAGGATAAATCCTCTGAGACACAGTCCGTTTAGACCGGTAATTGAAAATAGCTGTGGCTAAATTATCAGACAATATTTTGGCCCAGACTATAATGGTGGTGTTAGCAACAACATTCAACAAGGGAAGCCATTCAGGCAAAATCTTATTAATGTCAGGCTTTCCAAAAAGCCTACATAACATAACAGCAGCAAAATAATATGGAGAGGTGAGTGAACCGGTACTGTACATGCCGTGTTTATCTTTCTTCACTGGTTCATCTCTTCTGGTCCATTCTTTAGTGAATTCTGCTAAATTTGCATTTTCTTTTGCAAATTTCTCCATAAATTGTTTGTTGTAAGTTGCCTGAGGTTCCGGCAAATGATACATAAGCCTCAAATATTCTAGAGTAAACGACCCAATAAGCTCTTGACCTGGATTTTTGAACTGTCTGTCTGTGATATTAGTGCTATCCAGCACCCATTTGACCATATCTTTATATGGGAGAATTCTTGGTCTTGCTGCTATCCGGTGTAGAAACAAACAAGCCAACTCTGTAAGAGATGCTTCAGAGGAATTGCTTGAACCAGCAGTAGCTGAAACATCCATTACCCTTGGGTTTTCTTCTTCAAGCAAACTAAACATACCCTCCCAGGTGGTGATACCAGCGTCCTTGTTGCAAGCAGTGTCTGCGTATAAAGAAGCCATTTCTTTATTTTCAAAACTTGCAGCTTTCTCTTTCTTTCCAGAATTAGGAGCTTTCTCTTTCTTTCCCATAATGCTCTGAATGTTGCTTTGTATAGTCTCATGTTCTTTGCGCCTGCATTTTTACGAATTAAGTGAGAATAATGACATGAGAAAGGTGACTGGATAGTTTTAAATGCCGAAGGCATATGAAATATATTATTTATTCGTGAAATAACCCTTCGATCAAAACAAAATCCTTTTCATTAATAATTGATGATTCATTCATTAATTTGACGTCAAAGCGCATAACGGATATCAATTTATGAAAAGATTTACTTCGTATAATGAGCTTCAAGAATCTACGATAGTGCGATCTGCGATTTGCTTTGCAATATCGCAAAATCGCAATATCGCAAATCGCAGTTTTCACAAATCAAAATTATTACAAATCGCAACTTTTACAAATCGCAATCAGTAACATCGTGGAATCGCAATATCGCGAAATCGCAATATCGCAAAATATATAATATATGAATAATATCCATTAATATGTTTTCTGCAATATGCGATTTGTGATAAACATTTTAGTGCAATGTCATTGGATCGCGGTATCGCAATTTTGAAGATTCTGCTTTGCTTAAGATATATTCTACTTTTTTGCAATGAATACGATGTTTCCTTCAAAGGGAGATTTTGTTCTAGTCTATCATAAACTTAAGTTTAGTTTAAAGATTTTCTAAAGAAATTTCCTTAAGTCCATGATAGTAAGTTTTATTGAAAAACAAACACCAAATTTTTTTTAGATTTTTAAACTAAGGGTCCCCACCTATTTAGTATTATTACTAATATTAAATAAGAAGGGGGGTTGTTGCTGGCCACAAAAATTGGCGATTCACTTGGAAGAACCAGTTATCTCTGCTTTTCTTTTGAATTTTCTAAACTTTTCAAAACAGAAAATTTTCCAAAAAAATCAAACTTTATTATAAAAAGACAAGGTACATTATGCTTCAATCTATTAATGATATTTCATTTCTTCTATGATCAACTTTGGCTATTAACTTCCTCAAGCTAGTCCTTGTATCTACATCAGTCATTACTTGGTTTTAAAGATAAAAACAAAAGGCTTCTCTGTAAATCAGTTTTTAAATATGATCATTTGTCATAGGTAGAGCCACTGCTGCCAGCAAGCATCTATAGCCTCAACGGGGCTACCTGTTACCCAACAATGATCATATGTCCTACTTAGAAAAATATACAATTTTCAAAGAGACATCCAATTCACACTTTATTGCTTTTATTTTCTTTTTTATCCTTAAAGAACAATGTCTTGGTTTGATAGCCAATTTATGACAGTGCCATTCACTTGACTTATAACTTTGCTGAACAAGTTGGCTCGTGATGAGACCCCTTTCCTTTTGATTGCAATAATCTTAAATCATTGCCCTGTTGTGGTATGCAGTATTGGCAAAGTCAGCAAGCTATAATATCTATGATCATGATAAGTCGGCTCGTGATGAGACCTCTTACTCTTTAAGTTAAAAGTGTATCATTGGATTATTCCCTGAATTTTGTAATTTTCTAGGTGGGGAGAAAGTCATTGTTTCCTTAAGATAGCTCTGGATGACAATAATAGAGTTTTTTTTTGTTTTTGGAAAAGAAATTTTCTACAGAGAATCTTCGTTTTGTTATTGGTACCTTTCATTGGACTGATATAAAACAATCTTTCACCAAAAGTTGCTTTTCATCAAAATTTTCAAAGTTGAAATTAGTATCATTTCTAGATTAAAAACTTTTTAACTGTATCTTTGGATAATAATGATCAATATTTTGAAAAGAATTCTATTTATATAAGTGAAGAAATAAAATCTAAAAAGAGAACTAGTATCTTTTTGATGAATTCCAAATGTAACCATTAACAACTGGTTTTATTATGACAAACAAAGAAAACTAATCTACAAAATAGAAGAATGATCTCCTATGGAAAATATTTTTTAAGGATCTGTCCATTAACAGGTAAAGATTCTCTTTTCCTTGTTAAATCCTATAATATAAAAGTTGATGGACCTATGATCTCTACAATTTGAAAAGGACCAAGCCACATTCGTTGAAATTTCGTATGTTTTCCTTTTTCTTCATGAGCCTTGTCCCATTTTAGAACTAAATCTCCTATCTGAAAATCCTTTATGGTTATCATGTTTGAATCAAAAGAAGCTTTAACTAATGCTTGATGATAAGCATGAGTTACTTTAGCCTTTTCTCGTTGTTCTTCTAACTTAATTATTTCCATCTACCTTAATTGTAAAGAAGAAGTTGGTTCTTCATCAATATATTGGACTAAGGCTAGAGAAGGGATTGTTAGATGAGTTGGAAGAACCACTTCTCTCCCATAAACTAAATTAAAGGGAGAAGTGCCAATAGAGGTCTTCTTTGTTATTCGATCTGCCCATAAGGCATATATCAAAGACTTATGCCAATTTTTATGATTTTGATCAATGGTTCGCTTAATGATTCTGATTAAGTTTTTATTAGTGGATTCAGCTAACCCATTTCCCTGTGGATAATAATTGGCAGAATATTTAATTTTGAAATGTCTCTTGAGTGCAAATTCAGTCATAGCATTACCAGAAAAATATGATGCATTATCAAATATTAAAGCAGAAGGTAAACCAAACCTGGTGATTATGAACTGATCTATAAACTCAATGATATGATCGGAATTAGTAGTCTTGAGAGGGACTGCTTCTACCCATTTCGTAAAATAATTAGTTGCTGTAATGATATACCTATGTTGTTTAGAAGAATGAGGAACGATCTCACCTATTATGTCCAATCCCCATTGATCAAAAGGCTACTCAATGTTGACTGGTTGTAATGGTAATGATGGTTTCTTTTGTCTTCCAGTTGCAGTTTGACAAATTTGACATTTCCTTGCATAGTTATGTGAATCTTTGAATAATGTGGGCCAGTAATAGCCTGCACAGAGGATCTTATGTGCAGTAGCATCTCCAACATAATGTCCACCTGCTGGCCCATCATGAAGTTCTTGCAATACTTTTTCAGCTTCAGATTTCTCTAGACATTTAAGAAGAACAAAATCATAATTAATTCTAAAAAGAACATCATTTAACAAACTTGTTGTTATTGTCTGGCAACTTCAACCTTTGACTCTTTTCTTGGTGTATTCGAGATTTGGAGGAGTATATCCATTCTTCGGATAAAATATGATACGTATATAATGATTCAACATCATTTGAAACACCTCATATATTTCTTGAGATGGTTTGAGAAATAAGTGATGCTCCGGCTAGTATTTTGCAAAAGCCTTGACCTCTTCGTACTTATGAGTTTGATTTCTACATCATATTCTTCTGCAGCAGTGAAAACTGAAATTTAAATATTTTTCTCACCCACATATTTTTGGACTAAGGTTTCTTAGGCAAAATGGTACTAAGATTTTTGTATGGGTTTTGAGTAGAAAGGTGGAAATATAAACATTGTGCTTTGAAAACGACGCAAAGCTTGTTTCTCCACATACGAATAATTCAATTAGGTTCACTGTAAATTTGGTAAGAAAAAGGCAATTGGAGCTTACGCTGTCTTGATTTTCTTGAGTGAGTATTGCGGCATAAAGTTTATCAGAGGCAAATGTGTACAAAATAAAAAGATCGGAAAAATTTGGAGTTTCTAAAGATGGAGCATTGATAATTGCTTGTTTGATCAGATTAAATGCCTCATATTCATCTTTTCCCCATTTGAATTTTGAATTCTTTTTAATCATTTCTTGCAAGGGCGATACAATTCTTGAAAAATCTGGCACAAATCTTTTTACAAAATTAATCTAACTTTTTCGAAAAATATTGCATAGCTTTTTGTTGTGAGGTAGAGATATTTCGAAATTTCCTTGATTCTATCGAAGATCAATATGGTCGATTTTGATACTATAAATCCGAAGTTTTCCTTCCTTAATGCAAAAAAAGGACTTTTCGATTAGTGAAATTCCATACCTTTTGACGGCGTTGGAAGATACGCCAGATCTCTAAGATGATTGTACGTTTTTAGAATATACGAGTTATATCATCCGAGTAAATTACCAACGGTTGTTAACTAATCCCTTGAAAGCAATGTCCATAGATCTGCGAAATGTGGCAGGCGCTAGTGTCAGGACCAAAGGCATCTTTTTTGATATGCGTAAGTACCCCATTTGGTTGAATGTCGTTTTCAATTGATCATCAAGAGGAACCAACACTTGATTGTATCCGAAGGAAACCATCTAAGAAAGACATTAATTTTGAAATCTGCTATTGCTGTAATATTTGCTCCATAGAGCAAAGAAAAATTATCTTTTAGCGGAGCTTTATTAAGATTTCGAAAGTCCGTGCAAGTCTAATATCTCGTTCTTCTTTCTACTAACATGAACCATATTGAAACCCATTTAGAATGTCGAACGGAAAAATAATCTTGGCTTTGACCTTTTATTGAGTTAAAATTTGATTTGGTTTTCTAGATTACAGAATTGGATCTTTCTCAACTTAACTGGGTGGTTTTTCATCAATGATCATTGGGATAGTATGTTGGATGATAGAAGTGTCATAAGTTTTTCATTTCATCATAGTTCCAAGCAGAACACTTCTATATTGTTTCAAAAGATGAACGTATGCTACTTTTCTTTGAAACTAGACCAAGGCTTCGGTTGATATTACGTAGTTTGGCATTAGTTCCTAGATTTACTAATTCATAATTCAAGATTCAGGCTTTATCAATTTTGAATTAGTAAGATCTTTTAAATCGATCTTTCAAATCATAAATGTCTTCTAACTTGACTACGATTTCGGCATAGCATTATTGGTGCTATCTTGGAAAAGTGTCTATCATGTTGATCTTCATCAAGTGCTCCGGTTAGTGTACGATCCTTCGGTTGTGAGAAATTCTACAATATGGGGATCATCATTGAAAATCCTCCAATTGGTAACGTTATCGAGGAATCAAGAGGTCTAAAGATTAATTTAATTGAAAATAAATCGGGACTAAAGTCTTTGTAGGAATGAGCTTGGAAGCTACGTTAGCTAGGAGGTACGAGCTGATACAGATTACGGGAATTGATAAAATATTAAATGCTATAAAATGTTCGGTCGGATATTTGGACTAAAGATTGATAATGAATTTAAATGACCTGGTAAACAATGTATAGTATTGCGTACCTATTTGATTACGATTTCTAAATCTTAAAAACTTGTAGATACTTGATGTCTAATCCAATTGCTTTGTATAGTCCTTGGACTAAAGCCTCGTATTCTGCGGTGTTGTTAGTGCATTCGAATTCAGAGTACGCTTAGGTTAGCATAATTTTGTTTCCTCTCGACTAGCAAATGCATCCTGCTCTACTCCTTCATTAGACTTAGAACCATCGAAAAAATAATTTCCAAATAAAGATTTACTTCACAAGGTATCTACAAAATTAATACATTTAGAACTTCTCCTGATGAGGCAAATTTTCTATTTTAGAGATAAAACAGAATGTTATAAATAAGGTGAAGTATGAGCATTGAAATTTCTGAAAAGATCAATTTGAAGAATTGCCAATAATATTACTCACATGTCTGCATTTGGTTCATTCTCTCCTTGAATTCTGTTACTATGTATTTACGATGTTTTCTCGTTCAACCTTTATCTGATTTGGTTTACCATTATAAAAGGAAACCACATATGCGGCCAATACGATTTTGCGAAATATCATGAAGTTTTCTAACCAATCTATGTAAAATTAAACCCTTAAAATTGAATATCTGCCTTCTCATCTCCAAATGACTTGACATACCTTTAGGTTTGATGACAATCTTATGGTAACCTTATTTGTTAGAATTGGCAATTACTTCCAACTTGCGATCGATCAAGTGGACTATGCACACAATGGAGTTTTATTGGTTGAATGTTTCAGCTTACCACATATTGATTTGGTAAAATGTTAGATGAAGCTCCAGAATTACAGAAACAATTATGCAAATTTTTATTGAAAACTACATAAGTAAGAAGAAATGAATGAAATTAACTAGAATCTAGAGCCTTCACTCAGTCAGCGATATTCCATGAAATTTGCTTAATAATGATTAGTGTCATGAGTACTATCCACAGTCACATACAATTCGAATTTATATGCAACACATAATCTCTTCCACTCGGATCATCAAACATGCGGGAAATAAAATCAGAATACTTATTAAAATCATCATACACATTAACACGGTATGTATGGGGAAAGCTTATAGATGAAAACCCCGTAGCTATTATGTATATTATAATGGAGAAATCTTGCTAACAAGCCTGGTACAATACTCTACTCACAGAGTACCAGTACTATCTGTGAAGTTACACACAATCTAACTGGTTTGAACAGTTCTTTGGTTAAAACTCATAAATCAGTCACTATACCTCTATTACAACTGACCTATCTGTAGAGATCCAAAGGTTCAAATCTTTCCAAGCTTGGCTTGTGCAATTGTCATGGACAAATCCTCCAAGTGTGGTGCAAATCTCATGCACAGTAGGTATATGTGATAGCTAACTCCATTGCTTTTCTGTCCTACATCTTTCCATGGTCTCCTTCAGGCCCGATCATGCCTTTGTAGTGAACTAATGTGTTCACGAGTTGAATAATGAGTTACTAATTAATGAATTAAGCCATGTTAATTCACTCCACTCATAACTAATTGATTAGCTAATTTCAGCATTAATCTCAACTGGTTCAACCTAAAAATAAACAGAAACACAACTCCATTATCTGTCTCATTAACTCCACCAAACTTCGCAACGAGGTCAGTGAGTCAACCATGCATGGTCTGCAAACCACTTGGGAATAGCTTAATTCCTCACATCGGATGCATGAGCACTCCTTCAGCTCGGGCTTGAAGTGCTCCAAGAAGGGAAATGCTTCAATTGTTTAGAGTCCAAATATTTTTAAGGGTAAATAATATTTGAATTCCCTATTTTAGGAGAGCGGTACAAAAATAGACTTGGTGACCTCTTGACTTTATGGGTCACAAAAATAGATTCATATGTTTTCACCAATATGACCAATGCTCCAAGAATCTCAAAGCCTAGTCCCCAGACCATGCTCCATATGTCTAAAAATAGACATAGTCTAAAAACTCGAACTTTTCACGCCGAGAATTCGCTTGCGGGCTTCCACTTAGTGAAGGCGACTTCATTTCACTAAGCTCCATCATCTTATTTTGCATTCTCAACACTCCCTCTCGGCAAGATATGGATTATACGCAACCCCTATCCTACCTCACATGGAATTCGAACTTGCTCCTAGTGTGACGCCTTCGTTGGATGTCGGCATCCTGGAAGTCTCCGTGGGAACATATGAAAGCATCATGATTCTCCAACGAACACAATCTCTACGATATGATGGTACACGTGTCGATGTGTTTGGACCTATCATGAAATGTTTGGATTAGCCGAGAGTTTAATTCAACTGCGGTTATCCTTGATGATGAATCACTTTGTGGGCTCCAAATACAGCACAGACAATCTGCGAGGATCTTCCTCATCCAAATAGCCTCGCATGCGGCCAAACTAGTTGTCATGTACTCGACCTGCGATCGGGCGGGTGCCACGAGATCTTTGCTTCCTGGCTGGCACCGAAGCCCCTTGTCGACCCAATGCTGAAAACTCCTCCCGAGATGTACTCTTCCGGTCCGTTGGACTCCACCTTAATGCGCATCGGTGAAGCAGCTTGGCTCCATCCTCTGTCGCCACCATGGAGCCATGTCCGTGTGCCTGTCACCAAGCGCGATACGTGCTTTTCGCCTTCCAAAGAGCTTGGTAGGCTGTTTATAGCTTGCGGCGGATGACACCGGCATATGTCGGGTCGTGTATTGACCGGACTCTGCCTGGCGACCCTGCCAGCGTCGATGAACGGTGGCATCCACCACCTCGGCTGGTAGCATCCTCCTTCCTCTGACCACCGGGAAGAGGGTGTCCAACGAGCTTGCGGCCTTGCATGTTGAACCTCTCCCGAGTCTCCGACATGCTTGCTGCGAGAAACAAACGGTCCTCCGCTACTGTTGCCAAATCTCGTCCGGGGAAATAATGAAGGATGCCCAAGTCCTTCATCTCAAACTCGCGTGTGATCCTCCTTGCATAAGTATCAGCTGTCCTTCCTTGGGTCAAAATCAGATCATCTACATACATTACGATGATCAACGACTTCCCTCACCACAATGCGGTACAAGTTTGGATCCGCCTGCTCTTGGGGAATCCAGCCCAATGAAGTATTTGTCTGTCAGGAGTGTACCAAGCACGGTGCTTTTCTTCAGCCGTACGGTGCTCTCTTGGTCGGAATTCCATGGGACTCTTGCTAAAGATCTCTCCAAAACCTTCAAGCTGCTCTATGTACACACCTCCTCACTAATGGCAACTCCGTTGAGAAACGCGGTCTTCCACATCCATCGTGGAATGTGCCACATCGCGGCCGGGGAGAGCAAGGATCGTCGCATTGTGGAAGGTACCTTTTAGCAGGTGTAAGGTCTCCTCATAATCGATCCCTCGATGCGCGAAAAGCCACGGGTGACCGTCTCGCCTTATGCTTCTCCACACTCCCGTCGACTGCACAGCTTCACCTTGTGGATCCATCGCGAACCCTGTGATTTCCCAACAGGATGTTGGGACCAATCTCCCATGCCTTGTTACGACGATCGAATCATATTCTTGATCAGCATCGCTCCCATCTGGGTTCCTCACCGGCTTCCTCAAGAGATGGCTGCTGTCGCAACATTGACTCACAAACCATGTATCCGAGTGTCTGGAGTCCGGTGTTGTCTCTATGCGCAACGCTTGTGGGTGGTCTCTGACCGTGCGCACATCAAGAGCAGGTCGCTCGAGAAAACACGTAGTGCCACGCCTGGGCGGTTGTGTTGCATGGGTGGTTCTTCCACCTCACGAACACTCCTCTTGTGTACGATCCACATCACAGAAACTCCTCTTCAGGAACCTGACTCCTCATACGCATGCAAGTGTAGCTCCCTCTTAGCGAGGCTCTGCATGGCTACTCTCACAAAAATTACTATATCTGATACCTGACAGTCTTTAAATGCTGAAAAATACACCCGGTGAGTGTGAGGTGTATCGGTGTACCCAAAAAATATTCCAACCTCGGCGGTTGGATCCAGCTTCCTTCTGCGCATCCTTCGTCACATACATGAACGGAGAACCAAAAAATCCGCAAATGGGAAATATCGGGCCTCTTTCCGAATAAGCACTCCTCCGGTGTACTCATGCAGAACCTTGTGAGAGACAACGGGATTACTGTTGTTGTGTTACTTCACCCGACCCACTAGTCGAAGGGAGTGGCCACGATCATGCAACATCACGAAGTGTAGCACCACGATCGTTACGTTCTTCCGCCTCGACTACCTGGTCTGTTTGTGGGTTATGGGGTGCGATGAGATCTCTACGAATGTCCCATACCCCTTACTGCCAAAACTCCTTGAATTCAGCGAGATGAGATTCACCACCGTTATCACTCCTTAGAGAAATCACCTTCCTTCCCGACTCCTTCCTAGAGCAAATTCTTTAAGCTCACGGGAACTTGCGTGAGATGTGGCAATCTTCTGCACGCCAGAAGAAGATCCGCCTTCCGAGAGAAATCATCGACAAAGATCACATAATACTTGTGCTTTCTTTGTCGAAAACCAGCGAAAGGACCACACACGTTTTGTTTGAACTCTCTCAAGAAGGATGCGTGCATTTTGACACGGCCTGTCCTTCGTGGTGGAATTTCACCTTTTCCTAAAAGTACACCTTGAACTGATCTAACTTCGCATGGGTGTACACAGGAAGCCCGATGAAAATGCTGCTATGAGAATCTTCAAAGCTCCATGGTGAAGGTGGCCACAATCTCCTGTCCCGAGTTCACCCTCATCATCCCGGCTCACCACTTCTCCCACTTTGCAGCTGTAACAATAGCCATCTACACACGGAGTGATAAGGTTCTTGGTCGAACCCCTATCTTTCGGGGTCTCTCCGGTGGTCTTCATCATGGAAGGCTTTTCCTTCGGCCGAACCATCATGCCCCTTATCCTCCAACATCGCTACGAAATCGGTTCTTCTTCAATCCCGGGGCCCATGCATGACATCCTTGATACAAAGGGCTTACCGGACTCCTACGAGAAGATATGGTACCAATACCGAATCCGCCTTTGTATACCATCATCGCCCATCTAGGTATTTTCCAAATCTTTGTCCTCCATGTACGGAAACTTGGAAATACGATCCTAAGATCATGGAAATGATACACCGGCATCCAAGAACCACAGTCCTTGCAACGGAAACCAAGCATGTGATCGGTGAAAGATCAAGCTCGACTGTGAAGCCAAACTTCCTCCATCTAGGAATAACCTTTAAAAACTTCCTTGTTCTTGTCTGTTCTTTGGACAATTGGTAGCATAATGTGCGTGATCATGGCCGGGTGAAAACACTTCACTTTTATATCCTACTTCTTTCCCTTTGCCTTTTGAGAATGAGAGAGGTTTTCTTACCCTTCCTTCTTTGCTTTGGCCACCAAAGCACGGTTTTCTTCATCATCTCCCTTTGATGAAGATCCATCTCAGTAGTCCTCCTTATCTCCTCTTGCATGAGATGTTGCCCAAGGCGCTCCCATCCCGGCGGCTTCTCCCGACCAGTGACACTATCTTGATATGAGTGCCAAGCCTTCGAAAGACCAAGGAGAGCCGGAGTCGACCATGTCCTCGTCTTCGACGATCACCCCCACTTCCCGACTCATGCGGCCAGAGTGAACTTCGTGAGGTATTTAGCGTCATCGCCCTTCTCCATCTTGATGTTCACGAGCTTATCTTTGAGTGCCGGCTTCCAACGCTGGCTCTTCCTGCAGGAATAGATCCATCAAGTTTTCCACATTAAATATGGAGTAGCCTTTCCATGCGAATACAAGATAATATGATCATAGCCTTTACTCAACGGGATCCTTCGACACTTCGCCATCTTATTTTGCCATGCATTGACTTAGTGCATCCAGAGTTGGCTTTTGGACATCCATATCTACGAACTCCTTGAGACCATTTATCTTCTAATACGCACTCCATACGATCCTTCCATGCAACATAATTGACCCTTCAAGAGCATATTAGAATTGGCAAACCGTTGAAAGACATTTTCAACACGCTCAAATGTGGCTAACACTTAAAATTTCAATTCCACCTCAAGCTCGGCCCTCTCTAGATGCGCGGAGAAAATTGTTCTGGCACGAAGTTATTCATGGGGGCATTTACCGGACCTTTCACTTTAGAAAGATGAATCGGAGGCTACGGCCCGCATGCGGACTACGTACACCGAAATAAGTTTGTAATCAACATGATGATCAATCTCGGCAATGGCTCAATACCATGTAGAAATTTTCTGAATAATGATTAATTATCCACAGAGACTATCCACGATCACACCTGATTCAGATTTATATGCAACACATAATGCCCCATGAGATCATCAAACATGCGAAATAAAATCAAGCGATAACACATCAAATCATCATACACATTAACACGGTATGTATGGGGAAGCTTATAGCTGAAGCCCCACCCAGATATTGTGTATATTATAATGGATAAATCATGTAACAAACTCAGTACAATACTCACTACATTTCCAGTACTATCTCATGAGATTACACACAATCTAGCTCTGATTTTGAACGATTCTTGGTTCAAAACTCATTACTAGTGCTGCTTACATATTAGCAATCTAGGCACATCTATATAGAGATCAAAAGTTCGAATCTCCTTGGCTTGGCTAGCAATTTTCATGGAAAAATCCTCCAAGTGTGGTGCAAATCTCATGCACAAACTGATGTCGCCAACGATAGCCACTCCACCCCCTTTCATCTACATCTTTCACTACAGTCCTCCTTTGAGCCAGTCATGCTTGTAGTGGTGATGTGTTCTTGAGTTGAATAATGAGTTAATATTCAATAGGTGTCAATATTTAATTCCTCCCTCATAACTAATTGATTAGCTAGTTAAACTAATCTCAACTAGTTGACTAAAATAAACGAACACAACTCCGTGCTCTGTCTCATTAACTCCACCAGAAAGCACGCCGCGAAGTCCGTAAGAGTCAACCATGCATGATGCCAACGAACCCTTGGGAATAGCGTAATTCCTTTGTTAGTACGCAGAAAAACCAGCAGCTCGGCCCAGTGCTCGAGAAAATGCTTGTTGTTTAGAGTCCAAATATTATTAGGGGTAAATAATATTGACTTCCCTATTTTAGGAGAGGCAGTCCAAAAATAGACTTCGACCTCTTGACCTATAAGTCCATGAAAATAAAGTCCATCTATTTTTTATAACGACAATGGCAAGAATCTCAAAGTTTGGAATCCGCGAACCAGCATATATGTCTAAAAATAGACATGGTCTAAAAATAGACTTTGAGAATTTGCTGTAGGAGCCCACTTATTGACTTCATTTCCCTAAGCTCCATCATCTTTACTGCATTCTCAACATTTCTAGATCAACTTTAACGATCGCATTGAAGGCTGGAGGTCTTCCCATCTGGGTTAGACTTGAGAAATGCAAGATCGAGTGAGGTTTTTACGGTACAACATGTAATTCTTTCAAAAGTACCCTTGTTGGTGTTTTAACACTGAATTCATAAAGTGATGTTAGCCTAGTCTTCTTCATGTCTTCTATGATGTTATACTCCCATTTCATCTAGAACATTGATGTTCTTGATGGAGTTGATGAATATGTACGGGCGGGCTAGTTTGAATTCTTTAGATGTCGTTTTTCAGGTGCAACTTTATCCTTATTCGGTAAGGAAGCACGCTCTTTGGGAGTAGGAGTAGAGCGAGAGGATCAATTTGATTTCTATTTCGGTGCTAGCAGGATGCGCCCCTTGATCTTCCTCATCACGGAAGGATGAAATCGAGCATGCAGCAACCACTTTAACTTCTTCTTCACTCTGACGTTTCTCTTGATGTGATTCTTTCTTCTTCTTCTTCTTAAGTTGTTCGACGTAGTAATAGCATTTGGTGGCTTTGGATCAATTGTAGGGTTTTCTTAAAAGGCTTGAAAGATTTTTTAGAAGATGTTTACTTTCCTTTTTTCTTAATGTCAACCATTTCGTTAAGCATGTTTTTCAAAACTTTTTGCGGTCTCATCTAAATCAAATGGATCTTTTGATTGCTTTTTCTTGGGGTCTTCCTTAAAAGTGACTTTCTTGGATTTTCGTTCTTCTATCGCATTTTTTCTTGTCTAAAGAAATGATACGTTTCTCTTTGCTATTGCCTCTTTCATGTTTCTGCTAAAGGATTGGTTTGTTAGCCTATCAACAAATATTGATATGTTTGATGGTAAAGCATAAATATTACCATTCACTTCGCACCTCTTCGCTAGGCTTGGAAAGCGGTAGGAATTTTGGTTAACAATTTATTGAAACGTGAATTGAAATCCTTGACAAGTTCCTTTGAGTCGGTTCTAGATTACATAGATCATTGATCAGTATTCTTTGTGAACTTTGTCATCACCAAATTTAATCAAAAAATTGATCTTGAAAGATATCCCAACTAGTGATAGATCCAGATGGTAATGAAAAATACCATGATCCGGCTGCTCCTTGTAGAGTATAAGGGAAAATTAGGACAACAACATCTTCATTAATAACTCCATTGAGATTTATAGACGGCATAAAATTGTTTATATGTTCTTATAACTATGTGCCTACTTGATTAAACTTGAAGCCATTTTTCGGGGGATAATTTAGTAATTGACTCAAGAGATGGAGCATTAACATTTGCTGTAGTTATTCCATGGCATTTGAGACATCAACTGAACCACTAACGAGGAGGAAAATGTAGAAGATGATGTCGTGATTGAAGATGAAGATATTACAACTACCTGGTTGAGGTTGGTGATGTGGAAGTTCCGGAAGGAATGAGGAACAATGGTACGAGTAGAGGGGTGGACGATTGACTTTGTGATGAAGAGGTTGAGATGGGTGATGATGAAAGAGTCTACATTTGTCGGAGCCCTTTAGATGATTTCCTTTCTCTTTTCCTTGTAGGTAGAGACGGTCGGTTGGGCGAATGCCAAGTTTTTCACTGCGTAATGCGGCGGTAGGGATGAGCGGGATTATGACGTGATTCTTCGCCTTGAGATTTGTCGGTTACGTTATGAGGTGATATTGAAAATATTTGAAGTTTATGAATCAAGATTCAACTTAGGGAGGATTTAAATAACAAATTGTTTTGAAAAGTCGAAGGGTTTGTAGTAGTGTTTGTTCTTCTTGTGACTTACGCTCTGAATTTACAATTTAAGGTCATTGGAGAAGTCGAGGGGAGATGGTGAGGGTGTTTTACTCTCGGAATGGTACTTAGATTTATATTTACTTCCCATTCATAGTTCGTGGCCCTCCTTCTAGCGCCAAATATGTTGAAGCCCCGAAAATCGGGTCTACAACAAAGTGCTCTACCAGTCCCGGACCTTGAGTTGTAACTCATACTAGTTTGGTGTAGTGGGTCAGGCGGGATAATAAGGACCGGTTCTCAATTTGTGTGTCGTGTTGAGAATAGATATTTCCTTGCTTTACTAAAAAAAGGTTCCTAAGTGAAGTGCTTTTATGCACTATTTCTAATCTAATCATATGCAAATTGTATTTTAATTAAAGCAAAAATATCTAATTCTAAACTAAACTCGCGGGATAAGATCTTATTTATGCAATCTAAGGAAATGATTTCGAATAACAATCGATAATAAATATCATTAAATTGCTATAAGAAAAAATTTAATAAAAGATAAACCACTTAATATAAAAAGTTATATTAAACTGATTGTAAAACATACGCATAATAAGCTATTCATACATTAATATAATAAATAATCATCATTGTACAAAAGTGCAGAATGATAATTGAGCATTGGCTTGTCCAATATATAAATAATGAACATAAATATCAATTTTTTTAACACGAAATGAGAAAAAGTTAAGAGATAAAGGCACCATTTATATTTGGTTCTATCGCAGGCCAGGAAATGATAATGATTTACTCTCCTCCTAATCCAAAATCTACTAAGAGTACGGAAATGCGACATCAGGTAAAAGATATTGAACCACGAGATATCAATAAATCTAAGTTTCCATTCATTCATGAAATACTCTCTGAGAGCAAAGAGTGCATGTTAAAAGGGGATAAGTTTTTGACAAATTTACGGACCCTTCTTTAAATGCATGAGAAGGGTTTAAATGCTACTAACTAAATCTAATTATAGTTTATTACAAAAATTTGGGATTGATTTAAATGACCATCCTTTTTCTAGGCAAAAATAAAAATGCAAAACTAACACTAAATCAGTGTTAAAATTAACAACTAACTACATAAGCTGGTCTTTGAATTTCAAGCATCCAACATTGATTTGAGAGGGAATAAATGAGCTTCGAATTTCAATTGTCCCGAAAAGACGAAATCAGCAAGTGTGAAGTAGCGATCTTTCTCGGCGAGTGTGATGCAATTAAAGTCTTTGCATTCTGTTGTGTGGTTTCTGCTAGGCAGGAATCGGTAAGAATCCCGAGTTTAATTTTGTCAATTCTTGAATTAGTTTTGCCTTCTTCACGCTTTTTTGTTCCTCTGTTTGCAATTGTTGTGCTTGTGGTAGATATCCCGGAATGGTTTACGAAATTAAATTAACCTTGTCGCAATTCTCATTTTACACAATCGGTGATGTTGCTCGCCACTTTGTGTTGCTTCCTCTACCACTTTCTTGCCTCTGCGATGCAGCCCATCCTAAATGCTACGGAGCATTTCTTTATGACTATCGATGATAATTGGTGCCTGCTCTTTTTCCTTCCTCTGTGTTTTTCCATGCCAAATATTAGTAACTCTTTCATTTATTTAAATCATAATCATGTCGTAATTCTACGACATGATTGAATGATTTTATCACTTTCTTGACAAAAAAGTTGTGAGATTTTACGGCATAATATGTCTTATTTCGTGTTGATTATTCAAGGAAATAGATTGAAATAAAATCTGTAGCTTGGGGTCTTCTTTATGCATTTCTTGCATAATGCAGCTATTTTTTAATTTTTAAAGCAAAGTTACCATTAACCGATTTGCATTTGCTCAAACTCTTGCTATAACTTTCAAATTTCCTTTTTGTGTTTTTCACGCTAGCAGCATGTGCTTGTTGCAATTGTTGTTGTGAGAACTTGTATACGATCCTTTTTTCATTTAATAACTGTATTTCTTTCTCAGAATGCTTTGTCAAACGGTTGGGAGGCATAAAGCTCTATTATCGAGATAATTTAATAAGATTTTAATTAGGATGCAGCAATGAGATCTTTCCATAAACATCCAATTTTATTACGCATCGATGAAAGCACACTTTCTAATTTTCTAACTGCTACTTTGCTTTAACACTACGCTTTGTGTTGTTGAAATTTCGTAGAAAATATCCGGAAGGAAAAATTTCCTTTATTTTAAGTACAAGCTCGGCGGGGGGGAGTAGTAGATATATGTTCTTTTGTGACATTGCCTTATTTGTATTAAAAATTTTGTTGTTTGTACGGGAGTTTTGTATGTTCTATCCTTCAACATTAATCATATCATTAAATGATTACATTCTTTATCTAATTGAGTGTTGATGGATTGTTGTTGTACATTAAGTGGAAGAATCAGCGTAGGGTGGTTAAGTACATTGCAGAAAACTTCTTTTGATTGAAAATTTAAAAACATCCTTGATTGACCTTCACTTTTATCTTTGATCGAGATTTTTTAGAATGTTCGAGACATTTCTTCGTCGAGACTTTGACTTAGATACTCTACGAATACGAGGCGCCAACAGAGGCCCGACACTAGGGGTTGTTTCCCGTTATGTTCCAAGTAAATTATCTAAAGGAACGAGTAGATGGAGTCTTTAACCTATAAACATGCTTTAAACTCTTGATATAGGAGAAATAGTGTTTGAGCTAAATTCAAATATGTTTAAATGAACGTTTTCACAAAACATATGTCGAAAAAGATCTTTCTCCGGAAAATACTCTTACTTTAAAAGTGGTGAAATCACTGACAATACTCATATGGATCAAATGACCTTCTAGGAAACTTAAACAATTTTAAACATGTAACATTGCTTACTTCCTTAAACATGTGACCAACATCAAACAATGAAAATGCTCCACAACAAGCAGGAAATTGTGGCAGGATGGCCTTCCTTTTATCCTGGCACAATTCTTTTTGTCAAACATCACATCTCACAGTTTTGATATGCGATTTCCCGAGCTATGAGTTTATCCGGAACATATAAGGGAAAAGCATGAGGAGAAACAAAAGCTTTAGAAACCCTCACATAGTGAAAATTTCTTCTCCAAACCATTTTTTACCAACGGGGAGAATATACTGCCTCTATGGAACAACCTTGGGGCATCATATTATACAACACTTTGTACGAGCAACATAATGCCATAGAAAATTTTATAAAGAAATGAGGAATGAATTTTGATTCCCATGACTCTTTGTGATAGACATGAATGGGCAAGGGATCTGAATTTTCCTTTAGCGGAGTTAAAGGGAACTTAGAAACAAAACGGATTGAATTAACATAAATGGGGGGATAGATAAAGGAGGATGAATCCTGCGGAGACTGTTCGGTTAGACCGGTGATTGAAAATGCTGTGGCTAAGTTATCGAGACAATATTTTGGCCCGGTCTGTGGGTAGGCGTTAACGGCATCATTCAACGAGGAAGCCATTCGGAAAAATCTAATTAATATCGGGCTTTCAAAAAGCACATAACATAGCGACAAAACAATATGGGGTAGTGAACCGGTACTATACATACCGCGTTTATCTGTTGATGCTGGTTCATCTCTTACGGTCCCATTATTTAGTGCATTACGCCCAAATTTTCATTTTCTTTTACAAATTTCTCCACAAATTGTTTGTTGTAAGTTGCCTCGAGGTTCCGAAAAAATGATACCATAAGCCTCAATTCTTTTGGAGTAAACGACCGATAAGCTCTTGACTGGAGTTTTAGTATACATGCAGCGATGGTGCTATCCGGCCTTGCGTTTGACCATATATGTATATGGGGAGATTTCTATTGATGTTGCTATGTTAGCAAGAAACGAACAATCCAACTCTATAAGAGGCCAGCAATTGTGAGCAATGATAATGGCTCCCCTTGATACCCTTGGGTTTTATTCTTCAAGAAAACTAAACACCCTCCTAGGTGGTGATACCGAGCGTCACTGGCTATGACGGATGTCTGCTGGTATAAAGAAGCCATTTCTTTATTTTCGGAGCTTGCGAAGCTTTCTCTTTCTTTCGAGAACTAGGAGCTTTCTCTTTCTTTCCCATAATGCTGCGAATGTTGCTTTGTATGATCCTGGTAAATGCTGCTGTGGTTTACGAATTAAGTGAGAATAATGACATGAGAAAGGTGACGGATAGTTTGCCAAATGCGAAGGCGTATGAAATGTATTATTCAATCATGAAATAACCCCTTGATCAAAACAAAATCCTTTTCATTAATAATTGATGATTGATTCATTAATTTGACATCAAAACACATAACGGATATCAATTTATGCTTGAAAGAATTTACTTCGTATATGACGAGAATGCAACGATGGTGCGATGCGATTTTTCTTTAAATGCTAACGAAATCGCAATATCTCGCAAATGTGATTTTCACAAATCAAAATTATTACAAATCGCAACTTTGTAAATACTTAGTAAATAACATCGTGGAATCACAATATCGCGAAATCACAATATGTAAAATATATAATATATGAATAATATTCGTTAATATGTTTTCTGCGATATGTGATTTACGATAAACGTTTTAGTGCAATGTCATTAGATCGCGGTATCACAATTTTGAAGATACCTTTTCTTAAGATATATTCTACTTTTTTGCGGTGAATGCGATGTTTCGCTTTAGAAATTTTATTCTAGTCTATCATAAACTTAAGTTTAGTTTAATTTCTAGAAATTTCCTTAAGTCCATGATAGTAAGTTTTATTGAAAATGAAAACGGACACAAATTTTTTTTTGATTTTAAACCGAAGTTCCTATTTAGTATTATTACTAATATTAAATAAGAAGAGGGGTTATTCTTTAACCACAACGGGACCATGCCACATGGGTTCAAATTTAAAGCCCCTAGTTTATCGTTGGCTTGATTATAAATAAAAACTAGGTCTCCACTTCTAAAAACTTACGAGGTAACACTTCTATCATCTTGAGCTTTCATTCTTTTTTTTTTTTTTGCATTAGCCCTCGGTAGCTAACAAGCATAGTGGTGCGCCAATTCTCATCTAATTGAACCAAGTATAAAAAACGTTTCTCCTCTTGAGAAGTATCTAGTAATAACTCTATGGCTAGTTGGAGTGATGGTATCTCGTATTCAATGGGGTAATACCACTTTTAAATCGTAAACTTGATTGAAAAGGGGTAAAACACTGTTGATGTTTTCTTTGAGGTTGATACGCCCAAAAGTGCGAAAAGAGCATGGTATACCCGATTCGACTTACAAATTCCAATGATTTCTTTGATCATGGTGACTCAAAATTTATTAATTGCTTCAACTAAACCATTGGCACGTGGATAATATGGTGTAGAACTATCATGGCGTAAACCCAGTGATCCTATTAACTCGGTGCATCATGATATTTCGAAAATGGTTCCGTGATACGATAATTATCACTTGAAATTGCTTGAAACAAGAAATCATGATTTAATACGAAAGTAGCTACGGTTTTCCATACGCAAATGTGAAGCATCACCTCGACCGACTGGTAAAATAATATCTTGCTAGAATAGCTTACCCATTCTGACACAGAGTGAGGGTTACATGTAATTAAATCGATTCCCCATTCTTCAAAAGGACCAGAGCAACAATTATGGGTGAAGAGGAGCGGTGGTGCACGCATTTTTTGATCGAAGATTTGATAATTATGACATTTTAGGACCGCGTAAATACAATCTTTAAACTTATGAATGACGCGAGGAAATACACACGCATGATATCTTTTGGGATTTGTGGCGTACCCAAATATGACATACATGCTCCGAGTATTGAGTGATTTAAAACCTTTTCAGCTTAGTAAGTTGTAAACTTGAAACTAAATCCGCACCACAACGGTAAAGTGTGTCGCCAACGTGTGATATTGTGTTGAGATTGAAAATGAACTTTTCATCCTTCTGGCCGTGAAAGCTCGGGTCGAAAATATTGGGTTTGAAGATATACGATAATATCTCCATACCATGGATCGTCGTACTAATAAAAACAAAGTTAATACGCTGTTAGTTATTTCGCCAGTTTAACATCAAATGAGAGAATACTAAGTTCAACAAATATCAGTGATTTTGGATTTGGATTTTTCAAACTCCAAATCAAACTCTACGAGATAAAAATCATTTGGATTATTTTCCCCCTAGCAATTGTTTGGTCGAATGCACATCATAGGGTTGCAATCGATATCACTATCGTTTTTGCGTAAAAGCATGTAGTAATAAACGTTGGATAGCTTTACCACCGGCTGCAAGGCAGTTTCTCATGTGATGTTTTGATCTCGGTCGGTGCAGATTTAGAGCTAAGATAGTAAATCCTATGTTCACTATCGGAATTCATCTTCACAGACAAACCATCCCTATCGTGGAATCGGAAGTGGCGAGGTACAAAAATTAATCTTGGTTGTAGTTGGGAGGATGCGATATTAGTGCATGGGTCGATGCATTTTCAAAGCATCAAAATATGGAGTTAACATGTCATCCCAAAGAATGGAATGTTTTGTTTTAACAACCTAGTGAAACCTTTTGTTAACAAGCATCATTAGGAATGAATTGACGTAAAATTTTGCTACTCCCTTAGAAACTTTGGAGTTTAGCGAAAGTAGAAGGAGGGAGGTAAATTGATGATTGCCTCAACCTTCGATGAGTCAACATAGAATACTTACCTTTGAGAGGCAAATGAAATCGTAATATTCCAGGATTCTACGGAAAACAAATTTGGGGGATTAAAATGAATATTATACACCTACACCTAACATAAAGATTTTCGTAAATGAGTAATATGATACGACCTGCATGAAGAATGAAGAAAAATCATCGGTAGGGTTTCACAATATGCTTAATGTCGAATAAATGCATAAGACATGACGCTGAAAAGTGGCGCAATGAATTCTTAAAGACAAAAGGTAATTTACGATAAAAGACTACATGGACAAATAAAATATGTTTAAGGTTGATGTAGGGAGTATGTTTATTTGAATATAGCGCGGAAAATCCATCCATGAATGAGAACATTCCTTCCCGGCTTTGTCATTGATAATTTGATGGAGGCCATAAGGAGTTGAATGTTGTCTTTATTGCAATGGAATTTATATACTGTAGTGTTGCCCTCTTATTCATTTCTTGTTTTTTATTGACCGGAACAATATTAGATAACCGAGTCCGTTAACGGGATTGGATGACGAAAACCTACATAAATGGTTACACAACTTCTACTTTTATGTGGAAGGCTTTGAGATGAATAAAGCGTAATTTTTTATGGGATTTTTTGGCATCTGGGTATGTATTAATTTCATGCACAACGATTGACGGATCGATTCAAATTCCTTCACCCGAAAGCCAAGAAAGGTAAGCAAATTTCTTGAAACAACGGGGCCTTATGATTGAATTTCTTTAGGTGTACAAGCACCTATGTGAATGTTTTCAACGATTCAGGGTTTCTTTGAAATGTCGAAAACGAATTTGTGAAAATATTTTCGATTCAATTAGAATAGCGATACAGAAGGATTTTTGAGAGTTCTTGATGCAATCGGTGGTAAAAATAGAGGAAAAGTCGAAATTTCTCAAAATGATCGAAGATGAGGTAAAAACGAAGATCTATAGTGAAAAGTCTTTAAAGTAGTAGTCGTCTCTTGTGATAATTCATAGATATGTTTATCGATATGGAGAAAACTTGTTAAAGGCAGGATAAATTGGTGCCGAAGCTAAAATTGATGTTGAAAATGACTCTTGATTGATCACAATTTCAACTGAGTTAGATTCGGTTGAAGGGTATCGAAAAATGGCTTGTGCTAACGTATGCTAGCTCAAAAGGACTCAAAGCATTGGGCTTCCTCCAAAAGATCCAATTAAAATTAGAAGGTACCCCAACTCCAAGGATCATCGAAAATAGTACTCGATGTAATCATATTGATATTAGCAATAGGGTTGCATACTTTAGGAGGAGGCGGGGAAAAAGTTCCCGATAGAGATTGAATCTTCATTAAACCTGTAAAATCACTTATGAGGATAAAGATCATTTTCCGATATGTTGGATACTATAGTCAAAGTTGGGTTGGATGATTAATATGAAACTGGTCCCATCTAACGAATCTTTCCTTTATGAGGAAACGCAGTGGGACGAAAGATCGATGATACAACAACGGTCATAAACGTAAGACCAAATGCGACCCGGTTGCTATAATCTGGGGGCATCGACCACTTCCACATCTGGGTCAACCATTTTTGCCTTTTGACCTTTATTGGTAGATCTTGTAAAATACCATATGGTAGAAAAACCTCTTCCATCTGGCACTTTGAGAATAGTTTGGTAGTTGGTTGATTGTTGGAGAACCAAGTGATTTCTGACATTTTATCGATAGTGATACTATACACATAGAAACCCTTGTCAACAGCAAGAGTGAAGATATGCTTGTTCTTCGGCTATTACAAAATTTGAAAAGCCATTTGATGAGGTAGAGACGCGGTATAAGAATTTTCTAAATCGAATCCTTAAAGAGTTTGAATCTTGGAGATCTACGACTCTAAGGTTGACAAAAGTAATTTTCTTTGGGATGGGCATGATTGCAATACTTCCAAAACGGACATTGCGAAGGAAATTGGAGTATTCCAAAGCAAGATTGTAATTACACGGAAAACATAGCATGTGGATTAAAGTTAGTTCTGACTACACCTTTGTGGGTGGTTTACAAAATCATAAGTCAAAGTTTTTTTCTCGATACGTAATGAACAAAAATGAGGAGATATAGTCGATCTGAGAATTGGATGTTCACTTCTTCTTGCATTATTTTTTTACTACCGTACGATCACGCGTGTTCGCAACCATGAAAATATCCTCAGGTGTGGAGGAAGAAACAACCATGTTACTTTGTATTGAGTGGGAAAGGGATCCTTCAAGGAGCCGGGCGGTTCACATAAGGGCCCTTAACGATTTTGATACTCGACTCTGTGCGGGTACTCTTTGGCTAAGGGCAGATCACGATCACACAGATGAGACAAGAATGTCGAGTTCCATTTTAGTTGATTGGTTCATTTGTATTAGTTTCTCCTTTTGAAATTTCTTCTTTTTATTCATACCTTTCTTCTTACTACCGTTTTTAGGTTGTAGTAGATTTCTCTACAACATGGATATCGACGAAGTTTCTAGGGAAGAATCTCCTTTGGGTGAATGGATAAAGTAATAATTCAGATAGTCTTGGAAGACTTCTTCTTACTCTTACCAGTACTTAACAAAACCAATTACACCATCGGCGGCATGAGAGCCGAAGGTTGCGATTAATTGACGAGGATCTTGGTAAATTGCGATTTTATCGTACAAAGTACACAGGCGAGTATAGACAAGGTCAACATCTTTTGAGCCTAAGAAATAATTTTTCTTCCATAACAACGCCTCCTTTGGCCACATCTTTAGTTATTGTGGGTAATAAAGATTTAATAAACCATTATAAAATTTGATCGGGAATAAAGCTTTCACTAAACGCCTTCTACGATACTCCATTCATGAATGTGATCATATGTCGTAAGTGAACACCAAGATAACACAGCCAAGTCGGTAATTTTGTGCCATTATTAAATATCACGTGAGAAAACTAAAAATGGGTTAAGAGGCTGTTCTTCTTAATTTAAAATTATTAAAAAGAACGCGTGGTAACTCAATGTACCATTTAGTATTTGGACCAATGAGAGTTCTCTCAAAAATATGTAATCGAATAAGTCATCGACTAATAGGTCGAATTTTTACCTGAAGGTGATAAGTCATAACGTGATTAGACGGGTCCTCTCATTTTGTAGATTTCGAATATCCTTGGGCAACAGTAGGCATTGGCAGCCAATATGGGAGATAAAAAATGGGATTATTCATAAGGCGAGACGAGATATGGTAAGTCTAAAGTTGCTATGAATGGGAACCGATGGCTAGGGTCTTGATAACATGAGTGATCAAACCGAGTGCCGAGGAGGAGGATATGAGATATCCACGGAATCATATGTGCATTTTGGATCATGGAACCTCATGGGTAACCGGTATGCTTACATTACCTGCGGGGTTGTTGAAGTGTTGATAAGTATACAGAGTGCGATACTAATACGCGCGGATTTTGTGGCTTGACCAATTTGATCTTACATCACGAGGTACGTTTGATAAGTAAACTAAGGTTGACTAGAGACAATCGCGCCTGCTAGCTATCCTGTGGGCATCTGGGGCGTAGTCGACTTGTAGGTCCCTACGTGATGCAGTGGAGGGATTTTCAACGTGCGGGGATAGGAGAAACCATAGCTATAGATACTCCAGAAACGGAGACAGTAGCAGGATTTGAGCACTGAGAGGTTGCAATAGTTGGGTAGTTTGAGCGGTACGGGTCTTATGAAGGCTGGTGAACGAGAACTAGGTGCGAGGATTTGAAACGATGGTGAATAAGTTTGTTGGGTTGGACCGAAGCTAAAGGTTGTCTAGGTTGATTAGTTAATTGCACATTAGGTTGCATAGTTTGTTGAACTTGCGATGGATTCCACACCATGTTCATTCCGGGGTATTGACCCATAGAAGGTTGTACATATGAGGGACCATAGCTTGGTTGAGTAGGGTTGATAGTAAGTATTAATTTCTAGTTCCTTGTAAAAATAGTTGACTAGAAGGTGGTTGGAAACCTTGGGTTAGTGTGTGTGAGGACAATGTACTGAAGCCCATCTTGAATGCAGGTTGATAAGGACCTTAGGGAATATACTAAGTGGGGTTGACCTTGGGATATATGTACTATCCTTGAGGTTGATAAACTTGAGTATGTACGCATCATGAGGATTGCTCTCCACGTAAATAATATTGTCCTACAATTTGTTTTTTGGTAGAAAATTACCTTGGGCGACCCCTAAGTGGCAACTGCCTTTGAGGTTTCCCCAGAAAGTGTGAATACCTTGAGGTTGCCCCAGGGGCGTGCTTGACTACCTTGAGGTTGAAGATTTGGAGATATTACCATACATCATAAAAATTTGCTGCCGTTGATGTTTTAGTTTGGATTTCAAAACATACCGATTGATAACACTTGTTCAATTTAATTGGGGTTATACGAGAAAGTACCATAGAGTGACTAGTACCGAAGGCAGAGGACCATCGTATAAAAATGTTTTTTAAGTGATTGGGAAAACATAGATGACTCATGACATGATTGATGAAGGATAATAACCCCTTGGTGTAGGATGAAAAGGGAACAAAATTGGTTAAAAACTACAATTAAGGTTCTCTAAAAAATATGTCGATAAGAAAAATAGAACATCACTAAAAGTCTTGTAAGAGAATATAGATTCACACTCCTAATATTCAGAATTCATGCTGGGTTTTGGAAGATTTACTTCTTCGTAAAGTGACAAGTTCTTCAATGGAAATGAGGCCGAAGGAAAGTTACTAAAGTAATAATATGTCTTACCCTAGGTGAACCAGGGATCACTAGAAGTTGGGTGACGAAAGATGGTTCCAAAACATCGAGGTTTAGTGTCGAGGTTCAAAATTTGGTTCTTAAGGCGAATTCCTTTGGAAGGAGAAATACTACCAATTAGCTCGGAAACTAAGTAGGTTCTTAAATATGCTATGTTGTTTCATAGTTGATAATCGAGTTAACAAATATAGATGACTCTCCTACTTCTATTGATCTTATTCTATTTTTAGTAGGCAATACTAGGCTACGTAGCCTTTTAAGATGGCTTGGTGTATATTCAGGAGGCTTCCCTAAAGTGTTTGCATGATTGTCCGGTAATTGATCCTTAAATTATTAAAACTTGTAATCACCCATGACTCAAATGAAAATTTCAATTAAAACTCCTAGAGTCACTAAGGAAACAAACAAATGAATCACACACTTAAAAATTTGAGAGATGGAAACTACACACAAACAGTAACTTCCCACACTAAAAACACTAGTTGGTGATGAAATCAAATATCCTTAGTATTTAATGCGAAGACGGGGTTGGAGCAGTTACACGACAGCACAGCAATAAACAGACGGGTGAAAGATTCTCCCTTAAACCATCTCTGAGTGAAGATAACCCTCCCGGAAGGAGTCCAAGTGGTCTAGTCGCGTATTCCGAGTCTGATGGGATCTTTGCACCACCATCACCTTAGGAAAAAACCATAGAATTTATGGTCACTATGGTTACCAGGAACTAATATACTTGGGGGAATAGTCTACATTTTAAAAGCATACGTAAAAATGATAACAAGCTCAATCCCCTTAAAGAGGTCCTTGACATAATCCAGATATAGCTCTGATGTTGGGCTCCTGGCAATAGTATTGAGTTTTAGGTATTCTTGTCATTTATCATTATGATGGATAAATCAGTTATCACTAGTTTGATATATTCGTGCTCATTCACCTGAGGAGACTACAAGGCATACAACGACTAACAGATTTTTCTACCTAAGATTGTTCTTGTTTGTTTTATTCTCTTAGAGTTAGTACTCCTACTCAAGACACTGTGCCTATAAGCCATATTGGTGTGAAGCCTAGAAATATAAAAGTTACTAGTTAATTTTAATTTAAGTGTTGATTTTATCGGTACATTTCTTAAGACAATAGATTAACGAAAAGTGCGTGATGATATGAAATGACTGGAGAGCTCAGTCAAATACTAAAAAACATCCTATAATAAGAAACATAATCTGTTTTCTTTCCTTGAATTCTAGCTAAAGGAAGAGTTAGAAATGCAATCTTAAAACAAATCTTTCCTCGAGCAAAGAATAAATGAAAGGAAATCTAATTTAATGAGAACCCAAAATGATCTGCTCGATAAAAATCCCTTTTGTTAAGATTACGCGCAAACTAAGCTTTTTCTTCAAAGACACTATAATTTCTGAAAAGCACTCGAAAATAAAAACACACTGTTTTACGATCTAACAATTCTCAAGACTAAATGCGAATTAAAGCTTCTGGAAAATTTTTCAGGGTAAAAACACTTATCTTGTGATCTAACTAAGAAATTATTTGCTTGAATCAGAAAGAACTTGAAAAAACATCCAATTTTTGTTTTTAAGTGAAATTCCAAACTTATTAACAAAGTTTAAACGATTTTCAGTGAGAAAAATAGGATCTAAAACTCATAAAACAATTTTTCATGATGTTAGACTCGGTAAAGAAACAAGAGAATACAAGTGATCTAAAGGCATGCAAGTTTCTAATCTTTGGACGGGATGTAAGACAAAGCAAAAATCATTAAAACATGCAAATCTTTCGGAAAATCAATCGAAAATAAAATATTTGAAACAAACTCGTAAATAAAGGCTTTTGATAGAAGATCTGGAGTCACAGGTAATCCTTTGAGAACCTAGAAAACTAGTCCCGGAAAAGAAAATTTTAGATTTTTAAAAAGTTGACAAGGTCCACGAGGATTTTAGTGCAATCCCGGTGCGGTCTACTGCCCATTGGGCACTAGGAAAAGTGGGGCCCCACACCTTTGTCTCAAAAGGAAAGAAAGAAGACACAAGAAAACAGAGAAAAAACCAAAAAATCCTCCAAAAGGTTCTCAAAGGATTCTCAGGGGATTAACTACCCAAGCCAATATGAATCAATAAAAATCAGGAAACATAAGTTCATAAATCAAAAGTAAAACAAATCAAATACATTCCTTTTGACCCAGTTGCCATTTGTTGGACGGATAAGTGGATTTCTTGCGGATGGGAGCCAGGACCTCCCCAAGTGTCCTACTAACAGCTAGCAACAAACGGACAAACAAAACTATCTTTCTCTAGATATATTGTGATTCATAATTAAATTCTATGAAGGTTTTGGAATCTTACACCTTTGATTCAACGCTTGTTTGTAGTAGTAGTCCTTGATCCCTTAGAGATTTATCTTTGAAGATCTTCAATCACGAAAAAACATCAAATAACTTTTGCCTAACATATATTCATAAAATCATATCCATTATGGTGATCAAGGAATCATAAAATAAACTAATCAATTAATGACTTATTGAGATAAACGATTTTATTTGTATTAACTTAAATAAATAAGAGCCTTACAGCAGTATCCTCCTTGATATTTAGCACGGGTCATACAGGGTCAGAGATGACTTACATTTCATTTACTCGGATCAGCGCACTCTTAGCAGTGCATATAGGTATGTAATCCTTCCCATGAAATCTCAGCTAAATGGGTCTAAGTTTCAATAGCACTTCACCTCCAACAATACCCCTAAAACTTCAACTCATTCATTAGTAACCCCTTGAGGCTACTTTATGCCTCTTTTATAGTGGAGAAGGGAGGATTTTCCAACTCAATACAAGAAGGGATAAGTACTCTGCCAAAGGGATTAGTTCCTTACATCGAGGGGTTAGCTCCTTATTGAATGGGATGCATGAACATGAAAGGAGAAGCGTGCTTCCTGTAAGAATGTTTCTAGAAGCTTATAAAAATGACTTTAACGGAGGCACAGGTTTGCCACCTTTTCTAATCTTTTACGGGGGTCACACTTTTTAAAAAGCAGAAAGTGTGTAGCTATACGGGGATTTATAGCGAAAAAGTGCGAGGACGCGAGGGCAAAGCTTGGGAGAAAGTGCGATTGCAGAAGTTTTAAGGCTTTTATAGGGCTTTTCTCTTAGTTTCAAGGCTTGACTTTGGGAACTTTGATATTGTGAACTTTCAAGAAATTACTTAAAATGTCATGGTGACAAATTTCAGTGTAACACTACTCCTCTGAAGCGATGAGTGAGAGCTTCCTCCCACTTAGCAGCCAACCTTCCTCCTTGGGTGATATTTCTTGGATGTATGTGAAGTTTCTTTTGTAATGCGTAATTTCAGCCCAGGCCTTACACAAACCATACGGGAGCCTACATGGATGATTTTTTTGTCTCTTTCCTCTTGGCTTCTTTTCCACGTCTTCGCTTTTGCACCCCTCCCTCTTCCTCTTTCTGTCTTCACTGCACCATGTGATACGACCGGATAGTAAGGGGGCAGTAACCGTCGAGTGGCTCAAGCTCTTCCCTGCAGGAAGCTATTAGTTTGCCTTAGAAAGTTATGTTGTAGCCTCTACAACACCCTCCAAAAAACTCCACTTTAAAAATTTTTTCGGGCCCCTTGAACTTAAAGAAAAACTGGTAAAGTCCATAGACCTAGTCTCGCAAAGTCGCAAAACTCGATTTTTTGGAAAACCGCGACCCCCCGACATTACGGCCCGCGACCCGCAGGTCGCAAGGTTACAAGTCTCGGTGAGGTTGCATACCTCCCGCATCCTCGAGGTGCGACCACGACCTCATTAAATTCCCGCACGTGTGAGCTTTTATATAAAAGAAAAGGAGAGGTCACTGGTCGCATTTTTCATATGTGGCGAATAGAAAGAAAAACGGCTGCGACGGTCGAATGGCGCGCGATTTTCTACGGGTAAGTTGCCATTTTCCATCTGTTGTTTCCTTTTGGTTATTCTTGCAAATCCCTACATCCTCAAACTTTAAATTGTCATTTTACTAAGCTTCATTTTTTCATTTCTTCGCAGGGTTTCATACAGTTCACAATCTTCACCACACTTGCCCCAAACTCATCACGTTTCATCCAATTTCTCATGGCCCTGCTTCCTGCTCCTGAGCACTCCCTTGAGCTCTACCTGGACACGTTTAGCCTTGTATCTTTCAGGATTAAGGGAAAAACCCCTCCATGCGTGTGCGCGAGCAATAAGCCCCTGGTCAGAGCTTGCGGCCCCGCGACCCGGACGCTGAGTCGCAAGGTTGCATTCTCACCCGGTTTCAAATTTTGCGACCTCGCGACTTCGCGACCTAGTCGCAAGGTATAGTCGCATCCGGTCCATTTCCCCGGTTTGGGCTTGGCGACCACGCGACCCGGTCGCCAATTGTAAGGTCGCATTTATGAGTTTTCCCAAATTAGACACTTTCTCACAATTTGCGACCCCGCGACCCGGTAGACCATTTATTCAGCCCACTGTAATACGGCCAAAATCATTGTTGATAATCGTAATTGGTCTTATATCATCATGTTATTCTTATCCTTGGGATTCTTTCTATTGAATATGATAGGTGAACTTGAACGAGACGCGGGTGTATACTGTCCTCTCGGATTCCAGCCAACATGGGACCCCGGTGTCCCGGAAAAGAAAAGACAAGCACTTGGCGGTGGAAAGATGTGGAGATGGACATGCAGTGTGCCTTCAGTATCCCAAAGATACCCTTTATGCCGACTGCAGGGAATGACATCTTGATGGTACCAGTGTACCAAAGGTTACCGTAACACAATTCCCCGGAAGACCTCCTGGTCGGGTATACTTAAAGTTCAAAATTCCAAGATGCATATAACGGTATAACCAAGCCATCTTCCATGCCCGGAAGATGATAAGAAGTGGATCATATAGAAAACGGATCCCAAGAAGTTCCGTGATCGACGAACGGCGAAGGCAAGGCTTTCACGCGCTCGTGAGCTCGAGATGCCCATGTTTATTGCTCTTTTTCTCCCACCAAGAAGAAAAATTTACGGAGAATAATGGGCCCTTTCTATGCGGTCCTATAGTTGACACTATCGACGATGGTGGGAAGGCCCAGAAATTTAAAGTCAAAGACCAGAATATGCGGTGGCCGACACAAGGAAAGTATGTAGTGGTAGCCACCATGGCACAGAGTTGTACGGGCGCCCTGGTCACACCACCTTGGCCGACACATGGGCTCCTGTCATCGAATATGCTGAGATTGTAGCACCCATTTCATGGGCTAGCATATTGATGACCTCGGTGCATACAAACTTGTCCTCGAAATTGGCCCTAGATGAAGGGCTGCTCACAGATTCTATGGCCTCTGCTCTTGTTGGATGCCGTCTATGTGAGGTTGTATTTCGAGGGATGGGCACATAGCTAAGTTCCATGGGGCCGTGCAATTCATGCAAACTAAGGTGTTTTGGGAATCCGGGTATAAAACGAGGATATGAGAGCCAATCTCTCAAGTATTCTGTCCAACTCTATATAGAAAATTATTATTTTGGCCGGGACGCCCCTTGTGTCTTGGCCGAGCCGGGGGAGACTCTAATCCAAGTGGCGCATTGGTTTCCTTTCACAGAATATAATTTCATCAAGGTCACCGGCTGATTCAGGGCACCACATGCTATGCCTCGCTTCGTTACGGACGAGGTGCTCATAGAAGTGTGCTTCCCAAATGTCCTCGGGCTTCTCCAGGGTGTCTTGTCCGAGAGTGAAAGAAGCACGGCCGCCTTCACACACCTCGTGTCGGCTTACGATTCAAAGATTTCGGAGAAGGTGGGGAAGAGGGAGAAGAGATGAAAAGTTATCACTTTGGGGCTTTAGAATTACAGGAACATACGCTCGAAGAGGATAGTTCCCAAACAACGCAGAAGCCTAAATTCAAATGGGAACTACCGGCATGTAGAAACGCCTAGGAGAAGATGAAAAGAAGGGCCCGGTACAATGAGATGAAACTGACTTGCTCGGGGAACCGAGGCTGCGGCCAAGAGGATTTGGATGATCAAGCTTCTAGAAGACGAGCCGTAAGTTAGGGTGCTTCGCTATCTCTAGCTAAAAAGCCCCCAGGTTTCGACCAAACGACACTACTACACTCTCCCCAACGAGAAAAGTAGAGCCAAAGCCCGGCAAGAGAGAGAAAAGAAAATAAAAGAGGGCCTGAGAAAAAACGAAGAAGAGCTGGGTAGAGCAGAAGAAAGAAGCCGGACTGAGGAGGCCGGGGAAGGAAAAGGAGGAAAAAGAAGCACGAGGGCTGCGGTGGAACGGGCACTCGAAAAAGGCTAGACGGAAGCGAGAAGCTAAATGCCAAAAAACGGACGAAAATTTCTTTTAACTGAGAAAAGAGGAAAGCGAGAAATAGAAGCGGCCCAGCGAAGCAAAGCGCGAGGGCGGAAGGAAGAACATGGGAAGGTGGAAGCCGAGCGCCGGCGAGGAAGAGGAGGAAAAGAAGAAGAAGGAAGAGGAGGATGAAATGATAGAAGACATCGGGGTGTCTCCCTCGAAGTACCTCTAGGCGGGTACGGGGAACCATGCTCTCGGAGTGTTAATTCCCCCCGAGGGCGAGGAGGAGGAGGTGACCCCGGCCTCCGCTAGGCTCCACATTCGTTTCAATTCTCCTTCAAGGTCGAAACGGGGAGAAGAGAAGGTCCACTGGCACGAGAATCCTTCCACGCATCCCCGGACTGCATTGGAGGCCATGAGAGTCCTTGATACTGGGACTAATCCGAAGTGATAGCATCGGCGGAGCACGGCTTTCTTTGTGGCCACGAGAAAATGTAACCAAAATGATGAAGGTGTTTCTCTACAAAATAGACTACAAGCGGCGAGCGACGCGGGAGAAGAGGCGGAATAGGAGGTCGCGGTGAAAGAAGAATTCAACAACTCGAAGTAGGAGCTCTAGGGTACATGGGGTCCATACATTCTAAAGGTACGATTGTATTAGAGGCGACCATGAGGCAAGTGTATGGGGAAATGTTCACCATAAAACAAACAATCGCCCCATTGGTAAGAGCACGAGCGGATACTAAGAAGAAGCATGAGCAGCTGAAGGAGGCCTCAGCTGCCTTGGATAGAATGATGGATTGGACAGTGCGGCACCCTCAGGCTCCTAAGAACTTGCCAAAGAAGGATTGGATTCATACGCAAGATGCCAAAGTCCAAATCCGTATGAAAATGCAGTCCAAGGATAAGCTATCCAAGGATTTGGACAAATTAATGTCTGCCTACGAACACCTGATCAGTGGCATCGACTCGATGCACACCCTTCACCACATTCCTTCACTGGGGAAATTGGACGAGGGGAAAACCTAGGAAAAAGTAGATCAAGAGATCCAGTCATTTCTCATAGCCCATCATGTGCTACGCTTCGAGTTCGGCAAAGATCACAAGAAAATTCAGGTCAGCTTTGTCACGCCAAGCATGGATTTATACCAAAATCGCCTCTCTAAATCCGCATCTCTCGTGGAAACTCTAGTCCCAAATGCTTTGGAATGCATGGTCACAAGAGGAGGTCCTGTTTCCATACAAAGAAAATAGACTCAGTACTCTCCTCAAAGAACAACATATTGACGCCCCCGACCTCACAATTGCGCGCGTTCATCTTCATAGCCCGGTGGCGTGAAGTCACTGCAAAGTAGCTTAGAGGTGTCAGTGGCACCGCGAGCTGTGTCATTAGTTTGAATTCTACCAAACAAAGTCGCAGTCGTAGTCTCCTCCTGTCGGGCAAACAGCAGCAAAGCGAGTTTAGGGAAGCCCAAAGGGCAAGTTTTGTTCTATAAAACTCCCTCCGGGGAAAATGTAAAGGATCTTTTTTTTGGAGACTCAAAGAGCTATACAACATTGTATTGAAAGATAACACTCTTGTGCATATGAATACAGATACCTGTTAAAACTCATTTTGGATCTGATGTGTTTTGCTATGCGAACACTATGAGTATTTAATACGCTTCAACATCTTTGATTAACAGAAGCTACACTCTTAATGGCATCATTTATGCATCATGGCTATCTGTGCTTGTGTTAATGATGTTCAGTTTTTCATTGCTCTCTTAATGGATGTTAATGACCTTGTTTATTAGCATTTCGTTTATGTTTCAGGAAGTAAAGGGGGATCTCGCCATAAAGAACTATTTCTTTTGTGGTCAGAATACCTCACAAGCATAACCTTAAAGATGTGTTGGTAACGACACCTCCTTCGGCGTATATGATTTATTTATTGTCTTGCTACGCATAGTGCTATATACGTGTTTAATGCATCAATCATGTATTCTGTATCATGTGAATAAGTGTGTGTCCACATGTTCAATTAAGTTCTTTTGAGACCGAAGGGGAAGGTGACTTAAGTGGTAGCCGGACCCACACCCCGGATGGGATCCCTATTCCAAACGGTTCAAGGTCTAATTGGGACTTTCTACCGGGGAGATCCCCTACTGTTGGCCGGACACATTTCCCTGTCAACAGAATTGGCGCTAGAAGGAGGGCTTGAATGACAGCCTCCCAGCATACAACCAACATTTCGTCACAAACTCCCCATGGGGAGGTCATAAACGACGAAGCTATCCCTCCTTCGTTGGAAGATATTCCAAGGGAGGAGGCTCCATATTATGAAATCACCAGAGAGCAGTTGAGAGCCTTGCACCCAGCTGCCCGCAATCTCATCAGGGATTTGCGATATGCCCCAATCATGAGTTTCTTGACCCATACTAGGACCCCTGATGAAAATATCACTCGCAACGGTGCCCTGGTGAGTACCATACCCTAGTTGGTGAATCTCATGGTTGAAGACCTCGCCACCGCTGTTCAGGGGGATGAGCCGATTCCCGAGCTCCAAGGGGGTGAGGAGGAGGAATTTGGTACCACTGAACCTTTCCCGACCCTCAACCCAACCAAGTCCAACCAAACAACAACCAGGCACACCCCCCACCTGGGGGAGGTGATGGAGATAGAGCTCGTAGGACTGAAGGTGAGGGGAATAGAGCCCGCAGAAACGAAGCTGAGGGAAATAGAGCCCGCAGGAATGAAGGTGAGGGGAATAGAGGCCGCAGGACCAGAGGTAGTGGAGATAGAGGCCGAGGCCAGGGACACCGTGCCAACCACCGCCGCCCAAACCCAAATAGGCCGCCTGTCCACAATTGGGGATTTCTTAGAGACATTGCCAACCATGAGAGATATCCAGATGAACACTCTCGCCATGAGGGAGAAGCATCGGTGTCAGGTACGGGGAGTGAATCTGAGCATGAGTTCAGACACCACCAGCAGGATAGGAGAGTGCAACCACTTGCCTGGATGGCCCAGTCCCCATTAGATCTTTTGGGCCCCCTCCACGACCTACCTAGACACCCTGAGAAGCATATCCCCAAGTTTGATCCCAAGAAGGGCACCTTGGCTGAAGATCATATAAGCAGCTTCTATCTTTCCCTGCAAATCATGAGGGTTCAAACAGATGACGTCGCTTGCTGCTTGTTCCCGCATACTCTCGAAAACAAAGCGGCCACCTGGTACCACTCCCTCCCAAGTGCCTCCATTACCTCATGGGATCAGTTCCGTCGCGTGTTCTTGCAGCAATTATCCAAGGACAAAACCCCTTCCATGCTCCTCACGAAGTTAAGCACCATTAAGTGTCACAAGAAAGAGAAGGTTAGAGACTTCAATTAGTGCTTCGCTACCATACTGCAAAAGTTCCCCCCAAACTTTGCATTGGACGACTCTATTACCATTGACTACTATACAAAAGCTCTCCCCAGGGATATCGCCATATTCGTGAAACGCGAAGCTCGGCCCACCCTTGCAGCCAACTACGCAGCCGCCCTCACTGTAGAAAGAGACATGCTTTCTATAGGAGCCATTGATCACGAGGGGAGAGACGACCACAAACCAATCGCGAAAAGGGGTCAGTCCTCCACGAACAAAACCACAGACAAGGATAAAGACGCTTTTGAATTTGAGAGTATAGCAAAGACCCTCAAGCTATTGACAAATGAAGTCTCTGACCTGAAAAGGAAGGGTGTAGAATCCACGACTAGTGCCAAGGCACCCAAGCCCTTTTTCAAAAAGAGAAACCCCAACACCAGCTAACCTCCGTCTAACCCGAACACTGTTCTCAACATGGAAGAGATAGGAAAAGATAACTTCCGTTCGTTCCACCAGGCTGCCCAGTCTGAAAAAACATGCCCACAATGGATTGGCAGCATGACTGCAGTAGTAAACCAGCTTCTGGACGATCAAACCCCAGGGGATGCGAAGGAAGATAATGTTTCGGACCATGATGAATATTTTCCCCTGGATGAAGAACCATGGTCTTCGGTTCTTGCATTTGACGTTATCCGTGGGGACAACAATCTTACCGTCACTGATATAAACATGGCAGACAATCCTAAGGCCCCACCTATAAGAAACTACAGCCTTAGGAGCAAAGGACCAGTTCCCGAACCATCCTTTGAGGAGAAGAAAAGGGCTTTCTTAAGGAAAATTCTACCCCCGGGGAATGAAAAACAAGCTACCCCTAAGAAGCCCACCAATGACAACACCTGAGCAAATCAGAAGAGCAAGCTCTCGGTGGGGTCCCCCACAACCACTACCGAGCCCTGTCCTCAATCTGATTCTACTTATAACATTATTGAGGACATGAAAAAACCAGAGCCAACATCTCCCTGTACGAGCTTGCCCGCATCACGAATCAACGAGAACTCATTTTTAAAGCCTTCGCCAATACCTGAACTACCAAGCCTGTGAGAAATACGTTCGCGCAACCTAGTTTGAGTGTTCATTCTATTGTAAACGCCATCAATGCAAATTCTAGAGGGTCTACTCCTCCTTTCCTCTTGTCTTTTGATATTTTCAACTTCAACGTCCATAACTGTCTAGTCGACTTCGGTGCCTCCACAAACGTTATGCCCCTATTTGTTTGTAAGAAGCTGAACATCCGCCTGGAGAAAACTGATGCAAGGATCATCCAAATTGACAGATCGCAAGTGCCAACCGTAGGAGAGCTAAATAACGTCATCATCCGCCTTTCGTCCGACTCTAGAGTCCACCAATGTATTGACATTGTGGTGGTTGACATTCCTGAAGCCTATGGCCTATTACTTAGTAGAGACTGGTCCAACAAGCTGCAAGGATATTTTGCCACCGACTGGTCTCACCTGTGGCTTCCTTACAACGGCCGAAATAACCAAATCAGGGTCGAACGCAAACCATATATGAAATATACTGTGACTGATTTGGATGCTACTAACGAACCCATCAGTTTTGCCCAGGAGGAGCTTGGCATGTGCTTCTTGGAAGCCATTTTCGGATGTTATAACCCCCCTCAATCTCCAGTAGACCTCGAGATTTAGTCTGAACTAAAACTCGTCGCTGAAGAACGAGCCGCTCCCGTCTCACACCAAACCGAAATCCTGACCCAACCTACGACCCCAAAGGAACCAGAAAATGACGTATGGACCCTGTACCATGACGGTTCCAAGACTCATGACGGAGCCGGTGCGGGCTGCATCCTGCTGGACCCTCAAAAGAACAAATTCCTGATTTCGTGTCGGCTTGAGTTCCAGTGCACCAACAATACTGTTGAATATGAAGCTCTAATCCTCGGACTCAAGAAGGCATTGGATTTAAAGGTAAGATGCTTACAAGTCATTGGAGATTCCGAGATCATTACTCGGCAGGTACGCGATACCATTCATTGTTTGTCTCCGTATTTAAAAGCTTATCAACAAGAGGTATGGCGTCTTATTTCTGCTTTCGATGCGTTTGGAATCAAATCTGTTCTTAGAATGCACAATGCAGCAGCTGATACTCTGGCTAATGCTGCTGCTAGATTTACCCCTTTGAGGGACGACTTTTCTATTGAAGTTATATATAGACCCTCCGTGCCAGATAATATTACTAATTTACGCGTTTTTAATGATGATCAACAGATCTTGGAATTTATGCTCAACTTTGAAGTATTCAAAGACGCGGCAATAAATGAGGTGGATCATGATCAGGCTTTGCAGGAAGAGCATGATAAACGTAAAGAGAACCCCATGCCCAAGGGGGTAGTGTCACTGGAAAAGCTTTTTGATCTGCAAAGCCGATTCCGCGGCCCCCCAAATACCAAAGTACAAAGCTCCATCCTGGCACATCGGCAAGTGAACCTGGGATCAGAGGAGAACCCAAAGTTCGTCAACCTTGGCAAAGACTGTACTGATGAAGAGACGCAAGCCTTCACCCAATTATTCCGGAAGTATCGAGACGTATTTGCTTGGATGTATGATGATCTGCGTACGTACGATACCCGGATTATTCAGCACGTGATACCCATGAAGGAAGGCGCGAAGCCATTCCAACAGAAGCTTAGAAAAGTACATCCTACTCTGGAACCGATGATCCTGAAGGAACTAAAGAAGCTTTTGGACGCTCGCATCATCTTCAAAGATTGTCACTCCACATGGGTGTCAAATTTGGTCCCGGTACGGAAGAAGTCTGGCGAGATCCGCTTATGTGTGGATTTCCGGAACTTAAACAGGGCCTCTAACAAAGACAATTATCCCGTGCCACCTATGGAACAAATATTGCAAGCTGTGTCAGGATCCGAGATGTTCTCCCTATTGGATGGGTTTTCTGGTTACAACCAAGTACTGGTAGCAGAACCAGACAGATTGAAAACTACCTTTCGGACCAAATGGGGAACTTTCGCTTTCAGACGCATGCCTTTTGGGTTGATAAACGCGGGGGCGACCTTCCAACGGGCCATGGATATAGCTTTCCGTGGTTTGATAGGGCAGAGCGTGGTAGTCTATTTGGACGATGTCACCGTGTTTTCAAAACACCGGGGCGATCATTTACGCCACCTTAAACAAATCTTCGAGAGGTGCAGAAGGTACGGGATTTCACTCAACTCGAAGAAGAGTGTCTTCGCTGTGGCGGAAGGAAATTTGCTGGGCCACATTATAACTAAGCAAGGCATTGTGGTAGATCCAGAGCGGGTGAAAGCCATTTACCAAATTCCCCCCCCGAGCAGTAAGAAATCAATGCAATCTTTCCTGGGAAAAATCAACTTTGTTTGTAAATTCATATCAGATTTCGCCCAGATAGTCAAGCCTTTGCAGGGAATGATAAAAAAGAATGCGGATTTCCAATGGAATCTGCCAGAGAGGGAGGCCTTCGACAAAATCAAACAGGCTATAGCTGAAGCGCCTTCCCTCCAAAGTCCAGATTTTAGCAGAGGCTTTATCTTGTACACTTTCACTTCAGATTCTTCACTTGCAGCTGTCCTCACGCAGAAAGACGACAACAATTACGAACGACCTATTTCCTTCATGAGCACTGGTTTACAAGGAGCTGAATTGAACTACCCTGAAATCGAAAAGCAAGCTTATGCAGTCTATAAAGCAGTCAAGCATTTCAGGCCCTACATCTTGAAAAACCATGTCACGGTTTTCGTTCCACAGCTGTCCGCTCACTGTTTGTGCAGCAGGAGCTAGGCGAGAGGCGAGGCAACTGGATGGCGTGCCTGCAAGAGTATGATTTAGAGTTTAAACCAGCACACACCGTGAAAGGACAAGGTTTATGCCAAATGGCTTTGGACGCTGCAAGTTCCCATGGAGTTGAAGTTGAAGAAGAGTGTTGGGAACAAGAAATCGATATGTACCAGAGTGACCACGTGCCTCAGCAGAGTAGCCCTTCTTGGTACTCTGACATTTCAGGATACTTAGCCTAGGGTACTCTGGACCCCGCTCTAACTGCCCGGCAGAAACGCGCGATAAGACTCAACGCTGCATCTTACCAGCTGATCCAGGGGAAGCTTTCAAGAAACATTATGATGGGGTCATGTTACGCTGTTTAGAACATGATGAAGCGTAGAAAATCTTGACCGAGCTACAAGACGGGCCAGCTGGGGGTCATTTTGCCGGGGATACCACCGCCCATAAGATAATGCGCGCAGGAATTGGCCAACCCTTTTCAGAGACGCGCATGCATATGTTCGGAAGTGCATTCAGTGCCAGAAATTCGCAAACCGGGAAGCGCGGCCAGCTGCCCCCTTACTGACGGTAGCAGTGGAGGAACCTTTTCAACAGTGGGGCTTGGACATCATTGGCGAAATCATACCTTACTCTTCCAAACAACACCGGTACATTCTTACAGCTACTGATTATTTTACCAGGTGGGTCGAAGCAGCACCTTTACGCCAAATCAATGACCATGAGGTAATAGAATTCGTCACTCATTCCATCATCACCAGGTTTGGCGTTCCAACTTCCTTGGTTTTTGATAATGCAACTTACTTTTCATCTTTTAAATTATATGATTTTGCCCTAGAAAACGGTATTGTTCTTAAACATTCTGCAAATTACTATCCCCAAGGAAATGGTTTAGCTGAATTGACTAATAAAATCTGATCCGCATCATTAAGAAGACCCTGCTGTCCCACCAGCGCAACTGGCACAACGCCCTTCACAATGCACTTTGGGCCGACCGTGTCACGTCCAAGTCCTCCCTAGGCACCTCTCCTTATTTTCTCTTGTATGGAAAAGAAGCTGTTCTTCCTCCCCATTTATCTCTCCCCGCCCTTCAGTTGTCCCAGAAATGTCATGGCACCCCATGCCCTACCTTGCAGACTCGGATTGACACCCTACTGAAGTTGGAGGAGGAAAGACAAAAAGCCCGGGAAAAGTTCGCCATCCACCAAAGCCGAATCAAGAGATGGTTTGATAGAAAATCAGCAGGGAATAAAAACTTTGAGGTAGGAGACCTGGTCCTGAAATGGGATAAAGCTCACGAAGAAAAAGGAAAACATTCCAAGTTCCAAGCACTATGGACAGGTCCTTTCCAAGTTAAGGAGAAATTAGGTTCCCATACGATTAGACTGCAAACCCTTGATGGAAGACTTGAGGTCCTCCCGGTAAACGGCCATGACCTTAAACATTATTTCACTTAGCAGCCCTTAGAAGGCTATCTTATCCTTGTACCATAGTTTCCGTTTTCGCCCTTAAAAAAATAAAATAAAAATAAATAAATAAATAAATAAATAAAATAAAATAAAAAAATTAGGTCTTGTCAGAGTCACGCATTTGGCACACTGCAACAGGTTCTATGTTGATGGAAGGCCTTTTCCCGATAAACACAAAGGTGGTAAAGGCTTGCTGGTTACTGGCACCTAAAGACAGCGTATGATCTAGCTCAAGCCATCAAGCAGGGAGCCCACCTAGCAAGTTTGAGAGGGTGTTTGCAAAAGAAAGTGCTATGCAGTGGTTACTAGATCAGAAGGGAAAAGAGGTACTCCATGCTACGTCAGGGCATCCGGGAAAAACCACAGTCCTCATACCAGACCAGGAACAACCTCTCTGCAAGCAAAATAAGTCGGGATCCCTCATCCGCCCAAGGCAAAAATTGCCCATCTCAAATAAGTGCCACGAGCACATCTAAATAATTGCCTTAGGCACATTCAAAATAAGTGCAATAGCACACTAATAAAGGGCAAAGGATTGAGAAAGGCTTCCTGTGCAGAGAGGTGATGTAACGACTCCGCCGGGGTACTGACCAGGCTCGTTGGCAGCGGAGCAACGTTCACGATTCCTAGGCAGTGACTCTACCGGGACCGAGAGGTTTGCTGGCAGCGGAGCAACATGATGAGGACAAAATAATCGTACCGGACCCTGTAGCGGCCTGGAGTTCTCCAACCCTTTCGGTCCGGAGACCTGAAGGAATGAAATTTGGTTAACCAGTGCCCGAACGAGCCAGCAGGCTGAGCAACCTCACGAGGTGCCAAAAGGCTAGGCAATGTTGACCTTAAGGTAAAAGAAACAGCGAGCGAAGACCCCTCCCTCCCCCCTCCAAGGCTGACTATTGGCAGAGACTCTGGGTTCGTCCAGTGAATCGCCATTTGTTGTAGCCTCTACAACACCCTCCAAAAAAAAAACCACTCTTCAAAAATTTTTCGGAGCCCCTTGAACTTAAAGAAAACTAAGTAAGAGTCTCGAAGGCTAAACCGCGACCTCGCGACCTTGTGACCTTGCGACCTAGTCGCAAGGTCGCAAGGTCGCGAAACTCATTTTTTCGGAAAATCGCGACCTCGCGACCCACAGGTCGCAAGGTCGCATACCTCCTGGATTACTCGAACTGCGACCCCATTAAATGCTCGCACGTGCGACCTTTTTATATAAAGGAGGTCGCTAGGTCGCATTTTTCATATGCAGCGAATAGAAAGAAACGACTCTGACAGGTCGAATGGCGTGCGTTTTTCCCGGGTAAGTTGCCATTTTCCCTCTTGGTGTTTCTTATTTGGTTATTCTTGCTAAATCCCAAACATCCTCAGCCTTTAAATTGTCAATTTGCCTCAACCCCTGTCTGTATTTCTTACTTAGGGTTTTTCTGTTTCCTGTTTTATCCTCATTTGCTCAAACTCATCACCATTTCTTGTCCAGGCTCTCATGGCCACTTCCCTTCTCCCAAAGCTAGCCCTTGACTCTCTCTGGACCCTTTTAGCCTTGCATTTGTTCAGTTAAAGGGAAAACCACTCCACGCCGCGCGCGCCCAAAACCCCCTGGCAAGCCCTGGCGCGACTTGCGACCCCGCGACCTAGTCGCAAGGTCGCATTCTCCTCAGTTTTCGAAACTTGCGACCCTGCGACCCAGCGACCTAGTCGCAAGGTCGCAAGGTCGCATATTTCCAATTTTCCAGAATTTGCGACCCCGCGACCCAGTGACCTAGTCGCAAGGTCGCAAGGTCGCATCTTTCCAATTTTCCGGAATTTGCGACTCTGCGACCTAGCGACCTAGTCGCAAGGTCGCAAGGTTGCAGATTGGTCATTTCTTACAACTTGCGACCCTGCGACCCAGTAGACCACTTTTTCAGTTTTGCCTGTGTCTCAGTGAAGTAATTAATAAACTTTAATTGTTTTTGCATTATCATGGCGTCTTTCTTATCGTGGGATTCCTTCATGAACATGACAGGGGAATTTGAAGCAGATTTGGAGTGTATACCTGTCCCATCAGATTCCAGCGATATGGGACCACCAACGTCTCGAAAGAAGGACAAGCATGTGGTAGTGGAAGACATAGAGACGGACATGCAAACATCCCCACCGCCGATATACGGAGATACCCTTTGCACCTTTGCTAAAGGGGACAGCATGCGATGGTACCAAGTGTACCATGAGTTCGCCGTAACGGAATTTCCAAAAGACCTCCCGGATCGGGAGGTATACTTAAAAGTCAAAAGGTCCAAGCTGCATCTCGCAGGCGCTCATCCGGCCATATTTCCATGCCCCGAGGTGATAGATTGGATCATACAGAAAACGGATCCCAAGAAGTTCGTGATCCGAGGCAGCGAAGGCAAGGCTTTCGCAACGCTCGTAGGCTCAGATGCCCATGTCTACTATTCCTTGCCTCACCAAGAAGAAAACTTTACAGAAGAATGGGCTCTTGCCCATGTAGTCCCTGTGGTTGACACTATCAAGCAGTGGTGGGCGGAGCCCGAGAAATTTAAAGTAAAAAAAGACCAAGAATATCCGGTGGCCAGCCTGAGAAAAGTATATAAATTGGTAGCCGCCATGCTTTGCAGATTGTACGGGCGCCCCGACGCCACCACCTTCAACGGCACATGGGCTACCATCATGGAATATGTAACGGTGCATGGCACCCGTTTCAACTGGGCTAGCATATTGATGACCTCAATGCATACAAACTTGTCCTCGGCATTGGCCCCAGATGAAGGAATGTCGTCTGAATTCTATATTGCCTCTTATCTATTGGATGCCGTCTGTGCGAGGTTGCATTTTGAGGGATGGGCACATAACTGGGATTCCACGCAGACCCGTGCAATTCATCTACAAACCAAAGTGTTTTGGGAATCCAGGTATAAACAGGATATAGAGCCAATCTCTCAATATTCATCCCCGCCCTATACAGAAATTATTTGGCCAAGACGCCCCTTGCATGTCTTGGCGAGCCAGGGAGACTCTAAGCCAAGTGGCGCATTGGTTTCCTTTCGCCGAACATACTTTCATCCGAGTCTTCGGCTCGTTCAGGGCACCACATGCTATGCCTCGCTTCGTTACAGACAAAATGCTCATGCAAGAGGTATGCTTCCATATGTCCTCGGGTTTCTCCAGTGTCCTATCCAAAGGTAAGAAGAAGCCCTGGCCCGCGCTACCCCTCACTATCGGCGCGTACACAGTTAAAGATTTCAGAGAGGTAGGGGCAGAGGGAGAAGAGATGAAAAGTTATCACTTTGGGGCTTTGGAGTACCGAACATACGACCCGGAGAGGATAGTTCTCGAACACTGCAAGAAGGCTAAATTCAAATGGAACTACTAGCATGTAGAGCGCCCGGGAGAAGATGAAAGAAGGAACTGGTACAATGCAGATAGACAACTTGCTCCGGGGGCGGACTCTGGCCAAGAGGATCCGGATGATCAAAGCCTGGAAGACAGGAGCCGTAAGTTAGGAGGTACTTCTTCCTCTCTAGAAAAAAAGCCCCGGACCAGCACAGGGCCTGCTACCACTCCCCAACAGAAAGAAGTAGAGGCCAAAGCCCGGCAAGAGAGAGAAAAGAAAATAAAAGAGGACGAGGAAAAGAGCAAGAAGAGCCTAAGGGCAGAACAGAAGAAGAAGCAGGCCGAGGAGGCCAGGAAGGAAAAGGAGGAAAAAGAGGCGCAGGCCGCAGCAGAACAGGCACTCAAGAAAGAGCTAGACAAAGCAGAAGCTGAACGCCAAAAGAAAGCAGACCAAGTTGTTGCTGCCGAGGGGAAGAGGAAAGCCGAAATAGAAGCAATGGCAGAAGTAGAGCGCAGGCGGAAGGAAGAGCATGAGAAAGCGGAAGCCGAGCGCCAGCGAAGGGAAAAGGAGGAAAAGAAGAAAAAAGAAGAGGAGGATGAAATGATAGAAGACATCGAGGTGTCTCCCCTCGAAGTACCTCTAGGCGGTACAGGAACCACACTCTTTGATGTTAATTCCTCCAGGGGCAGGAGGAGGAGGTCTTTGACCTCACCAGGCTCACATTCGATCAATTCTCCTTCAAAATCCGGCAGGAGAAGAGAAGGTCCCTGGCACAAAGTCCTTCCGCCGCATCCACAGTTGCAACTGGAAAAGACATAGTCCTTGATACTGGGACTAATCTCGTAATGATAGCATCGGCAGGCACGACTTTCGCTGCGTCCACGGAAGAAAATGTAACCAGAATGAGTAGAGAAATCGTTTCTCTACAAAACAGACTACAAGCAGCAGAGCAGCGGGAGAAGAAGGCGGAACAGGAGAGGTCGGCATTGAAAGAAGAGATTCAACAACTCCGAAACAAGACTCGCCCGGTCAATGAAGTTCCACTTGCCATTCTAAAGGAGTGCGACGTATTAGAGGCGACCATGAGGCAGGTGTTTGGGGAAATGTTCACCATAAAGCAAACAGTCGCCCCATTGGTAAGAGCACGAGCAGAAACTAAGCAGAAGCACGAGCAGCTCAAGGAAGCCTCAGCTGCCTTAGATAAAATGATGGACTGGACAGTGCGATACCCCTAGGCTCCTGAGCTTTTGCCTAGGAAGGATTGGATTCATACACAAGATGCCAAAGTCCAAATTCGTATGAAGATGCAGTCCAAGGACAAGCTATCCAAAGATTTGGACAAAGTAATGTCTTCATACGACCATCTAATCAGCGGCATCGACTCGATGCACACTCTTCACCACATTCCTTCGCTAGGGGCATTGGACGAAAGAAAGACCTGGGAGCAAGTGGATCAAGAAATCCAGTGATTTCTGCAACCCATCAAGCAAGCTGCTGCCGCCCCCGAGCTCGCAGCATCACAAGAAAATCTAGGTCAGTTTCTTGTCACGCCAGTACGGATTTATACCAAGCTCGCCTCTCTTTCCAACCAGATCTCTCAAAAAAGGGAAACTCTAGTCCCAAATGCTTTGGAATGCATGCATCGGTTGAAAGAAGAGGTCCCTCTTGTTTCCCCCATAGTAGCAGAATATCAGACCTGGCGGGATTTCCTCAAAGAACAGCAGATTGACGCCCCTGACCTCACAATTGCGCGTCCATCTTCATAGCTCGGTGGTAGTAAGTCGCTGGCAGTAGTTAAAGGCAGGTCGCAGGTCGCACTGGCCAATAGGTCGCAGGTCGCACTGCTCAGTAGGTCGCAAGTCGCACCCACCAGCCAGGTCGGAGGTCACAATTTTCTCCTAGGTCGCAGGGCAACTCAACCGGCGGGCAGGCGAAGAGTCAGGGAGCCCAAAGGGCAAGTTTGATCTATAAAACCCCCTCCGGGGAAATGTAAAAGCACTTTTTCTTTTGGAGACTCAAGAGATATACAACATTGTATTAAAAGATAACACTCTTGTGCATATGAATACAGATACCTGTTAAAACTCCCTATGGATATGATGTGTTTTGCTGTGCGAACACTATGTGTATTTCTTATACAGTTTCAAATATCTTTTGATTAATGACGCTGCACTCTTAATGGCATCATTTATGCATCATGGCTATCTGTGCTGGTGTTAATGATGTTCAGTTTTCATTGCTCTTTTAATGGGTGTTAATGACCTTGCTTATTAGCATTTCATTTTATCTTTCAGGAAGTAAAGGGGCAACTCGCCATAAAGAACTATTTCTTTTGTGGTCAGGATACCTCACAAGCATAACCCCAATGATGTGTTGCTAACGACACCTCCTTCGGCGTATATGCTTTATTTATTGTCTTGCTACGCATAGTGCTATATACGTGTTTAATGCATCAATCATGTATTCTGTATCATGTGAATAAGTGTGTGTCCGCAGGTTCAATCAGGTTCTTTTGAGACTGAAGGGGAAGGTGACTTAAGCAGTAGCTGGACCCACACCCTAGACGGGATCCCTATTCCAAACGGTTCAAGGTCTAATTGGGACTTTCTACCGGGGAGATCCCTTACTGTTGGCCGGACACATTTTCCCGTCAACACGCTACTATTGCCAGATCCCCAAACCCACAGCCATTGGCGCCCCTCCCGCTGTACATGACTCTCGAATTTACCAAGCACCCTATTCGTAGAAAAACATAGCCACGACCATAGCTGCCAGACACAACCACAAACGCTGCCTTAACCGTCGTCCACGCTATCATGCCCACAATCGCCCATCACCATAGCTGCCAGACACAACCAAAAACGCTGCCTTAACCGTCTGACGTTCACTCCGCCAGCGGACCACACTGCTGCAGCCACTTAACCCACCAATGCTCACCATATCCGTCGCCTCCCTTCATCAACCTGACTCCCTGCATCGACTAACCAATCCTGTCATCGATTCCTCTGGCTCCACTACAGATCAGGGGAATACAAAAACACAAGAGCAAGAAGGTCACAACCAACAACCGAGCCAACTCACCACAACAGTTTGATAATCGATCAGCTCACAGCCACTGTATGCAACACCTCCCGTAGCATGTAGCGAAAACGAAAGTCAAATTCTCTAGCCATTGACCCTTGTTGCATTCTAACTTCCCATGGCATTGCCATTGCTTCTACATTTTCGCAAGCAATTGCTACATCATCCTTGTCAAGCTGTTGTACACTATTGTCTGATCAAACCAACTTGCAACCGCTTCTTCCACACCAGCGGTAGCCTACACCCAACCACAACCCACACGCGACTACCCAATCGTTCCACAACCACCTTACCTGCGTAGCCTTGCAACTACCACCAGATCATTTTTCTTTCGCTTCTCACCCGATCTAGCCACCCTGTCAACGTCGCCCTTCCACTCTTATATTTGCTGCTTCCTGTCCATACATAGCCGTCACAATAGAGATATCACAGGCATAAGAATCATCGGCATTGAGAAACGGTGGGTAGCATAGACTGAATTTTGTTGCAGGGAAGGATATCTCTCACCGTCAAATCAATTTGGAACGTTCCAAATCAAGGGCTACGACTTTACATAAAACACCTTTAATAATTGGATGTCGAATTATTATTTACCACAACCAACATTAAAAAAACCCATTCAATAATTTGGTCCCCCATTATTAGTTTAGAGGGCCAACATTTAAAAGGAACTAAGCCAAGTAGAAAAAGGCTACTTTTTTTAAAAGGGAAAGGTCGATTTTAATTTTTTTTAAACTAAAAGGCAAGCATTGAAGTAATAAGGGGATCGAAAGTGTTACCATTAAAGCCTAACCTCATCTCAGCTATATATATATATATATATATATATATATATATATATATATATATATGGAAACCAGTAATGGAAGATTTTTAGAAACCTTATCCAACTATGCTAAAGTACTATTTAAAATTAAGGGAACTCCCGCATGAAAAGATGTTACTATTTCTATCTCTCCAGTTGAAAGTAAAAATTATATAAACCCTAAAATTGAAAACCAATTGGTGATTCCCGAGTTAAACATTATCGAAAAATTAGATTTCTTGGACAAAAAACAATAGGAAATAATTGATTTACAGTTAAACATTGGAGATTATACATTTATATCACAATTCTCTGTTCAATCCCTATGGAATGATCAATGTGACATTATTCTTGGATCACCATGGATGGAAACTCATGGGTCCTTCATCCTAAATACAAAAAAAAAGTTTTTGACATTTCCATACAAAAAGAAAAAAATAACACTACAAAACATTACATTGAAGCCAAATTCAGTAACACTAGAAGACATACAAGATATTTCAACAGTAATTTTTCAAGACAGTAAAAAAATACTACAAAATATGCAAAGAGAAGTTGACAAGATCACTGCTGACAAAAATGAAGTTTTTCGCCTTAAAGACCATAGTGAAAAAATATTGACGCAAATTAGGAAGCTTAAGAAGGACAAGAAGTTGTTGGAAAACAAGGTGCAACAGTTTACCGAAAGGAAGCATCGAATGTAGAAGTCCAATTTGAAGAGAAAGGAATAAATACTGATCCAGTGAATATCACAACTCAAGAAGAAGACAAGCCAGTTGAAGAAAAGACACACTTAGATGTTGCAGTTCACACGATGAACATCCCAACTGAAGGTTCTGTATCCAACTCAACAACATTGTCACATGAAGTAAATCAAAATATTGCCACACACATGATAAGGGAAAGACAAACCAAAAGAACTTGTCTACATCCGAATCACAAGAACACACATCTCAATCAATCTACGAATCTGTATCACTTAGAACATAAACAACAAACTTATGTTTCAAAGAATATTAATGTGAGTGCAATCCACTCATTTGATAACAATTCATCACAAGTTTCCAGTCACTGCAAGATTCCACATAAGATTAATTTAGGATGGTCTGATCCTTTCTCAGTGCGACATTTTTGTTTATCACTTGGAGGATCATATCAACTTGTATCAATAAATATGAAAGTTCCAATACGAAAAAACATTCGAAACAAAAAAAGACGTCAAGCCTTTTCATCAACAAGCTTTGAAGACAAAGTGTTAAATTTAGATAACCATGGTATGTTCTATGCTTAAATGCAGTTTTACTTCAATCTTCTTTAAGGCCCAATCCAGATTTAGCAATCATACAAACTTGAAAGTAAAATGTTAATAGAACATAAAAACAGATCAACAGAAGACAAGCTAAATAATGTATCAGAATCTTCTTGTCCAACAAATAGATAGATAAATGTTTGTCACAGTGGTCAACAGGGTGCCCGAGCCAACAAAGTCTTGAGTTGGCCAAACCAGCCTTTCTCCAAGCGTCACACACACTGCAAAAAGTCAACTCCAAAAAGTCAACACAAGTAAACCCCAAATGGTCACACAAAAGTCAATGCTACAATCAACAAATAACAGTCAAAGTCAACACTTCTCGATTTTTGTTCCCTCAAATGCGGCCTCAAGAAATCAGATTTTCTGTGTTGAAATCGAAGTCAAAGCACAAGTGTTGACCCAAAGTCAACACTGGTCAACGCTGTCCAGAAAGCCCTAAAAACAGTACGAAAATTTCAGCAGCTTCTTCAGGTTCATATTCACACGTGTGAGGGAAGGAAACCTCTCCTAGGTTGTACGAACCAATCAGATCAAAAGTAGAATGTGTGTGATGAGATGACGATGAAATGAGCATGATCTCATTTATATCCATTAGTGAGGGTGTGTGACACATCTATTGGACTTGTGAGCCTACATTACAAATCTAGCCGACCTTGCACATGTGTGGAAAATAAAATCAAAATATAAGTTTTGCTCATCCAAACAAGATGATCTTTAGATCAATCTTGCACCTCTCCGAAAGAGGAATCCAACAAAAATATAATCATCGTCATATGAGCAGTGCAACATGGAGTTTGGACTTAGTTGCCCAAAATTAACACTCCCTCTCAACTAGGGAAAACTCCATCTGTCGACCTATGCCATCCTGTCATCAATACCATCGTGTACTATCATCATCATCATCCTGCAATCTTGTGTCATCTTGTTGTAACATGCTTTGCCGGCTCTAAGGGCAAAGAAACGAAAGTGAGTCACAAAGACATCACACTTCGCTGACCCGAAGTCAGCTTAGAGGGTAAAACCTCAATTGGACTCAAGAGAGTCACATTCTAATGAAGTTAGTTTATTGACTCGAAGTCAGTTTAGAGGTAAGAACCTCGTCAGACTTGATCCCAGATCAAGGTGTTGGACATATCCCATCATAGACATAGAGAGTATGGCAATCTCCGATGCGTCCATCGATCTTGCTATTGGTCTCTATCCACATTTCCCACCTCATTGGCCAAATGAGAGGTACTTCTCATGAGTCTGAAACTCCATGGGTAGGATGCATGTGGGGCATAGATAAGAGAGTGGGTGAACCAAATCGACATCATAACGGTGGGGTAGAAGCACAACAAGGTTTGACAAGCCTAGCCCCGTTGTGCTTATAGCTCTAAGAAGCTATCCCCAAGCCCCTTGGAGCTCTTAGAGATCATTGTCCAACTTAAGTAGGACCCTCACAATAGGTCTTTCCACGATTCGAAACTTCTCACGGAAGGTTAAGAATTTCACCTTACCCAGGGGCTTCATGAGAATATCCACGACCTGCTTATCAGTCCCAATGTGATCGAGCCTTACGGCGCCTTGCTGTACCATATCTCGGATAAAGTGGTACCTAATATCAATATGCTTGGATCGATCGTGGAACATGAGATTCTCAGAAAGATGAATCCCACTCTGGTTATCGCAAAGGATAACGGTGGTATCTAGCACATGTCCAAACAACTCATTGAAGAGCTTTCGCAACCAAGCCGCTTCACAATATATTTTCCTTGAGACAGGGAAATCTCCCTTGGTTTTTGCTAGATCTCCAAGCCTAGGAAGTAGCGCATTAGTCCTAGGTCCTTCATTTCGAACTCAGAAGCTAGCTCCCTCTTACATTGATGAATGAGAGGGTCAGCACCTGTTAGGAAGAGATTGTTCACATAGAGAACCAATATGAGAGGCCTTTCTTTATCAACCTTAAAATAAAGGTTTGGATCAACATCACTTCGAGTGAAGCCCAGCTTCATCAAGTAGCTATCGATCCTCTCAAACCAAGCCCTGGGGGCTTGATTCAACCCATAGAGGGCTTTCTTCAACATATGTATCTCTATCTTGGAATTTGAACCCCAGAGGTTGCTCCACATAAACCTCTTCCTTGATTGAACCATGTAGAAAGGCAGTCTTCACATCCATCTGATGGAGAATCCATCCTTGCATTGCAGCAAGGGAAATGATAGATCAGATGGTGGTATAGTGGGCGACAGGGGAAAATATATCATCATAATCCATGCCTTCTTTTTGAGAGGAGCCTCGAGCAACAAATCTTGCCTTGTACTTTTCAACATTTCCATCGGCTCCATGCTTGATCTTGAAGAGCCATTTCGAGGTGACAACAAATTTGCCTCCCGGTCTTGGGACCACTTCCCAAACATCATTCTTCATGATAGATTCATATTCTTTGTGCATAGCATCCTTCCAAACTTTATGCTTTATGACTTCTTCAAATGATCCAGGCTCAAATTGTACAATTGTTCTCATGGCTGCTAGGTACCCTTGGTACCTATTCGACTTCTTACTTTCACGGAATGTCCCCCTTGGGGCAATATGTCTCTCGGCATCTTCGAGAGTGTCCCTACGCCATGAAGGTCTCCTTTTATTTGAAGGAGGTGGATCAATAGGATCCATTGGTCTTTCAATGTCGAGCATATGTTCATCCATCGGTTCTTCCTGCCTTCCAGTTTCTTCTTCTTCTTTGTCTTCCTTTGAACTAGGAAGATTTCTTACTTTCTTGAGGGCAACATCTTCATCGAAGGTGACATCGTAGCATATCTCCACTTCTCTTTGACCAGGCACATAGATTCTATATGCCTTCGAGGTTTCATTGTAGCCCACAAACATTCCCTTCTTCCCAGAAGCATCCGGCATGCTTCTATTTTCTTTCGGCACATGAAAATAAACAGGACTTTCAAAAACTCTAAGGTGGGCGACATTAGGCTTCTTACCAAAGAAGACTTCCTCGGGAGTTTTGGAGTCCAAAGCAGAATGCGGGCATCTATTTTTAACATACACAACAATGTTTGTAGCTTCTCCCCATAGAAACTTCGGATGATCTTGGTCATATTGTATGACACAGGCAACTTCCAGAATGGTTCTACTCTTTCTTCCAGCAACATCATTTTGCTCAGGAGTATATAGTGTACACAGTTGTGGTCTCCCTCTTAATTCCAGCTTCCCTGCAAAATTCATTGAATTCATTTGACTCCTACTCGGTCCCATTATCTGTCCTCAAAATTTTGATTTTCTTCCTGGTTTGATTTTCAACCAAGGCCTTGAAGGTACAAAACCATTCGAATGCTTCGTCCTTCTTCTTCAAGAAATATATCCAAGTCTCATGGGAGAAGTCATCTATAAAAGTCATGTAATAGGAGCATCCTCCCAAGGATGTCATGGGCAACATACCAAATAGTTCAGAATGTATCAATTGCAAGATATCTGATGTCTTTGTGACACTTGAGGGGAATGGCCCCCCTGTATGCTTCCCTTCGGCACAACCTTGACATATACCTTCATGATCATCTTTAAACTCGAGCATCCCTGTCACCACCTTCCTTGCTTTGGGAAGGGCTTTGTAATGAAGGTGTGCAAACCTTCGGTGCCATAGCTCGGTTTGAAGAGTTGTATCACATGACATGGCACCCAATGGACTTCCTCCAACCTGATAGAGTATATCAACTCTAAAACCAATAGTAAGAGCTTCTTTGAAGTTATTCTTCCAAATGCGTACCTTTCCATCAATGAATGCCACCTTGAATCCTTTGTCTTCCATTGCTGAAATGGACACAAGGTTCTTTTTCAAATCAGGTACGTACAAAACATCTTGTAAGTGGAGGACTTGACCTTGAGATAGATGAAGGGTCACAGTCCCTGTCCTTTTCACGGGATAGGTGGCTTTGTCTCCAAGGATAATTTTTAAATTAGCATCCTTCTCAATTAGATTAGAGAGGGCTTCTTTATATCCAGTGAGGTGCCTTGAAGCATCACTATCAATCAACCAGACATCCAGGGTGTCGGGAGGAGATGCAACAGAGAGGGCAGATACAAGAATATATTCATTTTTCTTATTATCAACAACAATGGACTCATCATACCTGGAATTTATTGACCTCTTGAAAAGTTGGCCATTTTCACTTCGATCAGAGGGAGCCTTCCTCTTTCCTTTGAACTTGTTGTTCGTTTGATTGCCATTCCCCCCGAAGTTGTTGTTGTCATCGTCCCTGCGGGAGTCCCTTCTATTGGGGCACTCTCTTGCATAGTGACCAAGCTTGTTACAAGTGTAACATCTTCCCTTTCTTCCTTTGGGCCCCGCTCTTCCATGGTTTTGATTTCTCGGACCACCATGGTTCTTTTTCTTTGCATGAGCGGTAAAGGCAATAGGGTCACCTCCATTCCCATTTGAGGGATGGTCTCTTTCCATCATTCTTGTCTCCTCTTGAGTGCATCTTGTCAACAATTCATCAAAATCAGGAATCACATTATTATTTAGAATAATAGTGTTGAATGCATACAATTCCCGTGGGAGTCCTCCAAGAGCAATGAGGACAAGCTCTTAATCAACTGCCTCTTCTCCTATGGCAAGGAGATCATTCTTGATTTTTGTGAGCCTCATAAAGTATGATTGGATGAATTCATCTTTGCCCTTCTTGATATTCTTCAACTTGTTCTTGAAGAAAAGAACTTGATTAGCATTGCTAGCCCTGAACATGCTAACCAACTTATAGATGTGCCTAGCTCGGAGATATAAGCAACCAAGTGCGTATGTATAGAATCCTTGATAATCATCTTCGCCTTGACTTCCCCTCTTCTATATTTTGTCTTTGTGGCAGCCGATGCATTTGATGGAGGCTCATGAATCTTCCCCTGCACATAATCCATGACATCTTGATCTTCTAATACCAAATCCAAAGACATCTTCCAGGCATGATAATCATACTAATCAATCAACTTATCATCAGTCTTGAAACCCTTCTAGGTTGAGGAGGCCATTGATCCTTGACAAGACTTCTTCTTAGGTAATTGCTTTTCACACTATCTTGGGCTTTGTCTTCACCTCAACTCTGATACCATTTTAAATTTAGATAACCATGGTATGTTCTATGATTAAATGCAGTTTTACTTCAATCTTCTTTAAGGCCCAATTCAGATTTAACAATCACGTAAACTTGAAAGTAAAATGCTGATAGAACATAAAAATAGATCAACAAAAGACAAGCCAAATAATGTATCAGAATCTTCTTGTCCAACAAATAGATAGATAAATGTTTGTTACAACTGTCAACAGGATGCCCTAGCCAGCAAAGTCTTACGAGTTGGCCAAACTAACTTCACCAACAACCAAATCAGCGTTTCTCCATGTGTCACACACCCCTCAAAGATAGCTCCAAAAAGTCAACGCAAGTCAACCCTAAATGGTTAATGCAAAAGTCAACACTGCAAACAAAGCTGTAGTCAACGGACAATAGTCAAAATCAACGCTTCTCCTCGATTTATGTGCCCTCAAATGCGGCCTCAAGAAATTGGATTTTCTGTGCTGAAATCGAAGTCAAAGAACAAGTGTTGACCGAATGTCAATGCTGGTCAACACTATCCAAAAAGCCCTAAAAACAGTGCGAAAATTTCAGCAGCTTCTTCAGGTTCAGATTCTCACATGTGAGGGAAGGAAACCTCTCCTAGGTTGTACAAACCAATTAGATCACAAGTAGAATGTGTGTGATGAGATGATGATGAAATGAGCATCATCTCTCTCCTATTTATATCCATCAGTGAGGGTGTGTGACACATATGTTGGATTTGTGAGCCTACATTACAAATCTGGTCGACCTTGCACATATGTGGAAAATAAAACCAAAATATAAGTTCTGCTTATACAAACAAGATGATCTTTAGATCAATCTTGCACCTCTCCGAAAGAGAAATCCAACAAAAATATAATCGTCATCATATGAGCAGTGCAACATAGAGTTTGGACCTAGTTGCCCAAAATTAACACAAAGCTTTTTGACGAGGAAGGCAACGTTATGAATAAAATATATATAAATAATAAATATAAATAATGACGATAATTGTAATAATGATTAGTTAATTAGTAATGAGTACTAAAGAGGTATGTCTAAATGGGACATGACCTATTGTTTCCTGTTGCCTTGATTTATTAGGTGTCAAATTGGAATATTTTAGACTGCTTGGTGAGCATTATCTTGTGGTCTTCTTCTCAAGGTCACCATTTTTTGTCAGATTGCTTTATTGTGGAACACCGTCCTAGACATATTGGTTAGTTTATATCTCCACCTTGCCCATAATAGAGTTCATATTTCTATACAATTTCAATTTTGATGGCTTAAGCTAGTTAATGCTTCCATGATTGGGTGCTTGTTCTTGCCAAAATCAATTTGCTAGAGCTACTTAACATTTCCAATCTCTATTCCAACTACTCAAAGGTCTTCCAAGCCTGTGCAAGGATGAAGTTTTGAAAGCATAAAATGTCAAATGAATACTTGCCAATATGGCTGGGATACACTGCAAGATTCCAAATAAGATTAATGTAGGATGGCCTGATCCTTTCACAGTGCGACATTTTTGTTTATCGCTTAGAGGATCATATCAACTTGTATCAATGAAAATGACAGTTTCGAGACGAAAAGACATTCGAAACAAAAAAATAGGTCAAGCCTTTTCATCAACAAGCTTTGAGGACAAAGCTTTTTGAAGAGGAATGTAATGTTATGAATAAAATATATATAAATAATAAATATAAATAATGATGACAATTGTAATAATGATTAGTTAATTAGTAATGAGTACTAAAGAGGTATGTCTAAATAGGACATGACCTATTGTTTCTTGTTGCCCTGATTTATTAGGTGTTAGATCAGAATATTTTAGACCGCTTGGTGAGCATTATCTTGTGGTCTTCTTCTCAAGGTCACCATTTTTTGTCAAATTGCTTTATTGTGGAACATTGTCCTAGACATATTGGTTAGTTTATATCTCCACCTTCTCCATCTTAGAGTTTATATTTCTATACAATTTCAATTTTGATGGCTTAAGCTAGTTAATGCTTCCATGATTGGGTGCTTGTCTTGCCAAAATCAATTTGCTAGAGCTACTTAACACTTCCAATCTCTATTCCAACTGCTCAAAGGTCTTCCAAGCCTTTGCAAGGAAGAAGTTTTGAAAGCATAAAACGTCAAATGAATACTTGCCAATATGGCTGGGATACACCGCAAGATTCCACGTAAGATTAATTTAGGATGTTCTAATCCTTTCTGTAAATTTTCATAGATGTTCTATGCTTGATGCAACTTTACTTTTATTCCCAATATCAAACAACAATCACATAAACAAGAAAGTAAAATTCTGATAGAACATACCAATAGATCAATAGAAGACAAGTCAAAAATACACTTGATTAGCAAAATATATGTGTTGTGGTGCGTTACGACGGTCAACAGGATGCTTCAACCAACAAAGTCTCTACACGGTCATCCAACTAGAATGTGTCACACAACCCTCTTGGACAGTGCTACAACGGTCAACCCAAAGTCAACAAATGTCAATGCTGTTTAGTCAACGGTCAACAAAAAAACAACAGTAGTAGCAAAAGTCAACGCAGCCAGGTCAAAGTCAACGTCCATCCTCGATTTCTGTGCCAAAAAATGCAGATTGCTGAAATCGAAATTTTGGGAGAGTTTGAGGTTAGTTTGACCATGCGTTGACCAAAGTCAACGCTGGTCAAATCTGCGCTAAAACCCCTAGGTCAAAACCAGAAATTTTTTTGCTTCAATTCCCACGTGTGAGAGAAGAAGAGCCTCCAAGATGATGATCGAACCAATTAGATGATGAGAGAGAATGTGTGATGAGTGATGAAAATGACCTCCAACGTTGACCTATATATATCCATCAGTGAGGGTGTGTGACACATCTGTTGGGGCTTCAAGCCTACATTACAATTCTGGACAACCTTGCACATAAGTGGAATTAATTCAAAATAAATGTTCTGCTTATCAGATCAAGATGATCTTTAGATTGATCTTGCACCTCTCCGAAAGAGGAATCCAATAAAAATATTGGCATCTTCATCTGAGCATCACAACATGGAGTTTGGACCTAGTTGTCCAAAATTAACACTCCCTCTCCACTAGGGAGAACTCCATCCACCCGTACCATCCAAACATTGTGCGTCATCCTGCTGTAACTTGCTTTGTTGGCTTCTTTATTTCAGAACAAAAAGGTGAGTTACAGAGACATCACTCTCGGCTGAGAAAATCAGCTCAGAGGTCCGAAACCTCAATAGGACTCAAAGGAGTCACATACCAACCCGAAGTTGGTTTACCTGACCCAAAGTCAGTTGGAGGTCTGAAACCTCACTAGACTTGATCCCAGATCAAGTAGTTGGACACGTGCCATCTTAGACATAGAGTACGGCAATCTCTGATGTGTCCATCGGTCTTTGCTACTGGTCTTTAGTTTTTCCCACCTCATTGGCCAAATGAGAGGTACTTCCCATTAGTCCGGGACTCAATGGGTTGGATGCAGACGGGGCACAGATCATGAGAGGTGAACCAACTCAATATCATAACGGTGGGGCAGAAGCACACCAACAAGGTTCGCAAGCCTAGCCCTGTGGTTGCTTATAGCTCCAAGAAGCTATCCCCAAGGCCCCCTGGAGCTCCTAGAGCTCATTGTCCAACAGGACCCTCAGAACAGGGTCATTCCACGATACCAAGATTCTCATGGAAGGTTAGGAACTTGACCTTCCCCAAGGGCTTTGTGAGAATATCCGCGACCTGCTCATCGGTTCCTATATGATCGAGCCTTACGGCGCCTCGCTGTACCATATCCTGGATAAAGTGGTACCTGATATCAATATGCTTGGATCGATCGTGGAACACGGTATTCTTGGACAATCGAATCCCACTCTGGTTATCACAAAGGATAACAGTGGTATCTAGCACATGCCCGAACAACTCACTGAAGAGATTTCGCAACCAAACTGCTTCACAACAGGCCATACTCGCTGCAATGTATTCGGCCTCAGCGTTGCTCAAAGCTACCGACTTCTGATTCCTGCTCATCTAAGATATCGAAGCAGACCCAAGTGTGAAGTAGCATCCAGATGTGCTCTTGCGATCCACCACACTGCCAGCCCAATCGACATCAGTATATCCATGGAGTGTCACGCTCTCGACAGTGTATCTTAGCCCATGGTTTATCGTGCCTCGAAGATATCTCAACAGATTCTTGGTACCAACCCAGTGAATGTGATGAGGATCAACCATGTGTTGACTCAAAGTGTTCACTGCAAAACATACGTCTGGACAGTTGTTCACTAAGAACATCAGGGCCCCTACGAGTTGACGATACTCAGTAGGATTTGCTAGCACGGGCCCAGCAGCGCTGCCACTCAACTTCTTAAAGTTGAGCTCCATCAGTGTCGACACGGACTTACAGTCACCATTCCAAATCTTTCCTGCAGCTTCACAATATATTTTCCTTGAGAAAGGAAAATCTTGCTAGGTCTCTGCCAGAACTCCAGGCCTAGGAAGTAATGCATTAGTCCTAGGTCCTTCATCTCGAACTCAAAAGCGAGCTCCCTCTTACACTGATGAATGAGAGGGTCAGCACCTGTCAGGAAGAGATTGCCCACATACAACACCAGAATGAGAGGCTTTTCTCTATCAACCTTGAAGTAAAGGTTCAGATCAACATTACTATGAGTGAAGCCCAACTTCATCAGGTAGCTATCTATCCTCTCTTACCAAGCCTTGGAGGCTTGCTTCAACCCATAGAGGGCTTTCTTCAACCTGCAAACATGGGTGTCTCGATCCTGGACTTCGAACCCCAGAGGTTGAACCACATACACCTCTTCCTTTATCGCACCATGTAGAAAGGCGGTCTTCACATCCATCTGATGAAGATTCCATCCTTGCGTAGCAACAAGGGCTATGATAGATCGGATGGTGGTATATCGGGCCACAGGTGCAAATATATCATTATAGTCTACACCTTCCTTTTGAGAGAAGCCTTGGGCAACGAATCTTGCCTTGAAGTTTTCAACACTACCATCAAATCCATGCTTGATCTTATAAAGCCATTTCGAGGTGACAACTGCTTTCTCCTTTGGTCTCGGAACCACATCCCAAACATCATTCTTCATAATGGACTCATATTCTTCGTGCATAGCATCCTTCCAGACTTGATGTTTTATGGCTTATTCAAAAGATCCAGGCTCAGATTCTACGATTGTACTCATGGTTGCTAGATACCCTTGGTATCTATTCTGCTTCTTGCTTTCACGGAATGTCCCCCTTGGGGCCATGTGTCTCTCGGCATCCTCGAAAGTGTCCCTGAGCCATGATGGTCTTCTCTTCATTGAAGGAGGTGGATCAATAGGGTCCATCAGTCCTTCAACATCGAGCATCGTCTCATCCTTCGGCTCTTCCTGATTTCCAGGCCTTACTTCATGATCTTACTCAGAGCTCGGAAGCTTGATTACTTTCCTGAGGGAAGCATCTTCATCAAAGGTAACATCGTGGCATATCTCCAACTCTCTTTGACCAGACACATAGACTCTACAAGCCTTCAAAGTTTCACTGTAGCCCACAAACATTCCTTTTTTCCCAGAAGCCTCCAACTTGCTCCTCTTCTCTTTCGGCACATGAAAATAAACTGGACAACCAAAAACTCTAAAATGTGAGATGTCAGGTTTCTTACCAGAGAAAACCTCTTCGGGAGTTTTGGAGTCGAGAGCAGAATGTGAGCATCAATTTGTATGTACACAACAGTGTTCGCAGCTTCTCCCCATAGAAACTTCGGAAGACCTTGGTCACATAGCATGGCACGGGTAGCTTCCACAATGGTCCCATTCTTCCTTTCAACAATGCCATTTTGCTTAGGAGTATATACGGTTGTGGTCTCCCTCTTGATGCCAGGTTCTCTGCAAAAGTTATTGACCTCGTTCGTCTCATATTCAGTGCCATTATCGATCCTCAAAATCTTGATCTTCTTCTCTGTTTGATTTTCCACCAAGGCTTTGAAAGTCCAAAACCACATCCTTCTTCTTCAAGAAGTATATCCAGGTTTTGCGAGAGAAGTCATCTATGAACGTCATAAAATAAGAACATCCTCCCAAGGATGTCACGAGCAACATAGCAGACAAATCAGAATGTATCAATTGCAAGACATCAGATGTCTTTGTGACACTTGAGGGGAAAGGTCCCCTTATATTCTTTCCTTTGGCACAACCCTGACATACACCTTCATGATCATTTTTGAACTCGGGCATCTCTGTCACCACCTTCATTGCTTCGGGAAGGGCTTTGTAATGAAGGTGTCCAAACCTCCGGTGCCATAGTTCAGTCTGTCGAATAGTATCACATGTCATCACTCCCAGTGGAATTCCTCCAACCTGGTAGAGTGTATCAACTCTAAACCCAATCGTGATAGCTTCCTTGAAGCTCTTCTTCTAGATGTGTACCTTCCCATCAACGAATGCCACATTGAAACCTTTGTCTTCCATGGCCGAAATAGACGCAAGGGTCTTCTTCAAATCAGGGACATATAGTACAACTTGCAAGTGGAGGACTTGACCTTGAGATAAGTGGAGGGTCACAGTCCCTATCCCTTTCACGGGATATGTGGCATTATCTCCAAGAATAATTTTCAGATTAACATCCTTCTCAACCAAATCAGAAGGTGCTTCCTTAAACCCAGTGAGGTGCCTTGAGGCACCACTATCAATCAACCAGACATCCATAGTGTCGGGTGGAGATGCAGCAGAGAGGGCAGATACAAGAATGAATTCATTTCTTTTATCATCAACAACATTAGATTCCTCATACCTGGAATTTCTCGACCTTTTGAAAGGTTGCCCATTCCCATTGCGGCCAGAGGGAGCCTTCCTCTTTCCTTTGAACCTGTTGTTCCTTTGATTGCCATTCTTTCAGTTGTTGTTGTTGTCATCATCCCTAGGGGAATCCTTCTTATTAGGGCATTCTCTAGCATAGTGGTCGGTCTTGTTACATGTGTAACATCTTCATTTCTTTCCTTAGGCCCCTGCTCTTCCATGGTTCCTCGGACCACCATTGTTCTTCTTCTTAGCACGAGCGGTGAAGGCAACATTACCTTCATTTTCATATTCCTTCGTTCTTTTTTCCTCTTGTACGCATCTCGATAATTCTTCGTCAAAATCAGGTATCACATTGTTATTGAGAATGGTAGTACTGAATACATGCCATTCGGAGGAGAGACCTCTAAGTCCGGTGAGAACCATTTCTCGATCGACTATTGTCTCCCCAATGGCTAGAAGATTATTTTTGATTTCGATCAACTTCAGAAAATAAGATTGAACGGATTCATCCCTGCCTTTCTTCAGATTCTTCAGTTGGTTCTTAAAGAAAAGGACTTGATCTGCATTGTTGGCCTTGAACATGTTGACCAACTTATCATACATCTCCTTGGATGTGTGTAGCTCAGAGATGTAGGCAACCAGACTCTTATGAATTGAATCCTAGATCATCAACTTTGCTTTGATTTCCCCCTTCTTATATTTTGACTTGGTGGCAGCAAGTGTAGATGATGGAGGCTCTTGGATTTTACCCTGCACATAGTCCATGACATCTTGGTCTTAGATCCAAAGTCATCTTCCAGGCATGGAAGTCTTCCTTCCTAGTGAACTTGTCATCAACTTTGAAGCCATTATAGTTTGAGGTACCCATGGGTCCTTGACAAATGCTCCTCCTTCGGTGATTGCTCTCAATACAAATTTGGGCTTTGTCTTCACCTCAACTCTGATACCATGTAAATTTTCGTAGATGTTCTATGCTTGATGCAACTTTACTTTTATTCCGATATCAAACAACAATCACATAAACAAGAAAGTAAAATGCTGATAGAACATACCAATAGATCGACAGAAGACAAGCCAAAAATACACTTAACTTGATTAGCAAAATATATGTGTTGTGGTGCGTTACGACGGTCAATAGGATACTTCAACCAACAAAATCTCTACACGGTCGGCCAACCAGAATGTGTCACACAACCCTCTTGGACAGCTCTACAACGGTCAACCCAAAGTCAACAAAAGTCAACGCTGTTCAGTCAATGGACAATGCAAAAACAACAGCAGCAAAAGTCAACGCAGCCAAGTCAAAGTCAACATCCAGCCTCGATTTTTGTGCCAAAAAATGCGGACTGCAGAAATCGGAATTTTGGGAGAGTTTGAGGTCAGTTTGACCAAAGTCAACATTGGTCAAATTTGCACTGAAACCCTAGGTCAAAACCAGAAAATCCTTTGCTGCAATTTCCCACGTGTGAGAGAAGAAGAGCCTCCAAGACGATGATCGAACCAATCAGATGATGAGAGAGAATGTGTGATGATTGTTGAAAATGACCTCCAACGTTAACCTATATATATCCATCAGTGAGGGTGTGTGACACATCTATTTGGGCTTGAAGCCTACATTACAATTCTGGCCGACCTTGCACATAAGTGGAATTAATTCAAAATAAATGTTCTGCTCATCGGATCAAGATGATCTTTAGATCGATCTTGCACCTCTCCGAAAGACGAATCCAATAAAAATATTGGCATCTTCATTCGAGCATCACATGGAGTTTGGACCTGGTTGTCCAAAATTAACACTCTCTCAGTGTGACATTTTTGTTTATCACTTAGAGGATCATTTCAACTTTTTTCACAAAGGAAAAATTCGTAACTTTTCATTATAAGATAAGTTACATGTTACATATGCTGGTAGTGTATCACTACTAAACAGTGTATGAAATTCTCATTACACTGCCACACTGGCCTTCAGTTAGACTAAAACAGTCCCAAAATAGTAGAAGATCATATCAACTTGTATCAATGAAAGATGATATGTCCGAGACGAAAAGACATTCGTAACAGAAAAAGAGGTCAAGCCTTTTCATCAACAAGCTTTGAGGACAAATCTTTTTGAAGAGGAAGGCAATGTTATGAATAAAATATATATAAATAATGACGATAATTGTAATAATGATTAGTTAATTAGTAATGAGTACTGAAGAGGTATGTCTAAATGGGACATGACCTATTGTTTCTTGTTGCCTTGATTTATTAGGTGTCAGATCGGAATATTTTAGACTGCTTGGTGAGCATTATCTTGTGGTCTTCTTCTCAAGGTCACCATTTTTTGTCAAATTGCTTTATTGTGGAACAGTTTCCTAGACATATTGGTTAGTTTATATCTCCACCTTGCCCATCTTAGAGTTTATATTTCTATACAATTTCAATTTTGATGGCTTAAGCTAGTTAATGCTTCCATGATTGGGTGCTTGTTCTTGCCAAAATCAATTTGCTAGGGCAACTTAACACTAAAAATATCTATTCCAACTGCTCAAAGGTCTTCCAAGTCTTTGCAAGGAAGAAGTTTTGAAAGCATAAAAGGTCAAATGAATACTTGCCAATATGGCTGGGATACACCAAACACAAAAGTGTATAAAAGGATATCAATATTCAAGAAAAAATCCTCAAAAACACATGAAGACTGAAACGACATTCAGCATTTTATAAATTAATACTTAATAGTCTAGATTTTCATTAACATTAGAATGTCTTATTTAGAAAATGAATTTGTATCGCTCCCAACAAGAGTGGAAATTAAAATTTATACAATATAGATGATAGAACTAAGGAGTGATATTAATAATAAAGTAAATCGTTGCTAGCATCCTCTTTCTGAAATTGAAGATGTTCATCTCGACATATAGGAAGGTGCAGTCCCAGATGCTACAATTCCTTATATATGTTTTAGTAGGTTTTGTATTTTTGATTTTTTTATGTTTGTGGTTATTTCAGATTTTTTATTGGCACTTAAATTTTGTTGTTCTTCTGTTTTTATGTTAAACCAGATCTGTTTGTCTTTTCTGTTAGTTTTACTACCTCGGGAGTGTCCTCCAGACATGGTGCATTTGTTATAGACATGGGTGCACCTTGCAGTTGCAGCAGCAGTCCGTACAACCTCTGTTAGGGTGCAGTCTTCAGTCGTGTATGGCACATTTATTATTAAAGACAGTTGTGTTATAGAGAAACTGCAACTCTAATTTTAGCAGTCTAGATTTAGCAGTTTGCTTTCCCACGTTTAGGAAAAGTAAATTTTCCAGACTAAATCACTTTTTTATATTTGAGTTGACTTTTTCTTATTTAGTGAAGTTCTATATTTAGGTTGCTTTTGTCTAGATTTAGATAAATCACATGAGGGAAACTTAGTCTTAGGAGAGGATGCAGATCCCAAGGAGGTTATTCTTCTCACTGGAGCACTCCATTAAAGACATTTTCTTCATGCAGGCTGAGGGTGCTAACCCCAAGGTCAGAAATAGATCAAGGGTGGGGAATTGATTTCAAGATTGGATCCAGTTTTGGATCAGGGCTATTTTTGTAAACCCTAGAGTCTCTTTTTTATCTATATAAGAAGGCTCTGGGTAGGGTTTTTGTCATTTTTTTTAATGCTTAAGTTCTGAATGAAGGATTAGGGTTTGTCTACGTCACAGTTATTTTGTTTTCTGCCATAATATAAAATGATGTGATTTGGGACAGATCTATGACAATTCTGTTATATATTCTGCAATATGTGTTTAAGTTCCCAACATTTTCATCCTAGGCAGATTCGATATGGATCTGGGTGTGTGATTTGTGGCTGGATTCAAGATAGATATGGCCAGATATGGATCCAGGCTGTATCTGACCTGGATGCAGATTGGGTCTGTATTGGACAATATCTATGTTGTGTCTAGTAACATAGTTGATCCAGTTATTCCTTCCACGGGTGTGACATGCTGTTACAGATGCTTATGACTAATATTTTAATTGCTAATGGAGCTTGATGCAGGTTTTGCTACCACGTGAAAAGTATATTTTGTTGACTGTTGACTTATGGATGAGGAATCTAGAGCTACTTGTTGGAGATCTAATTGGTGGCCAAAAGGGTTGAAGGCAAACAGTCCATGAGGGTTGGAGGTCATGCGACAGTCTAACAGTCCTTTAAGGTTTTTTCTTTGGCTTTAGCGATATGTACTCATGTATTTCCAAATTGCTGTTGAAGTTAGCTCAATGTTCCACCAAATTTCTGGGACGTGGGGGCAAGGGAGTGGGGATACGCGGGAGCGGCCTATGCAAAAGTTCCCCACCATTTTTAAGGAAACTTGGGGGGACGTCAGGGTCTTAAAAACTTATAAATATAAAAATATATGATATATCATTGAAATTTTAATTTTTACAATGTAACTGTCTTTATCATTATATAATTATAACACTTACATAGTGAAGGATAAATGATAAATCGATGAATCATATTAACTGAAACAAATTTAAAATGAAAAGCATCATATCATATAATCATATATCATACATGTAAGTTTGTAACTGTACAGTGTAACTACCAACAATGTAAAATGAAAATAAATGTTTAAAGTTTTAAAGTATAAACCAAGGTTGCGGGGGAGCTCCTCCCCCCTATTGAACCCGCTCCTGAAGTGCACTCCCAGAGCGAATGCTTAGAGGGTGATATTAATGACAAAGATTCCTATACGAATCTAGAGGTAATGATAAAGATACCTCTAGTTCAATCTATGATTTTATGTTTTTTATGTCTAATTCATCATTCTACATGCTTTTGTTGACATATATCCATCAAAATATAATAAATATAATAAATATATGTATTATAAAAAACGATCCCCGAAACGCTCCTGGACCGGGAGCTTTTGAAAATGGCGTTGGCGCTGCTGCTGCTGCTCCCGCTCCCCATTTTCGCTCCCACTCCCAAGTAACCTTGGTTTAAACCATATTGAAGTTCCAACTATGAATACTGAATATTGAAATAAAAGTCAAGTCTGATACATCAAGAGTCAAATTTTTATAGAGTCAAGACTCTAATATATCATATATCAAGATTCAAAATAAACTAAAGTCTACAACTGAAGTCTGAAACATAAAAACAAATAAGTTAAGAATATAAGAACATATCAAATGATAAATCATAAATGAGTATAATTGCTCAAGGTAATGCCCCGCTAGTCTCTGCATCCAGCTGTTGCATGAATAAATCAGGATCAGCCATGTCACCATCTGAATCAGAATCACTTGCATTCTCAAACATGCCAAGTGGCAGACCAACCAACCCCATCTGTGTCTCATCAAGTCTCTCCTCCATATCTACCTGTGCATCATCCTTTGGATCAACATCCCATCGTGTTGCTGGTCCCTTCAAATACTCAGGGGTCTTCCTATGCTCAAGATGTAGGGCACTATGCACAACAACTAACTTCTCAGCTCTTTTAGAGGTAAGCTTGTTCCTCTTGATAGAGTGGATGAAGCTATATGTGGACCAATTCCTCTCTGCTGCAAAGGAACTAGCAATCTGAGACAACAAACGCACAACTAGATGTTTGAGCTTTGGAGCACCATCCCCATGCATTCTCCACCAACCAATCGGGTCATCTTGGGCTAGATCTATGCGATTTGCCCGAGCACCACGTGTGTTGAAGGGGTCACTAAGAGATGCACACTGAACAAACTGTCTTCGAAATTTTGCCCCCCTCTTCATTGTACATCTTTGCAATTGCATCTAAGAAGCCATTCTTTACCTCAGGATCATAAGCAGGAGGCACTTTCCCAGGCTTTTCAACATACCATTCTGGGTTTAATCATAATGCATATGTTGCCATGTGCAAAGTTGTGTTCATGTGATCCCACCTACGATGAATGATGGGTCAAATTGGGATGTATAGAACTCTAATGAGGGCTCCCTCTGCTGAATGGTTGCCTTCACACGACCCAACATGCTATCAAAGGTCTCATAGATTTCTCCAAGATTAGGAGCATCTGAATCAGTGTAACGAATGACCTCCACAATAGGGCCCAAGAATGGCACCAAATAAGAACAATCTCCCCACCAATCATTGTCCAACACCTGAAGCCTGACCTTCTTCCCCGAGTCTGTCTTTGATTCTGACCACCTTCACCACTCTGGACTCACAAACAAGGATTGTAGTGGTGCTTGTACCTCTACCATCCTCTCCAATAAGAGAAAATAGCTAGCATATCTAGTATCGATGGGTTTGAGGAATTCCTTCCTCGTGTGAGCCCTGTACATGGCCAAGGTGGTGGTTACAGATAAACATTTGCACATCTCTAGCAATTGTCACCAAGTTTGATATCCACTGAATTTTGCCAATGTCCTTCAGTGCATTATTGAGTGCATGCACACAACAAGGAGTCCAAAAAATATGTTGACACCTGCTTTGAATCAATAACCCAACTAATCTACAAACTACTGCTGCATCTGTCACAATTTGCACCACACTATCAACCCCAACATCCTCTATAACTTCTTGAAGAAGCTCAAATTGGAAAGATACATCCTTGCGCTTTCCAGAATAGTCAACAACTTCAAGAAAGGATGGATCTTCTACAGATGTCACTATGATGTTGATTAGTGGGCGTTTTGGGATGCCAGTCCATCCATCCATAACAATAGAGCAACCACACCTCAACCATGTTTGTCTCATTCTCTCTTTTTGCACATCAATTTTGGACACTTGTCTATCTAAAATTGTTGTTCTTAGCTTATGCTCTCTGGGTGGTACATATGAAGGCCCTATTTTTGCAATTGCTTGGACCATTTCCTTGTAATAAGGAGAACGAACAACATGGAAGGGAATTCCATTGGCAAAAAGAAATTTGCCAATTGTATCATTTGTGTCATCTCGATCTAGAACATTGTACATCCGAGACACTGTAGCACCCATTGCACAAGAACGAGATGCACCAGTAGAACCCTTTGTCTTTTTTGATGAAGCACTGGATGGAGGCATATTTGTGCATGGATCAACATTTTTGCTAGAAAACAATCCTTTTCCACTGGCTGCTATTTCTAGCCTCCAAAGTTGCTCTCTTTGAGCTGTATTCAGGTTCTTTGAGGGACACATATTGACTGCTTTACCTGTGATAGCCAAAATACGTTGCTTCACCCTGGTATAGTTGCCAACAAAGTGATGCCCACAAATATTGCAGACCCAATCACGTGAGCCACCACTAACTTTTGGATTTTTTTGGAAGTGTGGTTACATAGGCGGTTTTAGAGGATTAAATGTCCCTTGTGCAAATTTTTCCAGATCTCTTGGCAGGCCTTTAAAATCTACACCATGAAAAGGCCTATTCTGATTTCCTGCCCTCCTGTGACTGCTTCCAATTCCTTCTTGTGCATCATGTGACTCACTACCACTGTAGCTGCTGTCACTGTTCCCACTGTTCCCAGAATAACTCTAACTCATAGTTGTAACTTGTAGGCTGCAAAAAGGGTTTTAACTCTTCAATTTTGAAATTTGATTCTTGAATTGATTTAAATTTTTTTAAAACAATAAAATTATAAAATTATAAATATAAAATTATTATTTTTAATAAAATGTTTATCGTTTGACATTTATGCATATGCGACTATTTGAAAATTACAGTGAAAAAAAAATTAAAAAAATTTACACAGGCTACATTGTACAACGATACTTTAAACTTACTATGGATGGGGCCGATGGGCTGAGACTCCAGAGCTATGGGGTTGTCGGTCAACTGAGTGCAGCAGCGGTTTAGCGAGAGGAGTCGGACTGAGTGATGGATGACTCAAACTGAGCGAGAGGAGGAATGACTCGAATGAGTGATGGCGGCTGCTGGCAGAGGTCGACTGAGCGATGGCGACTGCCGACAGAGGTCAACTGAGTGATGGCAGCTGCCGATAGAGGTCAACTGAGTGATGGCAGCTACCAACAGAGGTCGACTGAGTGATGGCGGCTGGCCGACAGGATGATTGAGCGATGGCGGTTGGCCGACAGAGGTTCATCGACTTAGCGAGCAGCGGTTTGAACTTCAGCAAGAGGATGTGTCTTGGCAATGGCAGGCAGTGTTCAGCAGCGGTTCGAACTTTAGTGAGAGGATGTGTCTTGTTGATGGCGGTCAACGTTCAACGAGAGGACCACTAAGCAGAGTGATATCGTGAAAAGATGAAACAATGTGAAGTGAAAATTGAAAATATAGTTTAAACCCGGTTCATAAAAATTAGGATTTAAAAAATTGCGATTTTTGTCTAGAGAAATGATCCCTCACGAGCCCACGCGACCCCTTTCACCTAGGAAATGACCCCATTTGGAGAATTCGACCCCGAAAATTGAGGAAACACCCCCTTACAAGTTTCCGCGTGTACCCTGCTTTTTGGGAGCGTGGGGAAATGACCTCGAGTCATCCCCAAGTCCCCGGAGTGCGAGGGAGCTAGGAAACTCGACTCCCAGGTGGGGAATGCGACCCCGTGGAACACTGAGTTAGCTTGGATAGGTGCTTCCACATAGGCTTGGTGTCTTACATGTGGAAGTGGTCCAACACATGCTTTTTCCCAATATGATTTTATATTGATAAAGTAACTATTACTTTATGCCTAAAAGTGACGTAAGTTTCCTTAATGGAAGTTTAAGTCACCACTCACAACCATTTATCTCAAGAGGGCAAGATTTAATCTTGGCCATCCATCTCTTTGGTGATCTAAGGTTAGGCAATTAGTCATAAAGAGATAAAAGCAAGTTAGGGAAAAAGAGAGACACATTGAACACACAAGATAACAGATGAGGTTTGAGGCTAAGAAGGAGAAATAGAGAATGAAAATCGAATTGCAGAGGCCGAGTGATTGTAGATTAGATTGAGGTCGAGTTTTCCAGTAGTGCATGCATCCCAAGGCAAATGTACTGTACGGATTCCGCACATTCCGTACAGTCCATATGGATGGCTGTACAACTGTGTGCTGGGGCAATGTTAATCTCTGATTTGAGGTTGGACAGAGTTGGAAGATCTCTGGGCTAAAATCTGGGCAATTTTCTCAAGAATTTGTGAGCTGTACCAAGTTCATTTATTGCTTTAATTAATTTTCCTGATTTCTCTAGGAGCTGAAAATAATAGACATATGTTTCCCGATTTTTTCCCCTTCGGGTTTTACAGGGTAAAAGCTGTCTCATTTATTGTGTGTGGTTTTCTATTTTACCTCTGCATATGTTTTCGGTATGTTGCTGTTCATAAACATCAGATCTATGAAAATATTTAAATATGGGCATAAATTTTATGGAACAATTTACCAAATCTGAAACCTATGAAAAACTTACAATTGCAACATCCAGATAGCGAAGAAGAAATGAACAATAAGTTGCTTAAGCTAAAAGTATCTTTGCTGGATGTAGACTTTAAAGTGATTGCAATGTAAGTTGATGTGCATAGGAGCCAGTGAACCAGTGAACAGTCTCCATGTTGCCAAAGGTGTATTCTTTGGTTGAATATCTCGTATTCTGTAGTGTGGTATATAAATATTTTATATGTTTTAGTTGCCTATCAAAGTCCTTGGCCCCATGGCCTTTATATGTGTAGGTTCTAGAATGATAAATGTACATTTCTTGTAAAAGAAATGCAGCAAACTTATAATGTCCAAAGTAGTGTTATCGATATTTCCTATATATTGCAATATTTTCCCGAAGCTGATGCAAAACAATAAAAATATTGCAAGTCAATCCTAAAATATTTCCAAGCTGATGAGAAAATTGCTTTAAATACCAAAAAATTGCTTCTTTTCTTTTTCCCTCATTTTGCAAAGGAGTAGAGAATTGAGAGCAAAGAAGCTTACTTATTCAACATTGTCTTCCATTGATTTTAAGAGGGGAAAACATGTGTTTTCATTGCCAGTGACAGATCTATTATGGAGTGGGGATTGATTTTCCATCTACTGTTTTCATATTCCTAGGTAAGTGGCAAATTTTCAACTTTCGAGATTTAGGCATGGGTTTGCATTGTTCATTGTATTTGCCTCTTTCTGCTGCTTTTTCATGAGAGATTAAACATTTTTGTACGTCTGATCCTTTTCCAAGCTTTCTTTGTGTTCATTTGTTTTTCTATTTCTCCTAGGTTTGATAAGCACCCAACCAACCTGTGGAAGGCTTTGGACCTATTTTGTAGTGTGGCGAGCTTCTTGACAGGATAAAAATCACCAAAGGTTGATGTGCAAGTTCTGTAGGAAGGAGATGGATGGAGTAATTAGCTGTCTGAAATACCGGCTCGCAAGAATTCTAGTGCACAAGGTGGGAATCTGACAAATCAATCCCAAGCATCATGCATGGTGCCCATTGTGGCTGTAAAATATCACAGGCCTTGTGATGGGTTCACAAGGAGAGGGCCAGGACCTGTAGTAACAATGAGGAAATATTGCCATTGTCACCTCAACGATTCTCCTCCTGCTTTTTAGTGGAATTTCACCACAAGGGAGGCTTCCCTGTATTCACCTATATAAGAATACTCTACGTTAGATGCTCAAGGTGGTGAAAATAGGTTAGGTAAAGATACCCTATGTTGGACAAGGCTCAGTTCTCTCTTGATAAAGGAGCTACCTAGAGTAGATTAAGACCCTTATTAGATAGGGCTACTTGATATGAAATGATAAATGAATACATAGACCCATGGAAGTTCAAGAAGGGTTCACTCAAAGATTCTAAGGAAATATGATTTCAGTCCTCTTAGGGGAAGATTTACCACCAATAAAGCTAGATTTTGCATTTAAGAAGGTATATGGAGATAAAACTTAGGTCATTATCCCCTAACATGCATCCACAAAGGGTTAGAAACAATTCGGCCCTAGTAAAAAACCCTAGTTGCTTGCCTTAGAAAGCCTGGGAGTATAAAAGGAAAGAAAATAATTTGATTTTGAAGAATTTTGAACAACACAAATTTTACCAATGCCTAATCCTACTTGTGTGGAGTCTTGGGGCAAATTTTAAAGGAAAGAGACAATTTATTGGAGTAGGGGGGATCTATTTTTCACTTTATATAACCGTAACTATCTTTTTTGGGCGGGGAGAAATTAAATAGAAGATCTACACTAAGTTCTTCTATGGATTTCAAGGAAGAAATATTTAACATGTAAGATTTAACCATGATTTCAAATAAATAATGTGCTTTTAATTATGGGTCAATAAGAAACCCTAGCGTCAATTCATTTACATGCAAAATATTGAAAAATCAGCAACAAACTTACAATTTATTCCAAGAAATGACCTTATTTCAATCCCAAAGAGACATCCCCAATACAAAACCAATCTCCTATAGCAAACGCTCCATAAAAATCACATCTACACAAGTAGTGAGTAAGTCAAGGCTAAATCTTTCCCTAGAAGAGAGGGTTGAAATCTCTAGTGTGATGATGAATAATAGTAGGGGATCCTATATTTTTACGAGGTCTATCCCTCACTTTTAAAACATAAAAATAGCCTACAAGCCCCTACGCAAGTTTGATTTTGAGTGTTTGACAAGAAAAGGGGTTACATGCCAATCCCATGGCTCAGAACAACAAAATAATGCCATAAAATCCTGCACGTGTGGGTCAATAGCCTCTAGAAGCATGACGTCATGTCCATTTTGGGCCATAAATGCTAATAAAGTGCATTGAATGGGCTAGCGAGATGTCTAATCATCATAATCAACTCCAAGTCTTGAGAGAAGACCTCAAGAAGTACCTCAAAATGCATCCATGTGTCAAACCCATGCTCTGGGTGCCCTACATCACCCTCTCAAGGGCTAGATGGGTGACATGGCATCATCTCCCTCGCGTGTTGGGGTTCCAAATGCAAGTACAAGCCCTCCCTTGTCATCTTGTGGATGACCACTGTCATTTGGTCTTCGGATCAAGTAATGCCCATCAAATAGTTGTTGAGATTTTGTGTATTTGGGGTAGCATCAGTTGTGCTCCAAGTCCCAAATTTTGAGGAAGGACTAGAGTTCACCTGATCTACAAGACCCATAAATGGATCTGGGAAAATTCATCTGGTTTAGGAGATATTAAATTAATTAATTATTTTAATGTATTTCCTAAGTTAAAACTTAGGAAAATAAAATAATTAAAGTGAATTTAATTAAATATGTGATGAAATTGTCTTAAGTCTTAAGTCACACGGATCAAGCTTTCTTTTAATCTTAGCCATTGATTAAAGATTTAATCTTGGTCATTGGTTTGTCAACGAGAAAAGTATAAAAGAAAGGCTTGGGGTCATTTGTAAAACACACAGAGGCAGAGAACTGAAGCTAAGCTGAGATTCTAGGGTGGGGTTGCTAAGAATTCTCAAGTGTTTTAGTTGCAGAGAGGGGAATTTAGACCAAGGGGATGATCTGATCCCAGGGTCTGGAATACATAAGAAGCAGAAAAGAGATCAGGAAAGACAGCGCAGAGGAAGGCAGCAGCAGCAGCAGACAATAGCAACAACAGTAAGGACATCGTGATTTTCAGGAAACCCTTCAGGGGTTACGCAGAGACCCTTAGGGGCAGTGTAGTGACTGCGTCACCCAGTCTGGGGTAACACAGTCCCTTCTAGTGACAACGTTAAACATTTGGAGGCTTTCAGAGGTTGACGCAGTGTCTTTCAGGGGTAGATCTGGGGTTTCGAGGCCTAGATTTGGCTGAGTTCTGTAAATCCCGTTTGAGGGTGTGGATCAGTCAGTGTTGTTGGTCTTAGATCAGCCAGGTGCTGCTGATCTAGAGTTTTCTCTGTAGGGTTTTCCAGATCTGGAACCTAGAGTTGTGTATTCAGAAATATTCTTAATAATAGAGCCCTCCAGCAGCCAGAGACTGGTTGTCTCACATTGGGTTTTTCCGGTGACAGTTTGTCCATAAATAACTATGTTACTTTGTCTATGTGTGCATGTGCTTATTCTAGATTTGAATTGGTAGAGATCTGTTATGTGTTTTGCTTTGATGTTAACTTGAATTTATTCAGTTGATAACTTGTATAAGTAGGAGAAGCTTAACCTGGTTAACAGAAATAATTTCTGCATAAGAATTAAGATTTAGAAATTTCTACATGGTATCAGAGGAATTGCAGATCTAGAAGGGTCACCAGCTAAAGAATCTGAAGGATCTAGCTGCAGAAAGTATCTGGAAAGGTAGTAGAAAAGCAGATCTGAAGGGACAACGCAGTTTTCAGGAGGAGATTCACGCAGAGGGAATGGTGACGCTGTCCAATGCTGTCCTAGCAAGCCCGCGCAATTACTGCGCAGAGGCAGCGCAGAAACAATGTTGGTTAGGTTTGAAGCCAACCAGTGTGATTCAGATCTGAATCTGTCATATCTAGAAAAGTCTGCAGAAAAGTTGCAGAAAATTTAGAAGAGTTGGTGGGGTTAAATTTCTGAAGTTTTCAGATCTTTAGCCTTAGCACAAGTGACAAAGATTGGGAAGAGGTCAGCGTCTCAGAGAGTTTCTTGCACAAGGAAACTTGCAGTTTGATCAGAGGATCAAAGAAGAAGCTGAATCATAGTTGATTTGGTAGATTTCCCTCCTTTCCAAGGAGGGAAATCAAGTGTTAGAGGGAGCAGAGGGTTCCCAGTTCGAAAAGGGCCCTAGATCCAAGATCTCTAGCATAGAGAAGAGGAGCTCCGACACATTCTGAGCAGATGGCTCTTCATGGACTGCGTGATCAGGATAGGCTAGAGGGCCTCTCAAACTTTTCGGTATGGAAAGCTAGAATCCTGATTGTGCTTGAGGCATATGGTCTAAGAGTCCTGTTGAGAATTTTTATATAGCTGGAGATTAATACAAATTCTCTTCTTGACAATTACTTGTGGGCTTTCTTATGTTACTTATGTCTTCTCTTAATTAATCTTTCATCAAGTCAATTATCAAAATGTACAGGACACAAACTTTTAGACAGGGGTAACACTTTTATTGTAGGAAGGTAAAAGGTAAATCACAGATTTACCTTCCTTCCTTTACACTTCAGAATTCCTTTTCTACTCTAGAGCCTTTCTTATCAGTTCGCATCAATTTGCATTCGTATTTGTAATCGCTGTATGACCGCAATCCTCCTTGAGAAATATTTTTATCCCAACGCTGTATGCACTCGATTATACCAACGCAAAATGATCGCACTTCTTACTGTGGTGTCCGCAATGTATATTCATGTTTCATCTCTGCTGTGGTAACCGCAAGGTCTTCTTTTCAACGCTGTGTCATACTTAGTATATCAGTAATTCTTACTTTTAACGCTGTTCCATTCTCAGTTTATCCGCAAAACTTACTTCCTTTTCAATGCTGTTCCATCCTCAGTTTATCCGCAATGTATCCTCCTTTCAATATGCACTATAAACTTGTTTTTGTCTGAACTGTTCTCTGAGATCTTCGATGGATATATTCCCTAATAACCGCATATCATGTCTATATATATAGAGCACATTTATTCAATTTAAGCCGACCATACAGTTGTGAAGTAGGCCGACTAGTTTAGGCCGACTTGATAAGGTTTATCCCATCGTTGAAGAGGTGTTTTCTTCATTTGTCTTTAATTGATGTCTTAAGGGTTGATGTAGGCTTCTTCCAGAAGATCTTGAAGCATATAACAAAACTAGATCTGACACTTAACTCAACCCTAAAGGACATCAAGAAGAAGTCCATCTAAAATATGCTCATGAAACCCATGAGGCAACTACAAAAACACATTTTATTATCTTTATCTCCTCCTTTTCATAATCAACATGGAGACCGACCTAGTTACATTTTACAACACTCCCTCTTAAGGAGGTATTCATATAGTTACATAATCACTTTTAAACTTAAAGAATCTCATAAGAAAAATCGGATTGGTAATCACATCTGTATAACATCATATCAACCAACATTGTACTAGTGCAAGGCCTTGACTAACAGTCCCATATCTTCAACGAGACAATGGGCTTCAATGCTGGCGAGACACATGACTTATAGACACCTTCGTCATTGTCTCTCCAAGGTACATACTCCACCCAGGTGTTCTTAAAGTATGACCTTCTTGGACTATTCTTCTCTTGGGTAGCTAGTCCTCAAAGAATATCGGTCCCCGACTACTCTTATCTTGAATGCCCGATCACATTCTCAAAGAGTATCGAATGCCAGATGATTACCCAAGACCATAATGATGTGTCTCTCTCCCTCCCAAGGAGGACCTATTCCACAAGGGAATGTACTCATCCTTATACAAAGAATGTACCTAAGCTCATCCTTTAGGAATTACCAAGTTTCTTCCAAGTAAGAAACTTACCATTAGGCTCCCTTTTAACCAGGGACCTCCAGTAGCAATGGTGAGACACCCAACTGCTCATGATGAATTCCTGTCCTTGATGTCATGGATTTTGGTATTGAGGAATCTCCATCTTGTAGCCTCATCGAGCACAGATCATCCATCACTTCCATCCTGAGTCTTGTCAGCTATCAAAGTGATTCACCAGACTTCCTTATCTGGTCCATTATTGTGCCATGCTGCTTTCCTTTGAATCATCTCTCAGGATCATACATCCTTTTTCATGATTAACAACCCTGCACAAATTCATCCAGATAAACATTTACATATGAACCCTTTTAAAACAAAAGTTACCTCAGTGATGATCTTTCACCATGACATCTTCCTATAAGCATCGGCATCCTTTATACAGATTGACACATCTCCTAATGATATGTTTTTCCAAGGGTCTTCTTCTCTACCAGACTTCCGTCAGAGTCTACATATCTCTCCGGGGATCTCCTAGTCACATCTTCTTGGCCTCCGGGTGATAACTGCCTCTTGACATGGTTGCATTTCATGATCTCTTCCTTTTTGCACATTCTTGATTCCCAGGAACGTACAACTTTCCTAGTTTTTCGTTCATATACAACCACCTCATATTCCATGAGGGCATATTATGTTGATTTCATCTGTCCGTGCATTGAGAGATACTCCTCCATAGATCATACTTATAAGTTCAGAAGTCCATTACCTGCAACCACATGACATGACTTCAAAACATCCAATGTCAGCATATAAATATTTACATACCTCATATATTTTTCCCTTGAGTCATCCTGTAGCAATTTCTCAAGAATGAAGAGCTTGATTCCCTTGGCCTGCTTCATCAATATGTCATCACATCCCAGAAATATGTTTCCATGATGACCTTTGCTCTCGATGACTGATTTACATTAGTAATGTTCATAAGTCTCTTACTTAAACTTTCCCTTTTCTTCTGTGAATGTTTGAGTCTGTTATCCTTCAACATTTTTGCATAGAATAGTTCTTTCAGCTTATCATGTATTTTCTTGTTGTCTTCAATTCTTCATAGACAGAGGGATGTAAGGACTTTGATTGAATTCATAAGAATCCTTTGAGCCCTTCTATCCCTTTCCATATGTTCAGATAAATCTTGATCTTTATTGACTTTTCATGACTTTACTTTCTTCGAGGACTGTGACCATCCTCCTTATGTAGGGATTCTCGGTAGCCCAACCAGCTCATAGATCTCCTTGCAAAAATAAAGTCATTTAACCAAATTTGATTATAGAATGAAAAGCACTTACTTGGTTCCTTGTACTCGGATTCTTTTCAAGCTGGTTCTTTGGACTGACAATTTTGATTTCCATGGATTTCGAATTCTCTATGTGATGACTGAGTTTTCTTTATGTGGAAGCCTACTGTGGAAGCATAGAAATCATCTTTCCATCAAGTTTGTGATCTTTGTCACCGTGGAGGCATCGAAACTGTCTTGTCTCACTGTAGGAGCCTCGAAACTTCCTCTTTGTGGTAGTACTGAGGTACCATTGTGTTGTTATCTTGTAATATCACCGCAACTGTGGATATGTGAAAATACCAAATCCTTGTAATAACATCAATGTTATGTATCCAGACCCTCTCACTGTGTTGACAATGAAACCTTCTCATGGTGAAGGAACTTGACCCTTATCATAGTAGTGGTACTGTGATAACCGAAACCTGTCTTCTGAGATATCATTGAGAATCTATATAGCGTCATGACTATAGTATCATCATGAGCATAGCATTGTAACAACCCTTACATCCAAATTATGTGATAGCACCTTTGACATTGTGGAAACAATGAAACTGTTGTAGTGCTGCACCTTAATTTGCATTCATCAAACTGATCTGAAATTGACTCACTGTGACTGTATCGAGTGTACATCTTTGATATCCGTACTTGTGTACAGTGATATCCAAACTTAAAGACTGATCCGAGCTTGTCTCACTGAGATCACCGAAATTACCATCTGAAATGCGAGCTTATGTTCTGTGTTGAAGGGTGCACTCGAGCAGTACCGAAATCATATTTGCTGTATATAGCGGAGTTATACCTTTGTTGTTTCTTTACCGAAATGTCAATGCCTTCAAGAAGTGTTGAGACTGTTCCTTCGCCGAAACATTAAGACTTGTGCCATCACTGAAAATGCTGGGACTGTATCCTGGAAAAGATCCAAACTTCTTTCTTCTTCTTCTTGATGTCTTTAATATGGCGAATGGACTAGCTCACTGAAATTGTCAATTCATCCTTTCAAGATACTTCAAAGTGTTAGCCCAGAAATGACCTTGGGATCTTGATCTTTATCTTTAGTGCAAACAGATCCTTTCACTGAGACTGCTTCAAAGATGGGTGAGTGTTCTTCAAACTGCCATAACCTTTGACCATAGCTCTGATACCATGTTGAGAATTTTTTATATAGCTGGAGATTAATACGAATTCTCTTGTTGACAATTACTTGTGAGCTTTCTTATGTTACTTATGTCTTCTCTTAATTAATCTTTCATCAAGTCAATTATCAAAATGTACAAGACACAAACTTTTAGACAGGGGTAACACTTTTATTGTAGGAAAGGTAAATCACAGATTTACCTTCCTTCCTTTACACTTCAGAATTCCTTTTCTATTCTGGAGCCTTTCTTATCAATTCGTATCAATTTGCATTCGTATTTGTAATTGTTGTATGACCGCAATCCTCCTTGAGAAATATACTTATCCCAACGCTATATGCACTTGATTATACCAACGCAAAATGATCACACTTCTCACTGTGGTGTCTGCAATGTATATTCATATTTCATCTCTGCTGTGGTAACTGCAAGGTCTTCTTTTCAACGTTGCGTCATACTTAGTATATCAGTAATTCTTACTTTATTTTAGCGCTGTTCCATTCTCAGTTTATCCGCAAAACTTACTTCCTTTTCAACGCTGTTCCATCCTCAGTTTATCCGCACTGTATCCTCCTTTCAATACACACTGTAAACTTGTTTTTGTTCGAACTGTTCTCTGAGATCTTCGATGGATGTATTTCCTAATAACTGCATATCATATCTATATATATATATAGAGCACATTTATTCAATTTAAGCCAACCATACAGTTGTGAATTAGGCTGACTAGTTTAGGCCGACTTGATAAGGTTTATCCCATTGTTGAAGAGGTGTTTTCTTCATTTGTATTTCATTGATATCTTGAGGGTTGATGTAGGCTTCTTCCAGAAGATCTTGAAGCATATAACAAAACTAGATCTGACACTTAACTCAACCCTAAAGGACATCAAGAAGAAGTCCATCTAAAATATGCTCATGAAACCCATGAGGCAACTACAAAAACACATTTTATTATCTTTATCTCCTTCTTTTCATAATCAACATGAAGACCGACCTAGTTACATTTTACAACAAGACCATGCAGAGCAGACCCTGGCCACACCGACAGATGCGGATCTCCTACGGAAGCATAGAGAAGCTGCTGGGCATGCCAAGCGGCTGATAATTGACAGTATCAAGGACCATATTGTACTACACAGTTGAGAAAAAGACAGCTAATGAAATGTGGAAGGCCTTGACTTCCCTATATGAGGGAAAATCAGTCCAAAGAAAGATGGTGTTGGAGGCCCAAATGAGGTCATTCATGATGACCAAAGGAGAAGACATCGAGCATTTCCTCTTCAGATTGCAGTCAATCAGGGATTAGCTGACTGGGTGCAACCGTAGATGATGCGGTGATAGTCAGGATTGCCCTCAATGCAGTCATGGATGAGTGGGAAACCTTTGTGCAAAGTATCTTGGGCAGAGCAGACCTCCCAGATTGGGACAACTTATGGTCGATTCTGCGGCAAGAAGAACTACGAAGGTTCACCAAGAAGCAGCACAACCATGCGTTGAGCAAGGTTAAGAAGGAAGAGGAGGAAGATGCAGCCTTGGCATCAAAGAAGCAGCCGAAGAAGAAGGATCTTTCTAAGATCAAGTGCTTCCAATGTGGCAAAATGGGACATTTTGTTAGCCATTGTCCAGAAAAGAAGAAGGACAAGGAAGCATCTTCTTCCAAGGCAGCAGTGGCAGATGATGGGTCCAAAGATGATGTAGCCATGAGCGCTCATGAACCATGAAAGTGGGGCGACATGGATCTGTAGAGGATCTACAGAATGTAAGGCGGGATCCTTGAGCAGCTCATCTCTTGGATCACAAGCGAGCTACGACAGCTTTAAGACAGTAGCGGGACAAGTGGAGCATTGGGTGCATAGATCACAAATGAAGCAGTAGCAGCGCAGAGGCTGATGTGACTTCAGCAGCGCAGAGCAGTGCAGAGCTGCAGTAGCGCAGAGAGCTTCAGAGGGACAGCGCAGTGCAGCAACAACGTGATGGATTTTAGCACAAGGAGCTGATGTGACTTCAGTAGTGCAGAGAGACTCTGATTACGCAGGCAGAGCTGTAGCTGTGCATCGTTCTTTAGATGCCAGCACAGATTTGTAGCCTATGGAGCTTCAGTGATGAGGATGCGGCCCATTTGACTTGTTTGTCAAAGATTGGGCAGGAGATTCAGTGGTTTCTCTCAACAACTGAAGTCGCAGTGCAGCAGATCAACAGTGGCAGTGCTATGAGCAGCACAGATGCAACATATTGAGAGGGAGCTGCAGTACAACAGTTGCAGTGGCAGTGGCAAAGTCATGGGCAGCAGTACAGAATGGCAGGAACAATGCAGAGTTGAGTGGCAGCAGGCCAAGCATCAGCAGCACTGAACCAATGCCCAAAATCATGTAATGCATAAGTGTGATGTATTGCTAGAGCACACCCTTGATGCTAAGAGGGAGTGTTGAGATTTTGTGTATTTAGGGTAGCATCAGTTGTGCTCTAAGTCCCAAATTTTGAGGAAGGACTAGAGTTCCCCTGATCTACAAGACCTAGAAATGGATTTGGGAAATTTCATCTGGTTTAGGAGACATTAAATTAATTAATTATTTTAATGTATTTCCTAAGTTAAAACTTAGGAAAATAAAATAATTAAAGTGAATTTAATTAAACATGTGATGAAATTGTCTTAAGTCACACGGATCAAGCTTTCTTTTAATCTTAGCCATTGATTAAAGATTTAATCTTGGTCATTGATTTGTCAACGAGAAAAGTATAAAAGAAAGGCTTGGGGTCATTTGTAAAACACATAGAGGCAGAGCACTGAAGCTAAGCTGAGATTCTAGGGCGGGGTTGCTAAGAATTCTCAAATGTTTCAGTTGCAGAGAGGGGAATTTAGACCAAGGGGATGATCTGATCCCAGGGTCTAGGATACACAAGAAGCAGAGAAGAGATCGGGAAAGACAGCGCAGAGGAAGGCAGCAGCAAACGGCGGCAGCAACAGACAACAGCAACAACAGCAAGGACAACGTGATTTTCAGGAAACCCTTCAGGGGTTACGCAGAGACTCTTAAGGGCAACGTAGTGATTGCGTCACCCAGTCTGGGGTAACGCAGTCCCTTCCAGTGACAACGCTAGGCATTTGGAGGCCTTCAGAGGCTGACGCAGTGTCTTTTTCTGTAAATCTCGTTTGAGGATGTGGATCAGTCAGTATTGTTGGTCTTAGATCAACCAAGTGTTGCAAATCTAGAGTTTTCTTTGTAGGGTTTTCCAGATCTAGAACCCAGAGTTATGTATTCATAAATATTCTTAATAATACAGCCCTCCAGTAGCCAGAGACCGGTTTTCCCACATTGGGTTTTTCCGGGGACAGTTTGTCTAGAAATGACTGTGTCACTTTGTCTATGTGTGCATGTGCTTATTCTAGATCTAAATTGGTAGAGATCTGTTATATGTTTTGCTTTGATGTTAACTTGAATTTATTCAGTTGATAACTTGTATAAGTAGGAGAAACTTAACCGGGTTAACAGAAATAATTTCTGCATAAGAATTAAAATTCAGAAATTTCTACAATAGTGTCAAGGTCAACCTGGGAGCATGCTAGGTCCACTCGATATAACATCAGGAAAACCAATACCAAGCAAGGGGAGCTTAGTGTTTCAGCATCTGGGGGTGCTTTGAGGTGTCATTCATCAACTGGAATCATCAAAATCCCCAATGCTCTACTCTGGAGGGGTAATGATGTATTTGCAAGGTCATCACCGCTCTCTTGAAAGTGTAAAATGCCCTCGACATGCTATGTAGTGGAGAGAGATAATGTGCCCTCAAACGCCTCTGTTGCTGTGTGATGAACCACATGGCAAAACCATCTCAAGATCAAGTGAAAGCCAACAATCATTATTACCTATCGAATGGTGACCCACCTTCCTTCAAGAGGAATGTTAGATGGTGAGAGGTGCCTGACTGGTGCAAATGGCATATCATCATGTTTTGAGCAACCTAGGGCTAATGGTTGGCTAGGTGGTTGTCCTAAGGAAGAGAAATTTTTTCCCCTTTGTGGTTACCCACTTTTTCGTGGGTAACAGTGGCAATAATCAATAAATAGAGCTCATAAGGAGAAGGAATACAAAGCAACTATGAGACTTGAAATTGCATTTGGAGGAATTGTAGGATTGTCAGGAACTATAAGCATATTAGGAAATGGGGGAAGTGAGAGGGATTCCACAACTTCACCTTCCACAAAGCCCTCATCCTTCATGTTTTGAGAATTGACAGTGGGGCACAACCTTCTATTAGATCAGTGGGAGGAGCATACTAGGAGTCATTATGGAGAGGAGTGGAGGAGCTGTGCAAAATTAGTAAACATTTGTTAAAGTTTCTTCGCTTCGAAATTACTTGATTGGGAAAATATCACAATGTTCTACTTGTATGAGGCTATGGATCAGTGTTGCAGGAAATGTTCCCCTCGGCTCCAACCCCCGATCCACGTCCCATATGGAAACGCGGGTGACCCGCTTTACGAACCGCGTTTCCGAAAAACGAAAACGCGGATCGGGCTTGACAATACGGTCCCTGCCATTTCGGAAATGTCTAACCTGATCTGCGTTTCCGTACGCCGGAATCGCGTTTCGTACGACAGATCAGTGTACAAAAACTTGGTGTTTTCGGGTCAGATTCGTACGGATCACAACCGTTTTGGTACGCCTGCTAGACAATTCTGATTTGTGGCCAACTAAAATTGATTTTTTTTTTTTTTTAAATTTTGTTGCTTAAGTTAGGTTGGGGGGTGGGTTAGTGTTGAGTTAGGGATGAAATGAAAAGGTTATAAGATCACTTTCACCTCTCATTTGCTCACTTCTGTTTTTAGAGAGCTTGGAGAAGATAGGAGAAGAGAGCTTGGAGAAGAGAGAGCTGAGGAGAGCTTGGAGGAGCTTGGAGGAGTAAAGAAGGGCTTCCATCTACAAGAGCTAGAGGTAAGTGCAAACCCCAAACTTTCTTAGTTTTTTGTCGTTGTTTTTTGTATTTTCTCTCCTCCCTCTCCTACACTTTCCCATTCTTTCTTCTTGCTCATTTATTTGCAGGTTGTCTACCACCTATATTCATATTCAAAGATGGTGTTTTTTTTGGCTTCTATGTATCATTCCATTCTTGGTTTTCATGATGGCAAGGGGGAGTAGGAAGAGAAGAGAAGAAGAAGAAGAACAACAAAATAATGGTCTCCATATGAGTGATCCAATGTATGATGAGGAGGAAGTGTTTGAAGAGGAAGGGAATGAACCTAATGAGAACATTGAAACACTAGAGGGGAAAGCTGCATTGACATCCTTGTGAAACTATGTGACCAAACTTGAAGGGGGAAAAGGTGGTGGAAGCTATAAGTTTTTGTGCCCTCATGGTTGTCATGGAGGAAAACCATATATTGGTTCATATGCCCATGTGAGGAGGCATCTTTGTGGGGTGATGGATAGTGATGACAAAAAGGGTGCCGTGGGGATAACAATTTGCCCAAAGGTTCCAACTAAACAAAGAAGAAAATACATCCAAATAGAGGGGAGGCTGCACAACAAAAAAACAAGAAACAAAAAATTCAATCTGAATCAAGTGCAACCTCTAGAGTTGGTAGCTCATCTCCTCATGGTACTTCTGCAAGCGCTGGAGGCAAAAGAACAATAGGGGATTTCCTGAATGTTGTTGGGAGGGATGATGTGGATGGAAAGATAGTCCAATTTCTTTGTGCTTGCTGTGTACCATTCAATGTGCTTCACTCTCCCTATTGGCATGAAATGGTAAAGGCCATCAAGGAAGCCCCAAAAGGATATAAGGCCCCCAACTATGAGAAAGCTAGAACAATGCTATTAGAAAGAGAAAAAAGAAAGGTCCAAAGAGCTTTGACACGTTTTACAAATGAGTGGGTGGATTGTGGGGTATACATTGTATGAGATGGGTGGACAAATATCAGAAACCAACATTTGATAAATGTTCTTGGTGTTTCTACTAGTGGTGCAATATTTATTACATGTCATGACTCCTACTACGTCAGTGCAACTTCCCAAAATATTGCAGATCTCCTATTGCAATCAATCAAAGACGCTGGTCCTAGTAAAGTGGTTCAAGTCATCACAGATAATGCAACAAATTGTAAGGTAGCATGAAAAATTATTGAGCATACTCATGCACACATCTTTTGGTCTGGGTGCTTGGTGCACACATTGAACCTTTTGATGCATGATATTGTGGAACATAAAGAATGTGGGTGGATTAATGAGCTTTACAAGAGAGGGAAGCAACTCATTAATTTTTTTCACGGGGCATACAAGGGTAAACTACTTCTATGGCACTTACTCCAAGTTGCAGTTGCTTAAACTTGCAAAAACAAGATTTGCAAATTATTACCTCACCTTTAGGCGGCTAGTGAAGGTGAGACAAGCTTTAACTAATATGGTGACTGTTGAATCATGGGAGGAAATTAACACTGATAGAGATGGTGCTAATGTAGCCAAGGACACTATTCTTGACATGTTCTTTTGGTCACAGGTTAAATATGTTTTGCAATTCACCAAACCAATTTATTACATGATCAAGTTTGCATATTCAGATCGACCAATAATTGGGAGGTGTATGAGAAAATGGATAACATGTTGGGGCAAATTAAAGACATTGTTGAGCCTAGAGATATCACCTTGTACAATTATATTCGTGCAGAGGTGGAAAAACGATGGGATATGCTAAATGTTCCTTTGCATGCATTTGCATATGTTTTGACACATAAATACTATCATCCATCATGGATTTCAACAACAGGACCAGGGGAGGTGGGGGGGTGAGCAGGAGAAAACCACACCTAGATCCAGAGGTTCGTGAAAAATATATGATTGCATTGGCTAGATTAGTCCCTAATGAGGAGGAGGCTGCCTTGGTACAGAAACAGTTGAGCAACTATACGCTTTGCACTTGTCCATTTGGGAGCATGCATGCAATTAGATATCGAGATGTTTTTTCTTCTCTCGAGTGGTGGAACATGCATGGAGGTGCTACTCCAGTTCTACAGACTTTGGCATTGCGGGTGGCATCACAGGTGGTAAACACTTCTTTTGCAGAGAGGTGTTGGAGCTCTTATTCTTTCATCCACAGTGTTAAAAGGAACAGGTTGAGTTTAGATCGGGCAAAGAGCTTGGTTTATGTTCATTACAACTTGTGATTGTTGTCGCATTACTATGATGATGCAAAGAGTAATAAAGACCTTGAGGTTTGGGACAAGTATCCAGAGGAGCCCAATTTGAAGGATGGAGTGCTGCGATTAGAGCAATTAGAGGATGCTCTTATCGAGGATGATGATGATCGAGTTGATATGCCACCCCCATTTGGTCTCTTGGTTCCCAGGTTCCATGGTTCAACACCAACAACAGGCGCTTCGTCTTCATCAGTTGCAGTGCCACAACTTCCACAACCACCATCTTCTTCATTGCTACCACGTGGAGGCCCACCGACACGTACTCTTCTTGGTGGAAGGAGGAGAGATTAGTAGATTTACTACTTTTGTCATAGATTAGACTTGTTGGCTTGTTGTGAATTTGAACTTTTTTGTCTTGGTGGTGGCCAAGTGGCCTATTTCGTAAACATTATTATTTGAATTTTGGACATGACTAATGTTGACAATTGCTCACTTGCTAGATAATATGCTTTATGTTTTATGTTTTATAATATCGTTAAATGTTTTATGTTTTATAATATGCTTAAATGTTTTATGTTTTATAATATGCTTAGAAATTTGATTTATGTTTGTAATTTCTAGAATCTAGATGGTTGATGCTCAAATAATTAATCATTGATGTACAATGGAATCATGGATGCCATGTCTATCTTGATTTATGTAAAAATATGCATGTTTTCATGTTTTCTACAACTAATTTGGTATTTGGGATGTTTGTTTTGAATATAAATGCAATATATATATAGTAGATGTTTCCAAGACACTTCGCTTCCTAGATTTTGGAAAATGACGCTTCCGCATCTCCGCTTCGTGCAAAGTTGCCATGGATAGGTTCAAAGAAGCTATCTATTATTATTATTATTATTATTATGCAAACAAGGCTGAAGAGGGATATCAAATACAAAGCATGATTGGGCAAATGCTTGATGAGTGATGGAACAATATGCTTCATCATCCTATTCATGTAGTAGTTATCTTCCTCAACCTCGCTTTCTTTTATCCATGTTATAATTTTGATGTTGAGGTTATGGAGGGGTTCTCACATGTGTTTAGAGGATGCTGCTAAATGAAACGATGTTGCCAAATTAATATAATCCCTCCATTGTTATGAGAGAGATGATGTATAGGTTGGGCATTGGAACGCTTGGCTTTGATACCGTTGTCCAGGAAAGGATGACTAGAATGCCAATTAAGCTTTATCTTGTTTTAATTTGTTTTCTTTCTTTCTTATTTGCCATTGTGTGAAAATGTAATTTAAGACCTTTTTTTTTTCTCTTATTCATTGTAGTTTTTTGGTGGAAGAGCACCACATTGACAATGATTTTGCATTATTGTGCTTAGCCATACTTCTAGCTCTTATGTTGTAAACACATTTGGAGTGTATTTGAAAAAAATACACCCAATAATTGTAACAAGCTAGAAATGTTAAAGATAAGTTTATTATGGGACTTGACCCATGAGTATTTCTTAAATAAGTTAAGGCTCACAAGGCTCATAAATTTATTATGACCCTCTAACAGGTTAGAATCCCATTGCTTAAATCGCATGGTCAACACCTTACTACAATCTCTACTTATGGATGATGCAACTTGAGAGAACAGTTGATGTGGAGGCCATTTCCTTAAATTCTTTGACACCACCATTGAGTGGAGGGTGGAGGCACTTGTGGTTAGAGGAGGATGAGTTGGAGATGGTTGGGGAGGATGTCTTAATGTTGTTACCTTTGAAGGAGGAGATTAAGAGTGGAACAACCTTAGTGCCACAACCATTACCTAAACATGCCAAGGCATGTATGAGAAGATGTTTGACTCTGACTATAGGAGCTTCTTCTTCTAGAGAAGATAAGACAAGATAATTTTTTTAATGTCCAATAGATGACCAAAATATAGTCCAGTGGGGCTAGAAGGTATAATTAGTGATATCATTTTGTAAGGTTTGTTGATTTGTGATAGCATCAGATGTGCTCAAGTCTCAAACTTTGTGGAGAGGTTTAGACACATGCATTATAGATAACCCAGAAATTGTTTTGGGAAATTACACTCATAAACAGTTTTATAAGAAAAAATAATTATTTTTAATAAGGACCCTAAGTCTAACATAGGAAATTAAAATAATTAACTAGTATTAATGTAAATTGTGGGTGAAACTTCTAGAAAAAGATCAAGTCTAATATAATCTTAGCCGTTGATTGGAGATCTAATCTTGGCCATTGAAGTCTCAGCGAGAAGGTTATAAAGGAAGGTTTGAGGGTCATTTGTAAAATATACCGGAAGGATCAAGTGATCAAGTTTTCTGAAGTGAGTAGTGCTCAAGACGAAAACCAAATCTAAGTGATTCTTCATTGTAGTGAGGGCAAAGACAGTATCTAGAGAGAAATATTTCTCAGTTGAAGAATCATTAGTAGAGAAGGGCAGAGAGAGATCCAACAACTACTGCGCAAAGCCAGAGAGGCTGAAGTAGAGCCACGCCGGGACTGTGCAAAGACAACGCAGAGGGCCAAATGAAATCCAAGGGTTTGTTGAAAGGTCGATTTCAGAAGTCGGAAGTCGGGTGTGAGACAAGGAGGTAGCGATCGAAATTTCTGTGGAGCATATCGATTCACCTTCTGAGTGACGCAGTGCTCAGGAGGGTTGACACTGGGACTGCGCAGTGACTATGCAGAGGTAGCACTGGCTTGCCAGAGGCACATCATTTAGTGGTTGCATCCGCCGGGATTTCCAGTGATAGTGTGAAGTATCCTCACTAATATTTCTGTCACTCATACTCTCTGTAACTGAATTTTCTGGAGAGACATTCAGAGATGTATTCAGATTAACTGCTGCTTAATAATAAAACTCTCAGATCTATTGCACCTGTTTCCCGCATTGGGTTTTTCTGGGGACGTCTGTCCAAAAACAATGGTGTCTTGTGTGTGTTATTTTTCTTGCTTAGATTTTTGTTTTCACAAATATTTTAATGGGTGAAGGTTGCTTCAGTAATTCAAGAAGTAATCTTTAAATAACTTGTTAAATCAGATTTGCAAGTGGGAGTAGTAGTTTTGCTTGTTGCAGTAGGGATTCCCGATTTAGATCTTGGAATTTCACATGGTATTAGAGTGTGTATTGTGGAGGCCGAAGAGCTACAGAAAGCAACAATTCGAATCCCTAGAGGGATTGCGTAGTCCAAGCCAGGAGAGTTGAAAATTCCTGGAAGGTCTCTCTCTGAGTTAGCTGATAGAGAGTTAATGTCTCCATATCAGAATTTTGCCAAGGCAAAGGGAGCAGCGTAGAGCTGGTGGGATGTAGTTTCTGCAAGCATATTTTGATTTTGTTAGGTAGAAAGTCCTAAGAAGAAGAAGAAGCAACACAATAAGGGAATTCTCTTCCTCAGGAAGTTCCTAGCCGGGGAATTTCAGTTTTTCCAAGATCTGAGCAGTAGATCCAGACAACAGATCTACAAGCTCCACAAGGAGTGCGTAAGGCTATCTAGTGTTGCGCAAAGGGGGAAGAGGAGGAGTATATTCGACATTTTTGACGGCCATGGCAACTCACGGGCTTAGAGATCGGGATCAGTTGGAGGGAGCCTCCAACTACGTGATCTGGAAGGCAAGAATCACTTGTCTTCTAGATGAATATGATCTCAAGCTCTTCGTGACGAACACGGTAGTTGTCCCTACAGATCCAGATCCATTGAAGCAATACAAGGCTGATATGACGAAGGCAAAAAGGTTTCCTGGATGGAGTCAAAGATTACATAGTGTCCCATATAGCCGACAAAGATACTGCTAGGCATATGTGGGAACCCTTGGCAGCGCTATATGAAGGATCTTCCGAGCAGCGGAAGATGTACCTTGAACAACAACTGTGGATGGTGCAGATGCGGAAAGGGGAGCGTATTGTTCCATTCCTGTCGAGACTTCAGGAGATTCATGACCAACTAGCAGCATTGGGGTCTACCCCTTCTCCTACAACGATGGTGAGACTGATATTGAATGCAATCGCTGATGATTGGCAGGTATTTGTCCAGAGAATCCTGGGTAGAGTAACCTTGCCAGGCTGGGAAGAGATGTGGGCTGCTCTTCAGCAAAAAGAGCTAAGGAGAGACTTGGTCAAGTGCAGACTTGATGGCAACAGTGGCAGTGGATGGAAGGTGAAGCAGAAAGAGAAATAAAATGCAATCGTTGCGTCCAAAGGGTAGCAGGAGCAACAGAGACGTAAGAAATACGTCTCAAAGATCAAGTGCTTCAAGTGTGGTGAACTTGGTCACTACGCTTCCCAGTGTCCTTTGAAGCAAAAGGAAAAGGACGAGAAGCACAATTCGATGGCTGCAATCGTGAAGATCGATGAGGATGAGTATGTTATGAGTTGTGCCCATGCATCTCCAGGAGGGAGACGGGGCAACATTGAGCTGTAAGTTCGCAAGAACTTTAGTTGGGTAGGATCCTTAAGGAGTCCACCTCTCAGATCATACCTTGCTATGGGTACCCAAGATTAGCAGTAGCACGCTGGAGGAGTTTTCAGTCGGTGCAAAGGAGTGCAGAAACGACAGATGCAGTAGTTAGCAATGCTAACATTTGAGCAACACATAGCAGAGTTGCAACAACGCAGAGGGACGTAGTGTAGAGCAACAACAATGCAGTGCTTCAGAGGGACAACATGGGTCTAGCAGCAGTCAGAGTTTCAACATCGAGATGCATCATGAACAATTTATCAGATTCATGGATGTTTTTCAGTTGCTTCTCTCAGCAACTGAGTTGCAGTGCAGAGTTAGCAGTGGCAATGCTAGCAGCAGATGCAATATTTGAGAGGGAGTTGCAGTATGGATGCAGTGTTGATTGTGGCAGGGTCAGCAACAGTACATTGCAACAACAACGTAGTGATTGATGGGCAGCATGTCAGACATCATCAATGTAGAGGGAGATGCTTCAGAGTCAGAGCAGTGTGCAGCAGGGCACACCTGTTAGATCACATTCCTCACTAAGAGGGAGTGTTGATTTGTGATAGCATCAGATGTGCTCTAAGTCTCAAAATTTGTGGAGAGGCTTAGACATGCATTACAGATAACCCATAAATTGTTTTGGGAAATTCCAACCAGAAATAGTTTTATAAGAAATATTAATTATTTTTAATGAGGACCCTAAGTCTAACTTAGGAAATTAAAATAATTAATGAGTATTAATGTAAACTGTGGGTGGAACTTCTAGAAAAAACAGATCAAGTCTAATATAATCTTAGCCGTTGATTGGAGATCTAATCTCAGTCGTTGAAGTCTCAACGAGAAGACTATAAAGGAAGGCTTGAGGGTCATTTGTGAAATACACAGGAAGGATCAAGTGATCAAGTTTTTTGAAGTGAGCAGTGCTCAAGACGAAAACCATATCTAAGTGATTCTTCATTGCAGTGAGGGGCAGAGACATTATCTGGAGAGAAATATTTCCCAGCCGGAAAATCATCAGTAGAGAAGGGCAGAGAGAGATCCAGCGGCGCTACTGTGCAGAGCCAGAGAGGCTGACGCAGAGCCACGTTGGGACTGCGCAAAGACAACGCAGAGCTACGCAGGGGTACACAGAGGGCCAGAGGAAATCCAAGGGTTTGTTGAAAGGTCGATTTCAGAAGCCAGAAGCTAGGGTGTGAGACCGAGAGGCAGAGATTGAAATTTCCGTGTAGCAGATCGATTCACTTGTTGAGAGACGCAGTGCCTAGGAGGGTTGACGCTAGGACTGTGCAGAGGTAGCGTAGAGCCTGCCAGAGGCACATTATTCAGTGGCTGCATCAGTCGAGATTTCTAGTGATAGTGTGAGGTATCCTCACTAATCTTTCTGTCACTCATATTTTCTGTAACTGAATTGTCAGGAGAGACATTCAGAGATGTATTCAGATTAACTGTTACTTAATAATAAAACCCTTAGATCTGTTGCACCGATTTTCCTGCATTAAATTTTTTTGGGAACGTTTGTCTAAAAACAACGGTGTCTTTTGTATGCGTTATTTTTCTTGCTTAGATTTCTGTTTTCACAAATATTTTAATGGGTGAAGGCTGCTTCAGTAACTGCTTCGATATTTTAAGAAGTAATATTTAAATAACTTGTTAAATCAGATTTGCAAGTAGGAGAAGTAGTTCAACTTGTTGTAGTAGGGATTCCAGATCTAGATCTTGGAATTTTCAAATGGTTGTCAATGGTCATAAACTACCCCAAAAACATAAAGCAAAATATAACATAAAAAATATTGTGAATACGATATTAAACCCATTACCTTAGTTTGTATAAGGGGTGAGGTTATTATATTACATCCATTTCTCCTTGCTCCCTTGACCTTCACTCTTGCTTCCTCCTTCTTCCTTGCTTCAGATCTAACTTGTTTCTTGTGCAAATCGAATGTGTCAAATGAGGTTGAAGCTACTTCTATATATATGTCTTTCATGAGATCAAAGAACCTCTTCTAGGCCGACTTCTCACAGTTAGGGCTGAATTGATCTTGGAGGTCTTCTTGACCTTCTAGACTAAAAAATAACAGATTTTACATGTTACAAATTGCTCAATATGATCTTATACAAATGATAAAAACTCTTTTGACTCAAGAAAAATATTCTTTTAACTAGACAAACCATACGAGCATGAAATGCATGCTTGACTTAGATGACCAATACAAATAGAGCATGAAACCTTCGCTTAAAATAATATTTTTCTTTCTTCTTTTTCTTGTAACGTAAGATATACATAATGACATGAGTACAATGACAATTTTGAAGACTGAAACTAGTTACGTTTTCCAACAGACACTTTATCGATATATGGATGCCAAGATCGTTGTTGACTGAAAGAGCATGACTGAGTGCTTCCTTAGGTCTGTCCTGGTTTCCTAGCATAGAAATTTGTTGATTTGAAAGGTCGTGTGCATTGTTGCTAGCATGACTGGCTACGAGATTGTATGAGAAAGCTTTATGGAGAGCTATTTTGGGATCCGACATGTAGAGAATCCTTTGTTTCATGGCATGTTGATGCACATTAAGATCAAATATCACTATATTCGAGATATGGCGTAGAAATGAGCAATGAGACTCCATCACATTTTGATTGATGAGCAGACAGACAATTGCATCTTTGTGTTGCAATATGGAAGTTTGTCGTTGACCCAATGCTCTCTAGGTGTCATGCTCTATGGCTAGGACTAGTAGTTGTAAGCCTAGTGAAGGCACTGATGAGAGGAAGGGGTCTCGAGCTGATCAAGAACACTGAGCATAGCTCTTCCCCCCTGTTGAGCTCCTAGGGCGAGGAATGGAGAAGTAAGGTCTCCTGGGTTTGAGGGAATTCTGGACAATAGAATAGTGTGTGATCCTTACCCCTGTGGTAAGTCGATCTCGCCTATTATCACTGTAGGGCGTGTGTGTGATCCTTGTCATTTATGACAAGTGGGTGTCTCCCCCTACCTTCAAGTCTTCGACTTGGTAGAGTATATCCCAATTGGCATCCTACCCACAAGCTGGGCTTGTTGATTGGTCCTCCCCATCTGGCCAATGGGTTGAGGTGACTTGAGATAGGGTGTGATCCTTACCCTTTATGGTAAGTCGTATCTCGCTCAAGTCATGGGATGCAGGTGTTCTACCAATTTACTCTTGAGGGTCCTGGTGGGAAGGATCAACGAACAATAGGACAGAGTGTGATCCTGAAGTTGATCTCGCCTATTATTGTTAGACGTTAGGATAGAGTGTGATCCTCAAGTCGATCTTGCCTATTGTCATTGATCAGTAGGACAGAGTGTGATCCTTGCCTCTCATGGTAAGTCGTTCTCACCTATTAACATTGGATGGATATAGGGTTGTAGCTAGAAGCTCCTCTTTGATGATTCTTCTTCTTTAGATTGAGACATCATTGTTCAACTGATGATCAAAGGAAACAAGTTGAGACAAGATATGATGAGATAAATGATTTGTTGATATAGCTGAGATGCAAGTCATGAGATTTGACTTGAATGCTAGTAGGGTTTGAGGATTGATCTCCCCTAACATTGATCATAGATTATTCTTCTTCTGTGAGACAAGTCCAAATATGATGATGACGTAGCTGCCTGCCTTCTTATATTGAGTCATGCCATCTGAGATGAGACTTATGACGTGAATGGAAATTCCTCTCTAGCTGAGAGGGAGTGTTGAAATTGGGCAGCTTCGGGATGCATTTCCTCGAAGAGAATTGCAGTTACTCCAAGGAAAAACCCTAAGGCCCTAAAAGGGAAGCCCTCAACCCCAAAAGAAGCCCAATGTTGAATTCAATTGGATAAAGAAAAAAAAATTCAAATTAATATTATTTATTTGATAAGATTATTTGGGCTAGCATTTTTGGTAATTATATTTGAAAAGATTTTTATTATTAATATAAGTGCTTAGGCATGACATTGTATTAAGCAAGGGAAATAAGTCGAGGAATAAAAAGGTTTATATGTTAAGTCAGCCCAATGGATCAAGTCGGCCGGTCTTCGATAGTCATGACCCTTTCTACAATAACTATATATATACCCGTCATCTCTCCGGTATTGGATATCGGTTTTTTGGACTTCAGAGATACTTCTTCGTGATTCGCATATTGCACCGCTGGCTCGATGTTCTTGTATCGCATATCTCTGGTTTTTGATGTGTAGTATCTGCAGCTCATGTATCCGTGTGGACAGTATCTCTGTGGCTCTTAGAGTGACTTGTGACTTGGTTCGTATGGCTTGTTTATTACAGTGTCTTGTGACTTGATTGGTAAGGCTTGTTCATTACAGTGGCCAGTTTTCCATGTGACTTGGTTTGTATTGCTCGATACTCTGTGGCTCTTATAGTGACTTGTGACTTGGTTCATATGGCTCGTTCGGTACAGCGACTAGTGACTTGTGACTTGGTTTGTATGCCTCGTTCATTACAGTGACTAGTGACTTGTGACTTGGTTCATATCACTTATTATATGGCTACGCCTCATATTTGATGCCTGTAGCATCACATTATTATATGGCTTCGATTCATATGTGATATCTGTAGCATCACTTTATTATATGGCTTCACTTTTTCATGTGATATCTATAGCATCACTTTGTTATGCAGTCAATGAAAGCCTCATTCTCCTATGGCTCTCGCTTCACTATTACAGTGACCTGTATTTGTTTTCTCTGTGGTTTATCACCAATGGTTCGATGATACGTATCACTATAAATGTTGGTTCTCTTTCATCTGTGATATGGCTCCCTGTCTTTTTGAGTGGCCAAGTTTGTATAGCATACTTGATGACAGGAATCTATATAAAGTGAACTGTGAGATAGCAGTGACAACAATGTAAGGAATGCCAGTGTTCTAATTTCAGTAATATGACAGTGTTCTATGCTCCAGCAAGACGGTGCCCTTGATTGTCAAAATAACAGTGATCTTCGTGATGACAATGAGACGTGACCTAATTGGCAATGTTCTTGACATGTTACAGTGATCAATAAGGAACTAAGAAAGTACTCTATGATTCTATGTCACTGTCATTATGACAGTGACATAGACTGTCATACCTATGTTTATGAAATTTATATTAGCAGTAAGCTTGTGGCAGTGACCTTAACTCAGGGCAGTGATCTTTATGTACTTAGTGACTTGGCACAACAGTAAATTTGATGACTACTATGATACATGATGACAGTAGCTATACCCTTATTTTGACAGTGTCCCTGAGTATGATAATTGATGACAGTGACCTTGTCTATGACACATGATGGCAGTGACTTCGTTGTATGACAGTAATCTTGATCTATATGTCAGCATGGAGGCTTGACAATGATTTTCATAACAGTGACCTTGCTACAACAGGGATCTCGATGTATCAATATGACAGAGGCAGGGATGTATGGCAGATCATGTGACACTGACATTCTTGGCTTGATGTAGTTTGACTATGAGGATCATAAATGATCCATGGTTGGCCCTAGGTTGCCTGATTTGTCTGATATGTCTCATTGTACTTTGTATCTCAGCTGAACAATTGATGAAAATCTAATAGAAGAAGAATTTTGATGGGTTTTCCCTCTTGTGGGGTTTTGCCTTGGTCTTTGACCTAAATCCTAGTGTCTCCTTTGTGCATACTTTTCTTCTGTTGTTCCTTTATGTTCTGCTGCAGCTTTATATTATCGTTCTTTCTACATAATTGCTAATGATGCTAAGATGTTATGGGGTGAATGTAATATGTAAATAATGAACAGTTTAAAATGCAATTATCTACAGCAAAGAACAATATAGCCCTAAGAAAAATTAACATATATATAGGTATGTGTCTGTGTCTGTGTGAAGTTTCTAGTCATCCAAATATTATGTACTTGCAGATTTGATTTTCGGCATGTGTTATCTTCTTAATTGGGTAGATTCCATCTCTTATTGTTCATGCTGATTTGACATATTATATTTACAAATACTGAAACTGTTGTGTGATTTAACTCACGCCTTGAAGATAAAAGAACGAATTTCTGTTCTAAAATTTATCTGTAATAAAGTTATTTCAGATTTGTTATGTTCTTGGAAAGTGTGCCCTAAGGGCTGTCCCTTGGCATTGAGGTACACTTTATTTCAAGGTTGAAATAAAGTGAAATATTTGCTGTTGTAATCGAATACTTCAGATCAGCCCCAAGGCTGAAATTTCACAGGGAGTAGATCCTGGAAACCTCAAGTAAATGAGGTGAAGTTTCAGATTTGCATTAATTGCCCTAGATCCGAAATTTCTGCAAGAGGGACCAAAAACAGTCAATGAACTGTTGACTATGTCATGGTTGAGAGTTACATGTGAGAGGGCACAACTATCACCAAATTGCAGTGCTTCCAAACAGTAAAGAACAAGCTAAAAATAACTTAATCTAAGAGTCTGTAAGCTGGGTCTAAGGGGATCACAATGCAAGTTGGTAAGCTGTATGTGAATCGGTAAACTGTTCCCCTATTGCTAACCTTAGATTATTATCAATCACTTTGAAATTGCCTTTGCCTTGCTCAATGACTCATAATACTATCATCCTAGTTTTAACGGTTGAAAACATTTTTTTTGCATAGCATATCTGGAAACTGGTTTTTACTTTATTATGTAAAGTCAAATTACATTAGCTGCATCCATTGTAGTGAGGATGTTTATTAACACGTATCTAAGTTATAGGAGTCAGTGAACCAGTGAGCAGTCCAATCAGTAACAGATCTCTGGCTCATCATCACAGTTGCTTGGAAGTTGTCTTTTGCTTGCTGAAAGAAAACACTTCTGATATATCTGTTTCAACGAAAATAAGTGACCTTGTTAGCTTGCTGAAAGAAATAACAGTTACTTATTTCTCTGTTCCAGTACTGTCAAAAACATGTCTTTTATTTTAGCAAAATTGATACAATGTAACGGGAGACATATTATGACATGTGGTTTGATATGTGCAGGTCATATGCTAGTTTTAGCAGCCAAGGCATATATTTTCTATCTTTTTGTAGCAGAAGAGGCTTAGAAATAATAGTCATCTGTATAGGGAAACATGGGTATTTTTGGTTATTTGTTGTCTAGATAAGTGGATCAGTCTTGAGTCTTTAGTTTTCCATGATAGGGCATTATTGCTACACAGGGACATATTCAACATGACTGTGAATTATTTATTAGCATAGCTTTTCATTTAAGCTGGAGGAACATTAAAAAAAGTCCTTGTTGAATATTAAGGGAGAAGATTGGAAGTAACAATACAATAATTCTAATACGTATTTTGTCTTTGTCAGGTGGATAATTTCATTCATGCAGATATGCATCCTGGAAATATTCTTGTTCGAATGGGACCAGGTAATCCTTCAAGCAAGCGACTTTTTCGATCAAGGCCTCATTTAGTATTCCTTGATGTAGGAATGACAGCAGAACTTTCCAATAATGATCGGCTGAATCTTCTGGGGTTATTCAAATCTATTGCACTAAGGGATGGGCGGACAGCTGCAGAATGTACTCTGAAGTTTTCAAGAAACCAGAGCTGTCCAGATCCAAATGCCTTCATACAGGTAGATGGTGTCAGCTTTTATATTTGATAGTTCCTGCTTTCTGTCACAAAATAGACATCATTGGATGTTGTGGTAGTTACTTTCTTCTATGAATTCCGGAGATGGGAGATATTTTACTTTAATAGAGGCCTAAATTAGACCCATTATATTTTTCTTGTATTGTCAACTTTGTCTTCCTTTCTTTGTCCTTCTCTCTACTTGGAAATTTTGTCAGTTATTTGGTGTGCTCAATAATAAATGCTGTCATAACATCATGCAGGCTTCCTTTTGTTTATTCTCTCCAATTTTTCATAACACTGAACATATATAGAGGGCTGCACATGACTGTAATTTTATCTGGAATGTGCTTCACTGTTTTTGCTCATTCAGTGAGTTGTGAAATCTACCAGTTTGGCTTTCACGGGCCCCCATCAGCTTACCTTGAAAAAACCTTTAATTGTTGTGCTCTTTGTTTTGTAACTACATAGTCAAATCATATATCCTTTATTCCTTGAAAAGTTTTACAGGAGTATGTGTGTATGCATTCAAAGCAGGTATATTATAGTGGAAGAGCGGCCAAAACCTGAAAGTAGTGGTTTATAATATATATGTAACCACTGGCTAGCCTAGCAATTGAATCTTAAGTTCTTTCCATATACGGGCCTGACTACAATGAACTTTTGATTCAGGTCTTTGAATTTGTGCTACTCACTGACAATGCCACTTGCAAACTGTTATGTTTATTTATACAAATTTGAACCAGTCATGTACATATTGTTTTGTGTTCACATGATTCTGTAGAATACCCTTTTAGTCCAGTCATGCAGAAATATAAAACCTAATTGAATAGTGTTAGTTTAACTTGGTGATCTGTGTGAGTTCAACATCTAGAGTTCTTGAGTACCTTCAGAACTAGTGAAGGAAGTCCTACTAATTAAAACTGTCTTTGTACATTTTTACCACAAAATGCCATATTAATTTTCCATACATCCCCACATCGCTCCATGATGGGATGCGAAATATGTGGTTTGCTTTTCATATTCATTTCAATACTGATGTTTGTGTTCAGCATGCTAGATTTGTTTGCTCTTTTGCATTTTTTTATATATTTTGTTGGCATTGGAGTCCTGAAGTGATAGAATTGTCATTTACACTGACTTGGGTCTTATGCAGGAAGTTGAGGCTTCATTCAAATTTTGGGGTTCACCTGAAGGTGATGTGGTACATCCAGCAGAGTGCATGAACGAATTGCTTGAACAAGTGAGACGTCACAAAGTGAATATCGATGGGAATGTATGTACTGTAATGGTCACAACACTGGTTCTCGAGGTATGGGAAATGTGAAAGAAGGGGTTTTTGGGACGGGCTGTTGAAGGGAATCTATATTGCTTGCAAATTTCTAATTCATTTTCACCTAATTTCATACTCAGATATTCATTTGGACTTTTGCAGGGGTGGCAGCGCAAGTTGGATCCAGATTATAATGTCATGGGCACCTTGCAGACTCTTCTTTTTAAAGCTGATTGGGCAAAATCTCTTTCTTATACAATTGAACGACTCATGGCCCCATAATTTTCATTAGAGCAAATTTTGTCCTGCTCTGTCAGAACACTTTGACATTTACTTGACCCTCAGTAATTTTATCTAAAAGTAATGTTGGAGGATCTAAAAGTTACAAAATGAATGGAGAATTCTGTCAGACTCAAGAGGCCTGTGCTGTTCAAAATTCCAACCCTGATATGATTTTCATATTTATTCACTGTTTTTCCCAATTTTGGATATTTATCATTTCTTATTAGAGTTGTCAAATAATTGCGGTAGCATCCCTTTAACTGAGTGGAAGCCCGATAAAAAACAGGAAGAGAAAGTGATTAAGGTTTTGTTGTAATGTCTGAGAGTATCAACCAATGTTGGATTATATTACTGTACATGATTTTAAAGTCTACATTGTTTCACTGTACCATGGAATGTCAATATTCAGTTTTCTGAAGTTAATATTTCTTCAAATGGGCATTTTTGTTAGTTTGCATGATTTATGGATCTGTTTAATATAGTTGCTCGATGCAACTTTATTTTCACAAACCTTTACTTGCAATCCTTGGAAAAGCTTCTGCAATCAGAAAGCTACGAAACTTGAGTAGGGTGTCAACAGCAAGTTTGTTGTAAATAATTTTCTTTCATGATCTCGTGCTCCCTTAAGAGGTGCAAAATTTACACTGGAAAATTCTTTTTACCTTCACTGAATTTGTCTGGAAGACACGGCCTGAAGGTTCATGTACAATGTCTTGTTGCAATCGATGTTTTATTTTTTGTAAGCTTGGTAGGTCCTTTTTTCATCAATATATAAAAGCAAGTTACATCCACATGCAAATAGTCAGGTGGCCTGAACTTGCCCAGAGGGAAACCAAGTCTGCTGGCCACCTAACAACGTGATAAGCCGTCCAGTAGCAAAAAACAATGAGTCTATCCAACCAAGCTAGATATGTCTGATTGTCTTTAAACTCCCCATATTTTAGATACCTGAAAACATAACTATCGATATACTGAAATTTAAACTTTTCCTGCATACAGAAAATGAAATACCAAGGACACAACTATCAAACTATTTATCATCATCAGCAGATTCAGACTCCACCGAAGCCGGGTCCTTAGCAGTGGAACCTGGAACTCTGTCTGTGGAATACAAGAGATATGCTCTTCAATGCGCCGTAGTCTGCCATCCTGCTTTTGCAGCTGGAAATGAAGCTTCTGAAACGCTTTTTTGTAATCAGGAGATTCGTGCAATGCTGCTGCCATACCCACGAATATTTGCTCCAAAGCTTTCGCCAGGATACTTTTCATTAACCAATACAAGAACAAAGTTTGTTTAAACTGAGTGGTTCGACCGCGGGTGTGCCCTGGATCCGACATCAGAACCCTCCAATCCTCCACATCTATTTCCATCGTGCCTGCCAGCCTGTTCAGGTCCTCTTCCCATTCTTCCCATTAACTGTCGAATTTCTTCCATTAATCATCAACAGACTCAGACTCCACCGAAGCCAGGTCCTTAGCAGTGGAACCCGAAAGCTCTGTCTGTGGAATACAAGAGATATGCTCTTCAATGCGTCATAGTATGCCATCTTGCTTTTGTAGCTGGAAATGAAGCTTATGAAACTCTTTTTTGTAATAAGGAGATTCGTGCACTGCTGCTGCCATACCCACAGATATTTGCTCCAAAGCTTTAGCCAAGATACTTTTCATTGACCAATACAAGAACAAAGTTTGTTTAAATTGTGTGGTTCGGCCGCTGGTGTGCCCTGGATCCAGCGCAAGAACCCTCCAATCCTCCACATCTATTTCCATCGTGCCTGCTTCCATGTTTAGGTCCTCTTCCCATTCTTCCATTAATTGTCGAATTTCCTCCGAAGTTCCCTCATGATAAGCTGTGGCCGCATCATATATCATTTATGATGCTTGAAACCAGTTTGCGGCCCTGAATTTTGCCCCCAGAGGAGTTGGGTTGATAGGGCGCCTGAGACCTCGTGGTCCTCTTGCGACGACCCCTTGAGCTTGGGCCACTTTTCCCCCTCGTTGTCGCTAACTGGACCATCTTCCTATACCTGCACTTGCGGGATAAACTGAGACCAAACTTATAATCAACGCAGGTGGTAGCCCGAGCCCAGAAGCACCCGACTTTCGAGAAGCACTATTGCACCATACACCTGCCAGAGAAGATACATGAGCTCGAGATTGTTGGAATGAAACCCAAGGGATCGTCCCTATCCTTATCCATTGCTGACTACCAATACAGACCAACCAAAACAGAAACACGACCCCCATTAACCCAACAATGCCCCTCATCCTCACTAGGATTCGACATACAATACTATTGACTAACACATCTTCTTGGTTCGACCCCAAGGACGCGGTAATTGGACCACGGACCCTCAGAAACAACAACGGGCTCCACAGTCTGGGCAGAGAGAAACCATAGAGATGTAACCCACAGAAATGTGACCCAGTCACATACCAGAAACTTAACCCACAAAGGCTTGACCTAGTCACACACTAGAGATGAAGCCCACAGATACATAAACCAGAGAAACCACAGAGACTTAATCCAGTCACATACTCCCAACATAATAACCCCCTTTGGGGACAAGGCCGTCACAGAGAATACTCATTGAGACATTGTTAATTTATGCCTATGTTCTATGCCATTTCAGATTAGGGCACAATACTGAAGCAGATAGAACATGCTAATAGATCGATAGAAGACAAGCCAAAACAGAGATAATAAATGGTGGCGTTATGGCGATCAGCAGAATGCTTCTACCAACAAAGTCTTCAATAGGTCATTCAGCCAAGCGTGTCACACATAACCCAGAACAACCCAAACGAAGAATAGTCCGTATATATTACAGCTCCAACGCTATCCAGAGAGAGAGAATTCCTCCACAACAATGTGTGTCAAATGAACTCTAAGTCTCTCCAATATATAGGAATCTTTGGGGGTGTGTGACATGTCCTTTAAGACATTTAAGTCTATATTTTATTCCAGGCCGACCTAGCACATAAGTGGAATAAATTCAAAGTACATGTTCTGCTCATCCGATTGAGATGATCTTTAGATCAATTTTCCACCTCTCCGAAAGACGAATCCAATAAGAATATTGGGATCGTCATCTGAGCAGTACAACCCGGAGTTTGGACCTAGTTGTCCAATTTTAACACTCCCTCTCAACTAGGGAGAACTTCGTCCACAAGTGCAATCCAAACATCGTGCGTCATCCCTCCGTAACTTGCTTTGCTGGCCTCTTTATTTAAGAACAGAAGTGGGTCAGTCACAAAGACATCATTCCCCCGCTGACAGATTCAGCCCAGAGGTTAAAACCTCTATCGAACTCACAAAAAGTCTCCAACCAACCCGAAGTTGGTTCATCTGACCCAAAGTCAGCAGGAGGTCCGAAACCTCACTATACTTGATCCCAGATCAAGTGATTGGACCGTGCCATCCTAGATAGAGAGTACGGAAATTTCTGATGCGTCCATCAGTCTTTGCTACTAGTCTCTAGCCTTTCCCATCTCATTGGCCAAATGAGAGGTACTTCCCATGAGCCCTGAACTCAATGGGTAGGATGCATACGGGGCATAGATAATATGAGGTGAACCAACTCAATAATCACAATGGTGGGGTCCAAGCACACCAATAAGGTTTGGCAAGCCTAGCCTTGTGGTTGCTCATAGCTTCGAGAAGCTGTCCCCAAAGCCCCCCAGAGCTCCCAGAGCTCATCGTCCAACAGGGTCCTTAGAATAGGATCGTTCCATGATTCCAAGATTCTCACGGAAGGTTATGAACATGACCTTCCCCAAGGGCATTGTGAGAATATCCGCGACCTGCTCATTAGTTCCTATATGATCGAGCCTTACGGCGCCTCGCTGTACCATATCCCAGATAAAGTGGTACCAGCCATCAACATGCTTGGATCAATCGTGGAACCCGGGATTCTATGACAAATGAATCCCCCTCTGGTTATCACAAAGGATAACGGTGGCATCTAGCACATGCTTGAACAGCTCACGGAAGAGCTTTCGCAACCAAGTGACTTCACAACAGGCCATACATGTTACAATGTATTTGACCTCAGCAGTGCTCAAGGCTACCGACTTTAGATTCCTGCCCGAAGCAGATCTACATGTGAAGTAGCATCCAGATGTGCTCTTGCGATCCACCACACTGCCAGCCCAATCGGCATCAGTATATCCATGGAGTATCATACTCCCGGCAGTGTATCTCAGCCCATGGTCTATCGTGCCTCAGAGATATCTCAAGAGTTTCTTGGCACCAACCCAGTGAATGTTATGATCAACCATGTGTTGACTCAAAGTGTTCACTGCACAACATACGTCCGAACAGGTGTTCACTAAGAACATCAGGGTCCCTATGAGTTGACGATACTCAGTAGGATGGGCCCAACAGCGTGGCTACTCAACTTCTTAAAGTTGAGTTCCATGGACTTACAGTCCATCATACCATAAACTTCATAAAGTATTTTCCTTGAGAAAGGAAAATCTCGCCAGGTCTCTAGACCTTCAGGCCTAGACATTTGTCCTAGGTTCTTCATCTCGAACTCAGCAGTGAGCTCGAGCTCCCTCTTGCACTGATGAATGACAGGGTCAGCACCTGTCAGGAAGAGGTCATCCACATACAGCACCAAAGTGAGAGGTTTTCCCTTGACAACCTTGAAGTAAAGGTTCGGATCAACATTACTTCGAGTGAAGCCCAACTTCATCAAGTAGCTATCTATCCTCTCGTACCAATCTTTTGGTGTTGCTTCAACCCATAGAGGGCTTTCTTCAACCTGCAGACATGGGTGTCCCGATCCTGGACTTCCAACCCCAGAGGTTGCTCCACATATATCTCTTCCTTTATCGCACCATGCAAAAATGCGATCTTCACATCATCTGATGAAGACTCCATCCTGTAGCAGCAAGGGCTATAATAGATCGAATGGTGGTGTATCAGGCCACAGGTGCAAATATGTCATCATAATCTACGCCTTCCTTTTGAGAGAAGCCACGGGCAACGAATCTTGCCTTGAACTTTTCAGCACTTCCATCAGATCCATGCTTGATCTTGTAGAGTCATTTCGAGGTGACAACTGCTTTGTCCTATGGTCTTGGAACCACATCCCAGACATCATTCTTCATAATGGACTCATACTCTTCGTGCATAGCATCCTTCCAGACTTGATGCTTTACGACTTCCTCAAAGGATCCAAGGTCAGATTGTACAATAGTACTCATGGCTGCTAGATACCCTGGTATTTATATGGCTTCTTGGTTTTCCTTCGGAATTTCCCCCTCTGAAGCCATATGACCCTGAGCCATGAGGATCTTCTTTCGTTCAACAAAGGTATCCGCTCAGGAGCATATACAGATATATTCTCCCTCTTAATGCCAGCTTCTCTTTTGAGAGAAGACATTTATGTCAAATGAGGGCATCCCAGACACCAACTTGGAAAGGAGGACTTAATCTTCCACAGTCAAAGCCATCCAGTAGGCTTTACTGATCATGGTTCAAGATTCCAACGTGTCTGAATGCTGTCGAAACACATCTCACTATTACGCTTCAGTGAGACTGTTAATGTCTCATGCTGACTGCTACATAGGTGTCTTTCTATGTCACTGTCCAACAGGGAGTATATCAACACGGCTCAGCTTGTTAGAAGTCCTGTTATTCTGAGGAGGTTTGTTGTAGCTTCCTCAACCAACCCTCTTCACTGTGACCCACAAAACTAGGAATCCAACATGATTCCTTCTCTCATAATTCTACACTTGAGAGCTTCATTTACTACATCTGACATCTCATCCAGGGCTGCTTCTTATTTACAGATTTGCCCAAGACTTCAGATCTCAGTTCTGCGATTTTTCTCCTAAATTTCACAGATCTAGGAACCGATCATACAGATGTTAAAACATAGAATTTTACCCTTCTTCATGACAGTCCATGCAGATCTAGCATAGTCATAATGGTACTCCTGCTCATCAATGTTTCTTTCCCAATCATCCAACAGGATAAAGCTGGACAAGACACTTTCTAAGGTCACTATCAATAGATTAAGTCCAGGTATATGCTGGTTCACAACCACTGTCATTAGTCAACAGTATCATAATACTGTTAAATGATGCACTGCACTGCCCCTCAAGTCATCAATAAATGTTACATGTGATCCTTTGTTTATGCAAATCTGGGCCACTTAGGGATAGAGCTTTTCTAGCTCGAGTGTTGCTAAACATACAATCCGTGCAATCTACAGATTTGATCTGCATGCCTGGAATAGTGTCTTCTTTGCAACAGAAAGGGCGTGCAATTCATAGTACGCATTTGATTTTTTTTTTCTTTAAATTGAAGGTGACTACTTCAAACAGTCAAACATACCTTATGAAGTGTCCTTTGTGCTATCTCCAGTCCTGCTTCCTTCATCAGAATGCTTGCTAATGATCAATCATGAATTGCCAAGTGAGCCCACTTTTTGTTGTACGAGGTCCTTAATGACAGCAAGTCTAAGACACCTTGTCACCTTAGCATATCACAAAGATGACAAGCACATAATCCAAACACTGGCCCACAAATCATGGACCCAACAGGCCTCCACAAGACACTGCTGTAATATGTTTGCTCTATTAGTTTACTGCAATCCAGGTTAGGGATTGCAGCCCCAGTTTCACCACACAGTTAGCAAACAAACCATACCAGGGTTGTGGTTCACCTAGGAGGGGTTCCTTCAATGCCATACTGCCTACTTAGGTTCCTTGATAACCTTCTAATTTTTTTTTGGCCCAGGTGTGTGCTATGCCCTTGACAGTCTTCTGCATCTTCAGCAGACCGACCTCTTATAGGCACATTCTATACTGCCCTTCGCTGGTCTCGAGGGCTGAATTTCTTTGTATTGTTATAGTATGTTCATGACATCGCATCGTCTGTTATAGTCTGGTGGGCATCACACTATATTTTACAATTGGATTGACAACGTCCCGTTATAATTTAAAATGATATGGATCTCTCATCTCTGAAATGATGTGGCATTGTATTGCACATTGGCTCAACGCATCGCAACCTGTATGTATGCATGGTGGCATTGTAACTTGGCTTAATGTAGTGTGGGATCGAATAACATGTACTGGTACTTTCCATCATTGCGCTTTCTGTTGCTGCCATTATCAGAGGCCTCCACTGTTAAGCAGAATGGCTCAAATTCTTTGAGCACAGTCACTGTGCGCACTCTTAAGCCCATGTTTGTACAAAACTAGACAATCAATTTCGGCCTGTTCATTTGTCTTCTAAAATTGAAGGGCAGAGATGGCTTCCAGAGGCCAAATACTTCAATTTGATGTTAGTTATTTCATGTCAGGGAATTCATAAACATTTGAAGAGATGCAATAGACATCCCGCGCGCTCCCACACAAAAAATATTCACGTCATTCAGTTGAAGTTCCGCAGCCCAAAGACTCGACCAAAGCATGGAACATGATCAATACGAAGAATGCCACCGCAGCTTCCAAGCCTCTGCTCTGTAACGCGGGGCTGTAATTTGTTATTACAATTGCGTAATACGTCACTCCCACGATCCCTAGAACTAGAAGAATCATAACAAAGTCGAGACCCCTGAGTGTCGTGCAAAATTTGAACACGTTCCATGCCATTATAATTCCAGATCTTTGCATAACCAAGGTAATGTCTTGTTCGCTCAATTGCGACCTCCGCTACTGTAAATCTTCAGAAGGCGGACACTCTTCAAGAGATTCCAGAAAGTTCAGAGCACGCGCGAGGTCCTCTTGTACAGTGCCTTCGTAATCCTTCCATTCCTGGCCACTGGATGCTCTCGCACGCCAGAATTTAATTTTACCGTCGAGGAGCCATTGTTGGCCACGACGTTGGATAATACGCAGAACATCATAAATTACTGCCAATCACTCAAATTTTGAAGCCCGGTTTGATGTTCTTTGCATGCGGACCAAATCTACTAATAATATTAGCAGAGTGTGTATTTCTGACGGAAGACGGAAACTAGACAGTCAATCGAGTGAATCCTTTGATGGAAAACCCAAAGATTCATCGCAGGAATCACGATATCAACATAAATGAGCAGCGAATGGAACCACGACACCAGTATGTTGAATCACAATAAATCATACACCCTGCTGCCGCAGAAGACACAGCTCGTATGGATATTTATGTGGATGGGTTCTCTGCAAATCTCTTATTTGCTAACAGGCCGCCCTGCTGCCTGATAAAATGAGCAGTGAGGAATGCGGCAGCCATCAGTCCTCCAAAAATGGTGCCCAAACAGAGCAGCGATTGGCCCTCAAGGGCAATTTGCAAGCTCGACCTTTATTACGGCAGTCAATAAACCCAAACAGAGCTCGTTCTTCTTGCTGAGGTAGCAGCACAGGAGAAATTTTACTTTACCAAGTCCTTTAACACAAAATGGGCATTGTCTTCCCTTCGGCTCTGATACCATGTTAATTTATGCCTATGTTCTATGCCATTTTAGATTAGGGCACAATACTGAAGAAGATAGAACATGCTAATAGATCGATAGAAGACATGCCAAAACAGAGATAATAAATGGTGGCGTTACGGCGATCAGCAGGATGCTTCTACCAGCAAAGTCTTCAATAGGTCATCCAGCCAAGCGTGTCACACATAACCCAGAACAACCCAAACAAAGAATAGTCCATATATATTACAGCTCCAACGCTATCCAGAGGGAGAGAATTCCTCCACAACAATGTGTGTCAAATGAACTCTAAGTCTCTCCAATATATAGGAATCTTTGGGGGTGTGTGACACGTCCTTTAAGACATTTAAGTCTATATTTTATTCCAGGCCGACCTAGCACATAAGTGGAATAAATTCAAAGTACATGTTTTGCTCATCCGATCGAAATGATCTTTAGATCAATCTTTCACCTCTCCGAAAGAGGAATCCAATAAGAATACTGGGATTGTCATCTGAGCAGTATAACCCGGAGTTTGGACCTAGTTGTCCAATTTTAACAGACATAACCTAGAAACCAACTCCCAACAATATAACCTCATTCTGGAGAGAAAAATTCCAAAAATTACGAACCTAGTTGTCCAATGCGGGGTAGGAGCATTCAAAAATTTTCTGTAGCGTTAAGTGAGATCGAGGTCGAGTTTCTAGGTTGATGTTCAAGGAGGGTTGTAGTTCCGTCGAGTCATAGCGAAAGTTCATGAAATGCAAATAAATATCGAGTAATAATTAATCATAGTGAGCACCCTCGGACCGAATAAAAAATAGATTAAGCAAAATTAAAACATGAAATGCAATAATTTTTTTTTTTTTTTGCCAATTTATTTTCTGCCCCCTAACGGTGTTGTTTCAGATGGTATAAAAGTGCATCCATTAACTAAGTATCCCTTTAGGTGTGTCAAATTGCATTATATCTTATAATATCCAAGTCCATAGATACTCTGGCGATAAGTCCTTTTTATTCTATCAAGGAGCCTTCTTTCTTGTATCAAGTACCTATACTTTTTATAGGGTTAGTTAGTACTTACACTACAGACTACAAGTAGTACTTACTGTCTGGACACAACCGGAAGTATATAACGCGAGTAACAACTAGTTATAAATATCATTTCTATTTCACTACTATGGCACTGCTTCGCTACCGCTCAGAACTAATTATCAATATCATTTTGGGATAGTTGTACTACAGCGAATTAGAACTAGTTGGATCAGGCTTCGCAATAGCAAAATAGTCGTTATCACTATTGGGACTAAAGAGAGATACATAGTTGTTAGAGTCAGGCTGAGCTAAAGCTAAATAGTATATATAAATAGCTATCATTACTATTAGAACTAGAGAGATCTCACTACTGAGGAAAAGTGAAACTATTTTCGAGGTACGAAGGAATACACCGAAGAGTCGAAGATATGCTAGTCTTGAAATGGCCTAGGAATGGCCTAGTTCAGGGAAATATAAAGTATTTTTCAAATATAAAGTCTGGAATAACTAGAATTCAGGTTCAAAATTATAATTATTTTTTTCTCCCTAATACAACTTTGATCGGGTTGACTAAATACGAACTTTTAAAGCCCAAGTAAACATATAGGGCCTCTAAATTTGGCCTCTTAAATAAATATTATAATAATTTGTGAAAATAAATTTAAATTATGATAAATTTAGTTTCTATTTCTATCTCGTAGAAAATTTAGATATCATCAAGAATCAATAAATTATTTACAGAAAAATCAACCATGAAAAGCCAACCATCTATGATATATAAAAATAAGAGAACAAGGACACAATTTTAAAAAGTAAAAGTAATAGTTTAGAAATTGATCTACATGATGAACTTTTGGAAATATTTAAAATCTAAAATCTAATGGACTGTCCCAAATCGAGAGTTCTAAAATCTATTGCAGTGTCCCAAATTTCTAAAGCAGATGATTTATGTTGGGTTTAGAATAAAAAGACAAAAAATATAGTAAAAACTAATAAACTCAAATTGAGAGAACTTGAAGTTAAATTTTAAGGGTTTAATTGTTTATCTTTTAAACTGATTTCAATATGAAAAAAATATATTTCAAAGCACTAGCTTAACTTCACATTTCACAGCTATACAAAACAACTTGCACATACATAATCTATAAAAAAATGTCAAATACATAATATACACAACATAATTTATGAAGAAAAATGGCATTCATGAAATCAAAACAAATTAAATGAAGTTACATCTAGATAATAAGATCATTATCATTTACCTTGCAGGAGAAGACATGCAACAACAAAAGATGATGTTAGGGTGGTTTGGGGGAGTAGAAAAATTAAACTGAAAATTAAAGATAAAAATATGATGGGGCCCAGCCCTCAAGCCGAGTCGACACTGCAAATTATATTAAATATTACACACAGATATCGGGGTTGTTATATATGCGTTGTTTCAACAGTGGTAATGCTTTACACTTTGCATTAAAATAAAAATAAAAATAAAAATCTCGGACCTCCCGTCATCCGTAAGATCTGATAGCTGTTGGTTGATTTGGTAATTAATTTCAAACTGATTGTTTTGTCCTGTTTTCCGGCTGGTCTGACGCCTATCAGTGTCTCTCGATCCTTGCCCTTTCGCGCGGTAACAGTCTTACCCTATCGACTGTCACTCACTCTTTCATTCTTTGGTCTCGCCGTGAGGGTTTCACCCTGCTCGTTCTCGTGAGGGTTTGCTGTCGGCTTTCACTCCAATGTTCTGGATTTCTGTTCGGCCCTTTGACGTCTAAGGCGATGATAACGTGTTGGTTAACTTCTCCAACAAGGTTTGTGTTTCTTCGCAGCTGAACTATCTCTTTTATATAGTGCTTATTCGCTTACCTGTGTATTGTTGGCTCGAAACTGGATTTCGTTTTTGTCAGTGTGTTTTCTTTTGTTGTCTGTAGCTTATTCGTTTCCTTGGGTTGCAGGTCGAACCCGCCGTGGTTTCTTTTCGGCTCTTCCAGTCCTGCTCGGCGCCGAAAAGGGTAAGCTAACTCTCCTTGATTCAATTCCTTTGGCTCTTTTTCCTCGGCTCTGACCTGCTGGCTCCTTGTGAGCAGACTCTGGTGGGTTTCAACCCAAATGTCCAGTCCAGCTGTGCTCGGCGTTCTCTCGTCTTCTCCCAGGAAACGACCTCAATCTTTCTCATTCCCTTTTTGTTTAAAAGAAAACACAATGAATATGTATTAAACTTCAGCACTAATTTATTCTCATTGTTGTGCAGGCAATCTGGACCTCCATTGTTCTTAAACCCTTTGGCTCAGTTAATTTTTCGGCCTCCAATCCCAAATGGGTAGGGTTGCTCCTCAATTTGGCTCTTTATTAAACAGAATTTGGCATCCATCTTAGTTTGCAAGTTATTTCAGTCTTCTTACTTGTTCTTGTCAAAAAAAGGTTAGGGTTTTTAATTTACTTCTCGGCCTCTTCCGTTCCTTAGACCAAAGTTTGTCACTCTATGTAGTTTTGGCTGTAGGGTTTTGGGTTTTGAAACCCCACTTGCAACTTCTTCGTTCATTCCAGAATATTATGTATTTTGGCTGTAGGGTTTTTGGGTTTTGAAACCCCACCTGCAACTTCTTTCGTTCCAGAATATTATGTATTTGTTATATTGTGGTCCCTCGGGACTTGAACTTTGTTCGACAGATCTTTTGAGAGCGTTTAATAATGAGAAATATTTTTGCTAAAATCTCTGTTTGTTCAGAAGAGGAAAAACACAAATTGTTGGTTTGTACCTGTAGATCAATGTAAGTTTGATGCGTTCCAAATTCTGTATGTCGCTCCACCAGTTACCGTTGTATGTTTGTAACGTCTGTTTGCTTAGTTGTCAATCTGCAAAATTCTCCAGTCGAATTCAATGTCCGTGAATTCTTGTCTACATGCACTCCTGTTACAATCTTGAGGGAAAATAGTTGGTTGTCATGTAAATGCGTTAATAATTTGACAGTGAAATATGCATTCAAAACAAATTATGATACTTGTATGACACAGATGGTTTTCGAAAACAGAACTCTGTTTTTGATTGTTATTATTTCTCTTTCTTTTGATGGATTCCAGAAAAAAAAATCTCTCTACAAAATGTATATTTTTTCTTTTTGTATCTTGGTAAGAAAAATTAGTTTCCAGATTGAAACTATCATGCTGTTCGGTTACATTACATTCTTGTTTTTCGTCCTTTTAATAATGAAATGAGCTTAAAAGTGATAAACAGTTAACTAAAACTACAAAATCTAATTAATCTCCCTGACTTAAAGACAATCTCCTAAAACAAATTTGAAAATCATAGGTTCAAAGACCTGTCAAAATAACACACGTAACAATGAGACAAAACCTGGTTCTGTTTGTCTACCTTGAGTTAGATGCTCCTGCATCAGGCTCCCGGGGTAACAAAAAGTCATGGCTCCGTTCCATGAGATCTTCAACTGAATAGCTAGCCTTCTGTATTTGCGCTGTGTCAAGCCACGAATTGTCCTCAATGGGACGGTTCTTCCACTTGACCAAGTACTGTAAATACTTCTTCCTGCATGTGCGCTTGGCTACCTGTGTGTCTAGGATGCCCTCGATTTCAAGGGGCTGCGCCGCAGGCATTTGCCTCATCCAAGAATCCTTGTCAACTTGGGTGTCCCGTTCTGGCCATGCTGCCCTGTCGTCTTCAGGACTGGTAGTATATGGAAACAGATCTACCACATTAAAAATGGGTGAAATGCCTATCCTTGGTGGCAACTGCAATTCGTAAGCATTGGCTGAAAACTTGCGAAGAATTTTGCAGGGGCCAATCTTCTTAAGCTTCAATTTGTTATATTCCCCCTTAGGAAAACGTTCCTTGCGCAAGTGTGCAAGTACTTCGTCCCTGACATTAAATTGAACCTCCCGCCTTTTCAAATATGCCTGCTGTTTGTACTTTTGATTGCTGTCCTACAATTTTGACTTCACCTGCTCATGTAAATCGCTCATTGCTTGGGCAAAATATTCTCCATCCGCACTTCTTTTTTCAAGCTTCCCCAAATCTCGCAGCTCATGCACTCCGCAAGGATGCATGCCATACATAACCTGAAAAAGACTGTAACCTGTGTTGCGATTTGGTGAGTCGTTATAAACAAATTTCGCTTGAGCAAGTACGCGATCCCACATCCGTGAGTTTTCACCAATCAAACTTCGTAGCAGGTTTCCTAAGCTCCTGTTCACTACCTTTGTTTGCCCATCGGTCTGTGGGTGATAAGCGGAGCTGAAATTCAACTGAGTGTCCACTTTTTCCACAGGGTACGCCAAAAATGTCCTGTGAACCTCACATCCCTGTCAGAAATAATGGACCTCGGCAAGCCATGCAATCTGACGATCTCCATGAAAAACAAGTGTGCTACGTGAGTGACATCACTGGTTTTACAGTAGGATATAAAATGTGCCATTTTTGAGAATCTATCCACTACCACCATCACTGAATCAAAACCCCGCTGTGTTCTAGGCAGACCCAAGACAAAGTCCAAACTGACTGAGTCCCACGGTCTACTCGAAATAGGCAGTGGTGTATAAAGTCCTGCATTATGACTGCAACCTTTCGCTAACTGACACATTTTACATCTGCTTACATACCTTTGCACGTCCCGTCGTATCTTCGGCCAGTAATAAAAATGTTCAATCTGCGACAACGTCTTGTCTATGCCGAAATGTCCGGCTAGACCTCCACTGTGCTTTTCCCGAATAATGTTCTCTCTCATCGAACAGTCGGGAATGCATAACTGTCCTCCCCTAAATAACAATCCTTCCTGCAAATTATAGTCCAACCATGGACTATTGTTCCTCAGCAAAGGGTTTTGACAGTGTTCATAAGCCTCCGTAAAATATGTATCTGTTTGATACAAATCCTTCAAATGCTCAAAACCCAACACTTGTACCGTGCTTTCCTGTAAGAGCAAAGCTCTTCTACTCAATGCATCTGCCACCTTGTTGGATTGCCTGCTAATATGTTTCAATACAAATGTAAAATTCTGCAGATACTCAACCCATTCCGCATGCTTATGGTTCAACTTATGTTGTTGCATAATATATTGTAATGCAGAATTATCAGAAAATAAAACAAATTCATTACCTAACAGATAGTGCCTCAAGTGCTTCAATGCTTGGGCGACTGCATAAAATTCCTTGTCATAGGATGAGTATTTTTGCCTACTTTCATTCAGCCTCTCACTGAAATAAGCGACCGGCCTGTCCTCCTGGCTAAGTACTGCCCCAATGGCTGTACTGCTGGCATCACAACGAACTTGAAAAAGTTTGTTGAAATCAGGCAATCTCAAAATCGGTCTCTCAGTAATATTTTTCTTCAAAGTCTGAAAACTTCTCTCTGCTGCTTCTGTCCAACAAAAAGGCTGATTTGCCTTTTTGATTGTGTCCAACATGGGTGCGCAGATCCCACTGAAATCTCTGATAAATTTCCTGTAAAAGCTTGCCAATCCATGAAAGCTTCGAACCTCGAACAGATTCTTCGGGGATGGCCAGCTAACTATAGCTGCAACCTTTTCTGGGTCCATCTTCAGCTCATTTTCTGCAATCACAAAACCCAGATAAACTAATTCCTTTTGGAAAAAAGTACACTTTTTCAGGTTTATCAACAACTTACTTTGCTGCAATTTCCTCAATACACTTCGAACATGTCGAAAGTGTTCTTCCTTCGTCTTGCTGAAAATTAAGATATCATCCAAATAAACAATTACAAACTTCCCAATTAACTCTTTCAGCACTTCATTCATTAGGCGCATAAATGTACTAGGGGCATTGCTCAAACCGAATGGCATCACCAACCATTCATACAACCCTTCATTTGTCTTAAAGGTTGTTTTCCATTCATCCCCTTCCCGGATTCGACTCTGGTGGTAACCACTCTTCAGATCGATCTTCGAAAAATACGCTGCTCCACTCAAACAATCCATCATGTCATCCATTCCTGGCAATGGGAACCTGTACCTGATCGTAATTTTGTTAATAGCTCTTGAGTCTGTGCACATTCGCCACTCTCCACCTTTTTTTGGAGCTAAAACTGTCGGCACTGCACAGGGGCTCATACTTTCCCTGATTAGCCCTTTTTCTAACAATTCCTGCACCTGCTTCCTAATTTCCTCATTGTTCTTAGGACTCATACGGTAAGCTGCCTTATTTGGCAGACTAGCTCCTGGTATAAAATCAATGCAATGACTGATGCTTCTCTTAGGAGGCAATTCATTCGGTAAATCATCCACTATGATATCACCAAAGTCTTGCAACATGTCTTGGATCTCCTCTGGTAAATCTGTAATATTTGTGTGCAGTATCACCGTCTTTGGCCTCCTTACAACAACAAACTTAATTTCATTATCTTCAATCTGTTTCAAGAACTCCTTTCCACCCACCAGCAATGCTTTAACTCCACTGGTTTCTGCTGTGTCTTCCTCCTTGATGGGTACAAGCGTATGCTTAATCCCATCTTTGACAAACTTGTAACAGTTTGTCGTTCCATCATGTACCACCTTCCTGTCATACTGCCAAGGTCTCCCTAACAGTATATGACACACGTCCATTGGCATGATATCACAAATAATCTTGTCCTTGTATCTTCCAATATGAAACTCCACTTCACACTGTTCATCAACTAACAGTTGATGTCCCTTTTGCAGCCACGACACTTTGTAGGGAGTGGGGTGCTTCAACCTTTTCAGCCCCAACTTCTCCACCATTTCTGTGGCTACCAAATTATCTGTACTTCCACTGTCAATTATCAGTTTGCAGCACTTGCCATGTGATTTGAAAACTGTCCGGAATAAGGCTTTTCTTTGATCCGGTTCAACAAATTTTTTTGCTGGTTTCAACAACACCTTATTCAGCACCAAAGCTTCCCCTGTTTCAAGTGCATTTTCTACCTCTTGGGGTGGTGCCTCTACTTCCTCTGTCTGGACAACATATGTTCCTCTACCTCCTGCTGGTTCACCCTCAAGACATTCATAAGACTTGTGCCCCCACTTATGGCACCTATAACACTGAACAGCTCCTCTGCCCCTACCATTACCTCTTCCTCGCTGGTATGGTCGTCCCCCTCTAGTGTTATTGTCTTTTTCTGTTGTTCCTGAAGTTTTGGAACTGCTGCCTTCTTCACTGGGATTTGTGCCTCTACCTCTGCCAAAAGCCTTTCCTTTTCCTCTGCCAGAAACTCCTCCTCTTCTGGCATTCTGCTTCCTATTTATTTTCTCTTCAGCCTTTAAGGCACACTAATATGCCTCATCTATGGTTCTGGGTGAGAGAATACTGATTTCATCCAGTATTTCCCCTCTCAAGCCATTTAAAAACCTCGCTGTCTTTTCGGGGGTGTCTTCTATATACCCAATGCTTAAATTCAATCTGTAGAATTCTTCCGTGTACTCTTTAACAATTAACCCCCTTTGCCTCAGATTTTGTACTTGCCTGTACATCATGATCTGGTAATCCTTGGGCACGAATTTATTCTTCAGCTTGGCTTCCATCTTGGCCCACTTCTTTATAGGCTGTTTATTCAGCCTTTTCCTCTCCGCCTAAACTCTATCCCACCACAAGGACGCATGTCCTTTCAACTTGGTGGCAGCGAATTTTACCCTCTTATCTTCGCTGATTTCTTCATAATCAAAATACTTGTTTACCTCACTGAGCCAATCCAACAACACATTTGCTGATAAATTTCCATCATAAGTAGAAATCTCATGCTTCAGATTACTACTCGATAACAAAACTGACCTTAATAATCTGATTTTAGGTCCCTCTCCTTCTGAACCATCTGTCGCTTCTGCAACCTCTTCGTCACTGTCATCTCCTCCTTCAGGGTCTCTTCTCCTTCCAGCCTCTACTGCTGCTAATCGCGCATTCAAAATACGAATTTCCTCCCTCAATCCTTCGACTGCTACTTTGCGAATAGCTCTTCCTCTTCCTCGTCCTCGTCTACCAACCTCCATTTTTTTTCCAATCACAGTCTACTGCTCTGATACCAATTTGATGGGGCCCAGCCCTCAAGCCGAGTCAACACTGCAAATTATATTAAATATTACACACAGATATCGGGGTCATTATATATGCGTTGTTTCAACAGTTGTAATGCTTTACACTTTGGATTAAAATAAAAATAAAAATAAAAATCTCGGACCTCCCTTCATCCGTAAGATCTGATAGCTGTTGGTTGATTTGGTAATTAATTTCAAACTTATTGTTTTGTCCTGTTGTCCGGCTGGTCTGATGCCTGTCAGTGTCTCTTGATCCTCGCCCTTTCGCGCGGTAACATTCTTACCCTATCGACTGTCACTCACTCTTTCATTCTTTGGTCTCGCCGTGAGGGTTTCACCCTGCTCGTTCTCATGAGGGTTTGTTGTCGGCTTTCACTCCATTGTTCTGGATTTCTGTTCGGCCCTTTGGCATCTAAGGCAATGATAACGTGTTGGTTACCTTCTCCAACAGGGTTTGTGTTTCTTCGCAGCTGAACTATCTCTTTTATATAATGCTTATTCACTTACCTGTGTATTGTTGGCTCGAAACTAGATTTCGTTTTTGTCAGCGTGTTTTCTTTTGTTGTCTGTAGCTTATTCGTCTCCTTGGGTTGCAGGTCGAACCCGCCGTGGTTTCTTTTCGGCTTGTCCAGTCCTGCTCAGCGCCAAAAAGGGTAAGCTAACTCTCCTTGATTCAATTCCTCTGGCTCTTTTTCCTTGGCTCTGACCCGCTGGCTCCTTGTGAGCAGACTCTGGTGGGTTTCGACCCAAATGTCCAGTCCAGCTGTGCTCGGCGTTCTCTCGTCTTCTCCCAGGTAATGGCCTCAATCTTTGTCGTTCCCTTTTTGTTTAAAAGAAAACATAGTGAATATGTATTAAACTTCAGCACTGATTTATTCTCGTTGTTGTGCAGGCAATCTGGACCTCCATTGTTCTTAAGCCCTCCGGCTCAGTTAATTTTTCGGCCTCCAATCCCAAATGGGTAGGTTTGCTCCTCGATTTGGCTCTTTATTAAACAGTGTTTGGCATCCGTCTTAGTTTGCAAGTTATCTCAGTCTTCTTACTTGTTCTTGTCAAAAAAAGGTTAGTGTTTGTAATTTACTTCTCGGCCTCTTTCGTTCCTTCGACCAAACTCTGTCACTCTATGTAGTTTTGACTGTAGGGTTTTGGGTTTTGGGTTTTGAAACCCCACCTGAAACTTCTTCTTTCGTTCCAGAATATTATGTATTTTGGCTGTAGGGTTTTTGGGTTTTGAAACCCCACCTGCAACTTCTTCTTTCGTTCCATAATATTATGTATTTGTTATATTGTGGTCCCTCAGGACTTGAACTTTGTTCGACAGATCTTTTGAGAATATTTAATAATGAGAAATATTTTTGCTAAAATCTCTGTTTGTTCAGGAGAGGAAAAACACAAATTGTTGGTTTGTACCTGTAGATCAATGTAAGTTTGATGCATTCCAAATTCTGTATGTCGCTCCACTAGTTACCATTGTATGTTTGTAACGTCTATTTGCTTAGTTGTCAGTCTGCAAAATTCTCCAGTCGAATTCAATGTCCATGAATTCTTTTCTACATGCACTCCTGTTACAATCTTGAGGGAAAATAGTTGGTTATCATGTAAATGCATTAATAATTTGACAGTGAAATATGTATTCAAAACAAATTATGATACTTGTATTCAAAACAGAACTCTGATTCTGCTTGTTATTATTTCTCTTTCTTTTGATGGATTCCAGGAAAAAAAAATCTCTCTACAAAATGTATATTTTTTCTTTTTGTATCTTGGTAAGAAAAAGTAGTTTCCAGATTGAAACTGTCATGCTGTTCGGTTACATTACATTCTTGTTTTTTGTCCTTTTAACAATGAAATGAGTTTAAAAGTGATAAACAATTAACTAAAACTACAAAATCTAATTAATCTCCCTGACTTAAAGACAATCTCCTAAAACAAATTTGAAAATCATAGGTTCAAAATAACACACGTAACAATGAGACAAAACCTGCTTCTGTTTGTCTACCCTGAGTTAGATGCTCCTGCATCAAAATATCATAGAAAATGATTAATAGATTTTATTACAACAACAATTAAAAACATATTACATTTCAGTAGTTTCCTCTTTCTTTTTCACCCACTACTATATAAAAATATATTTCATTAAAATACCATGGATTACAAATCCCATGAATGCTGACAACATTGACTTTGATTTGATCTCACATCTAACAAGATGGTTTGTAAATCCAAAGTTGATTCATTTTGAACATTCATTTTTTATTGTAAAGGAAACACAAAATATAATTTAAAAAGTATATAAAAAGTAATGACAAGTACACCAATATAATATAATTTTCTTTTCAATATTGACACATTTTTTAATGTTAACTTTGATTTGCATGGTAAATAATTTTCTACATAACTACGACAAACTAAAAAGTTTTTGACGAGCAATGAATACTTCAATTTTGATCCTGGTAATAAATACAAATTTTTGTAATAAGCATTTTTAAACGTCACATTAGTCCGTGTAAATATTACTACAATGTTGTTATGTTTGATTAGTAGATTTTATTACAACAACAATTAAGCATTTTTAAACCTCACAATAGTCCGTGTAAATATTACTACAATGTTGTTATGCTTGATTAGTAGATTTTATTACAACAACAATTAAAAACATATTACATTTAGCTTTCTCTTTCTTTTTCACCCACATCCTTTTTACTCATAAAATGCACACAAGGTTTACTTGAGAAAAAGAGCGGCAAAATGATTTTATTACAACAACAATTAAAAACATATTACATTTCAGTAGCTTCCTCTTTCTTTTTCACCCACAACCTTTTTACTCAGCGTCTCATAACCTTACTCTATAAAAATATATTTCATTAAAAAACCATGGCTGTTGACAACATTGACTTTGATTTGGTCTCACATCTAACAAGATGGTTTGTAAATCCAAAGTTGATTCAATTAGGAAACACAAAATACAATTAAAAAAGTACATAAAAGTAATAACAAGTACACCAATATAATATAATTTCCTTTTCAATATTGACAAATAATTTTTCATGTTAATTTTCGTTTGCAGGGTGAATAATTTTCTACATAACTATGACAAACTAAAACGCTTTTGACGAGCAATGAAGACTTCAATTTTTATCCCAGTAATAAATAAAAAAAATTACAGTAAGCATTTTTAAACCTCACATTAGTCCGTGTAAAATATTACTACAATGTTGTTATGCTTTTATAATATTTGGACAAAGCATTCCAACTTTCTATATAGATGGAAGGAAATGTGGGATTGAAATTTTGAACTTTTTTACTTTATATAGTAAAAATAGCATAAATAAATTCTTGGATCATTACTTAACTGTCATGTCAAAGGTACTTGGGGCTTGCCCTTGAGCCTCATTTTCATTCATTGTAATTGTATTAGCATGAGTGGTGCCTACCAATGCTCAAACTCATTGTAGAACCACATCCTAACAAACAAATATTATTATAATTTTTTTGCTTGGAAAAAATGTTTTCATCAATATAAGAAGTCACCTTGTTGAACTTGAGTAATTTGAAGCTTACAAAATGTCAATGGAAGCTGAGATATCCATCCATAATGGACTTGGAGTATCTCATCCATAATGGACTTGCAGCTTTTACAATGAAATTTATTTTGATTATAAGATACTTGGGCTTTCAAAGTAGCATTGTCTACCCTACAAACAATACATAGCTTAAAACATAACATAGATACATCACATAAGAAAAAATTAAAGCTTCAAGTTTGAGGCCATTGATCAGGTTTTCCTCCATAACTGTCACTCCTCCTTTAGAACATTTTGTTTTTTATTCTTCTCAATTGATTTTTTTTTCCTTTGATTTCAAACTTTGCAGTGACTTTTGAGTTATTAGTGCTTCTCTTTTTCTTGCTTGTACTTCATTTATTGTTTTTGATTCTTCTCAATTGATTTTTTTTTACTTTGATTTCAAACTTTGCACTGAATTTTGAGTTATTAGTGCTTCTCTTTTTCTTGCTTGTACTTCATTTATTGTTTTTGATTCTTCTCAATTGATTTTCTTTTACTTTGATTCCAAACTTTGCACTGACTTTTGAGTTATTAGTGCTTATTTTTTTCTTGCTTTTACTTCATTTATTGTTTTTTATTCTTCTCAATTGATTTTTTTTTACTTTGATTTTGAGTTATTAGTGCTTCTCTTTTTCTTGCTTGTACTTCATTTTGTCTACCTTGACGTATCCCCTATAATGGCCTAGATTCTCCTAATCTTTAGGAGATATTTCCTTATGGGGTCTACCCCTCGCCCCTCCTCATTCACCCTCATCACTTTGAACTTAGCCTTTGATTTGATTGTGATTGACAGAGATCTCCAAAATAATATTTTTCCTATCTTGCGTGGATAAATATGCCTCGTTCAAGTCCATAAATCTCAAGTACTTCAAATCAAATTTGATGTCATGCTTTTCTACAACATAATTGCAACTTCCCTTAGATAAGATTGAAGATTCAATATGTGCTGTAGGTTTTGACTTATTTGGATTCTTCATCCAGATATGATAGAGCATTGATCCATAAAGTGTTGTGGATATTCCACTGTAAAGGTGCATCAAAATAGAGCTTACATGATTTTGGAAATCTCTTTATTGTGTAGTGTTTTAGTTAAAATTCAGAGTCAATAATAATAGCTTAGTGCAAAAAATATGAAATACAATGAAACTATACTGAAATATACTAAAACAAATAATAATCCATCCACAAAATTAGACAAGAGGTACCTTATATAGGAAAATTCTAGTGGGAAAGTAAGGGCCATGTGTCCCTTTTTTTTTCTCTATTATGAAATAAAAGTACAAATAAAGTGGACTCACTTCAAGTTGTCATGGACATTGTAGCCCGTACAACTACTAAACGATGCTTTGTCCATATTTTTCATCAATATCCAACTCCATATGCTTTTCTCAACTCTGGAACAATAATCGATACAATAAAAATAAAACCCTCTCTATCATAGTGGCCCAATATTTAACATGTATTAGTAGCTATCTAGGATTAGGGTTAGGGTTCTGGCATACTTCAACTAAATTAGAGTTGGGTTTTCGACCCTCTATTATCTTCTTGAAAGCATATAACTAGCACTACATGTATGAGTAATGTGAGTTGATGTGGCATTCATTTGTTACCATGGTGGCCAATGTAATACCTCGATTTTGACCTTGGATTGATAACGAATGTTTGTACATGATGAAAGGTCAAAGAGTTTGGAAATGTAATGGTTTTGAATACTAATAATAAAAAAATCATTGTCTGAAACATGAAAGGACAAGAATATAGGGGGTTATGATCTCATTAGGAGGTAGCTAGAGAGGCTAAACCTTTTAGTTTATAATTTTCTTTACACTCATTTTCAGAAATTAAGGGAAAATATGGTTATGTGAGCCTCTTAAGTGAGGCCATGTGGAATTTTGAGAGCATGAATATTTAACCATACCTTTTTGGTTGTTTTTGGGGTTCATTTATTCATTCTTCACTTTCATTTTGATGTTCTCGCTTCTTGGAGAGAAGAGTTTTATGGAAAAGAGCCATTGTGTGGTTGTGTGTTAATACTCATTATGTTCTAGCTGAGAAATGTTGGAGTGCTTGAATGCATTGGTATTTCTAGTGAACTTGTCCATTGTATGGGAGTTTCTAGAGCTTCTAGCATTGATATTTATTGACTAGTAGCACTCTAGCCCTAGACAGAAATGGAATAGCCTGAGCAATTGTATTGCTAAGAAAGAAATTCCTTTCCTTGGGTTGTGCACATATAAGGGAAAATAATGCTAGAAGTTGATATTTCCTTAGGATTGGTGACTACTTTGGCAGTTGTGACAATTTTGTAAATTATGTGAATAGATAAATCCTAATAACTGACTATCTACGAGCAACATAGTTGGTCAATACACCTATCCTTGTGGTGTCATAGATTTAGCTTGGGGTTGGCTTGTTGTAGAGAGGGAATGCACACCAGAGCCAAGGGTTGGGCTAGGTGGAATGCCCACAATTTACAGTGAATTAATGAATCCTTTATTAAAATATAAGTGCCTTTCATGTTCTAATATATTATATTTTCATTGGTTTGTTTTAACGGTTATCGTTTTTTCAACGCTGAATACACTTATAAGCAATTTCATTGCATATATTTATTCTTGAAATTGCATAGACTTGTGTATCATGCACATTTTATTGATTTATTGCATATTAAGAAATGTATTAGACACTGAATTTTACCTAGAAATTGGATAGGCTTGAGTGGCTCAGGCATGGGTTATGGTCTATGCTTTGGTTACATCACAATAAAAAATATAGGTCCACTTATGATCCAAATCCTAAGTTTAGATGTAAAAGTCATAATGCCATATTTTTATGTAAAAGAGAACTTGATAGGTATGTAATGACATAGTAAAACGTAATTAAAGTTGACTTTATCAATAGAACACCTTATAAGAAGGCAAAATGAGAGGTCCCAAAATTGACCTCATTGCATGTAATTTTTATTCTTAATGGAATCCTTCTCCAGATCTCTCTCTCTTTCTCTTAATATTTTTGTGTTGTATTCAGTTATTGCATTTTTATCAATGTTCTTGTGATTAATTTCGTGACAGTTCTGTATGTTTTCTCTCCTCCTTTCTATGCATTCAATCCTTTTGGATCTTAGGCTCCAATATCTAGATCATTGGTATCAGAGCAGGTTACCACTCCATGGGAACAAAGGTTTGGAGAATATTTTGGTTTCAAATTTTTTCAGTAGTCTCCAACCTTCTTTTGGCACCTTTGGAGTCCATTTTTTGGGCCATACATTATAAGTATCATAGTCGGTCCAAAAACATTACATGGTTTTCTATCCTTGGACCTTCATTCACCACTATTGAATCTTATTTATGTGGATTCACTACGTCCATTGGTTTGAAACACATAGGTTCCATGACCTCTACAATAATCCATGTTGATCTACAAACCATTGGCATTGTTTGTGGCCCTATGATGTTCTCACATTTTCTATTATTGTAGATTTATGAAACCATGCCATAGATTAAAAAAATATGTATAAAACATCTAGACGCTTGATCAACCTAATTTTAACCATTTCTTAGCTTGCTAATAGTGGTACGACCACCATAGAAGCACATTAATGAATGGAATGTAGGAAAATATTCTCCAGCGAACTTCATGTAAGTGCCACAAGCTCTATAAATAACTTAATGTTAGAAAATCAGAAGGGAAAAAATATTTTCTTATGTTGATAAATACTTGTGATATTATTGTTTTCTTATTTTATATTCTTCTCATCAATCAATAATCAAAGTAAAGCATGAAGATTAGGGACACTAGAAGTAGGCACTCAACCAGGGCTAAAACCCCTTTATAGGGGAAAACCCAGTAAAACATTCTTCCTTTAGTAGATTCAAAATGAGATAGACCAAGACCTTATACCAAAAGACTTTTCTCCTCCACCAAGTAAGCCTTCCAATATGGTTTAGTAGTCTCTTCTCATCCAGTAGCTTCAGCCTAACAACAACCCAAAAGTTCGACTTCCCAACTACAAAACGTCGACCCCTAACTACAAAATTTTGGCCCAACAACAGAATTCCAGTTTCAACCCACAAACAACTTAATTCCCTTCACACTTGTGAGACAAAAGAGAAAATTTTGACTTTCTTAGGTAGATAATGTCCTCCTTTTCTAGCCCTTTCCTCTTCTTCCCTTGAAATTCACACTTTTTCTAGTCCCATAAGTTGCAAATCGAACTTGATGAGTGAGAGTGACAAATGAGGTTGAGTTTTTGCCTTTATATAGGTGTTTCTGCCCCTCAGTTTAGGTCGAATTTTCCAATTTGACGCTGACTTGGTGGAGGAGGCCTAATTGACCTATTTTACATTTAAATAAAATTATTTCTTGATTGAAAATTCCCAAGAAGAGTCTATTACACTATGACATGGACAAGGACTCTTGACATAAACCCTAGAATGAGTTCAATGGATCCTTTGACCTAAAAAAATTGAACCAAGCATGAACCCATGATTTTATCAGTCAATTTATTTAATAATAAAGTTTCTTTTTCTTTCTTTTGACAGATACATTACATCTTGATTCAAATACAAATATGAATACCTACACTAGCTACATTCTTCAACACTCCCTCTTAATTAGGGAGGTATTCATAATTACATATATAGAGGTACATGAAAAATCTCAAAATAAACTACGAAGAGTTATAGCACACTTAGTGTTGCAGATTAGATATATTACCAGGGTATTCTATCTAGGTGGGACTAAGGGGACTCAATATTTAGCCAACTCTAGGTACCATCAGTATTTTAATCTCTACCATCAACCTATGGATCTAGGTGCATATCCAAGGTCAGAGCTCTATGACCAACACCACCCTCCCTCTCTGGGATCTAGAAATCAACAAATAGGCCGACCAGAGGTCCTCCCATTAATATTTCCATTAGATGCTTCATCTCTTCCTAATAAACTAGATATATCCATTTGTACCAACATTATTTCCAAGTGTTCATTATTCTTATGGAGAGATTTACCTGTGCAAACATAACCCAAATCAATAATAAAATTTCAAATATACATATAAGTAAACACAAAAATTTGAGGTCATCATTCATTCATATGTTGCTTATATCATCATCAAGTTATCCAACTACAACTTGTCAGAAGTTTTTTTTCTTCTTTTACTTCTTTAGCAACATCGACTACAACCTTAGTACTTCTAAATTCGTTTTCACAAACATTAATTTGTAGTTTCATTATTACTTTGAGATTATGATTTTCACAATATGTCCTCCTTCTCAACTAGGGAAATACACCTTTCCTTCTATCCAGGATCCCTCTCAACTTAGGGAGATCAACCACTTCCTTTTTCTATAACATCAGAGAGTCTTTCATGGCTCTAATTATTCTTACTACATCAAGGTCATCTTGATAATCATATATTATTTTATCATGTTTACCAATATTATCAAGTCATCTTCACTTACGAGCATCTTCAACATCTTGAATATTATGTGCTTGTAAAACTTTAATAACCAGTACAACCAACTACAAACATTTAGAAGCATGAATTTAACTATACCAAAATCATGTTACTATAAGGGAAGCATTTAAACTTTAGATATCAAACACCTAAACCTAGTTAGTTTCATAATCAACAAGAGACATATCTTTTTACATACTAAACTTCAACTTCTTGCTAGGGATTTGTCATAGAACCTAAATTTCATCTTTGAGACACAATGCCTTAGATATCAACAATTCAATCAAATAACAATTCTACTATACATATAATGTTTCAAAAATATGATTTTACATGTTATACTTCTACTAGAGTTTGTTTCAAACCCCATATTTTGTCATCAAATCTGAATTATATCAACAACAATATCATCATCTCCTAGAATATAAATCTCTACTAGGATTTTGTTACAAACCCTAGAATTCACAAACTAAAACATGAGTATCAGAAATTAGGTTATCATACTCGCATATACATATATAGTAATACAAACATCAATACATCAAAGTTGGATATAGAACAATTTTCTTCAGGCTAGGGTTTCAATCATATGGATGAGTATACACCTAAGGTTTCATTCCTAGTATCTTATCATAAATATTGCAGAGGTTTTTTTTCATAAACCCTTAATTCACCAAACCCTAAAGATATAGGGTTTCAATACATAACTTAGACATTAAAAACAAACCCAAAATAAAAATATTAAAACCAAAACATTAAAAGAATAGGATTTCTAGATTTCATCAACAAACCTAAGTAGACTAGGGTTTCATAATCAATATTTACATACCCTTAACAACAAGAGGCTAGGGTTTTATAGTGAACCCTAAAGGTTAGGGTTACACAAGAATGGTCAAATAATATTATGAGGGTATATTCACTCTAATGATTAATCACCCTAACAATAATATTAAAGATTCAAAATCCTAGACATAACGATGTCAGTAATGTAAAGAAAAAATAAAAGAAGAATGATCATACCTTTTACATGAAGAGAACTTTATAACAAATCTTATATTCTAATACATACCTTGATTTTTTACTTAAAAAAACCTTGTACGCCATCAATTATTGAAGGAATTCCTTTGATTCATAAATTTTATCCTTTGAAGTATCCTCCATAACTTTTGACAATTCAAAAATCTTTCTCGACCAAGGAAAATATAAAGAAAAGGTTATTAGCATACAATAAAAACAAGTCTTTATGTGAGGAGGAAACCAAACATGAAAATACTAAACAAAGAATACGATACTTATCTTTCGGTAAAATGGTGGAGGCTCCCTTCTAACCCAATCCTTTTGAGGGATACCTACAACCTATCAAAATAATTCAAAAATGTTCTAATAGGATATGTTAGACATATAAATTATATAAATCAAGACATGAATTAAAACAATACAAGACTAAGAAGGATATGTAGGAGAGGACTTAGTAGTATAATTCCTTAACTTTTGATTCCTCAGTTTTGTTCTTCTTCAGTGGAGCTTCATAAAAAATATTTTCTTCTTCCCTATCAATCTTCTTATTCCTTGGATTCTCAAGACATTGATTCTTGTAATGACCCATCTTATGATAGTTGTAACATTCAATTTTGGATAGGTTTATTTTCTTCTTTGGTCCATTGAACTTATTGAAGGTTCCCTTCTTCTTGTGATGAGAAAAATAAGTATTAAAGGTATTTTCTTCTCCATCTTCCTTCTTGTTGTTTACTAATGATATTCAAGATTCTTCTTGATTGCATGCATTCCAAATTTGTTCAAATGTTGGAGTATCCTTCCAATTGTTGATTCCTGATGCAAAAGCACTCCAAGATTTTGGTAGTCCTAGAAGAGAAATGATTACGAGCTCTTTTTCCAGTACAACTTAATCTATTTCTTGGAGTTCATCCATGATTCTAGATATCCTTATAAAGTATGATGATATAGTATCATCCTTCGTCATATTAATAATTCTTAATTCATTCTCGAGGCTTTCAATTTGACCAATGTTTTTGATGGTGAATAATTTGGAGAGAGCCTCATACATCTCTTCAGCATAATCTATGTTGGATATGTATGGAATTAGGTTTTCCTTAACTCCATCCACTATTGGCTTCATGGCCATTATTTTTTTTCTCTGAAATTATCTTTCTCCGCCTCATCAATATGATTCTTGAATTTTCTTGAACAAGATTCAAAACTTTGTGTTTTTCGAGGATAAAATCTATCCTCTTTTCCATACCCTGTAGTTGTAGGCTCCTTCTAACTTTTTCTCTCCTTCCATTGAAATTTCATAGTTCTTGTAGACAGTGGGATTCCCTTATTATACAATCCTTTTCCTTAATGACATTCCTTTGATCCCTTTCCTTCAATAGATCTTCAGTATGCCTTTTTCCTTCTTATTCACCTTAGCTCTAAAACCATGTTAGAAAATCAGAAAGGCAGAAATACTTTCTTATGTTGATAATCATAAGTAAAACATGAATATTAGGGACACCAGAAGTAGGCACTCAACTAGGGCTAAAAGCCCTTGATAGGGGAAAACCCGGCCAAAAAATATTCCTTCAGTAGATTCAAAATGAGATACACTAATACCTTAGACCAACAAACCTTCCTCCTCCACCAATTCAACCTTCAAAGATTATTTATTAGTCTCTTCTCATCCAATAGCTTCAACCTAGAAACAACCCATAAGTTCGACTTTACAACTACATAAATTCGACCCCGACTATAGAATTTTGGCCTAGCAATAGAACTGTAGTTTTGACTCTCCAGTAGCTTCAGTTCCTTCGCACATGTGAAATACCAAATATAAAATTTCGACTTTCTTAGGTAGATAATTTCCTCCTTCTTCTCCGCTATTCCTTTCCTCTTATTCCCTTGAAATTCACACTTTTTTGGCCCCATAAGAGTCAGATCAAACTTGATGAGTGAGAGTGACAAATGAGGATGAATTGATTTCTTTATATAGGTGTTTCTGCTCCTTAGTTTAGGCTGACTTGTCCATTTTGAGGTCAACTTGGTGGAGGAGGCCTAATTGATCTATTTTACATTAAAATAAATTTATTTCTTCATTTACAATGCCTAAGAAGGGTCTATTACACTATGAAATGGACAAGTACTCTTGACATAAACCCTATAAGCCTTCAATGGAGGTTTTGACCTAAAAACAATTGACCCAAGCATGAAACCCATGCTTTAATAAGTCAATTTATTTAATAATAACTTTTATTTTTCTTTCTTTTGACAAATACATTACATCATGATTCAAATACAGTTATGAATACTGACACTAGTTACATTCTTCAACACTTTAGAGCGTGCACAATAGCTAATTTTAAAATATTTTCCATTATATCAAATGGGTTTTTCTTTTATAGAATTTGATTTCATTTCTTGGTTTAATAGATATCAATGATTGAAGTCACGTCTATAAAATAGTATGACCGTGTGTACCTTGAGTTTCAAGAGTGTTTTTCTCACTTCAAAGATAATTGCATAGTAAGTTTCTTACATCATTGGAAATGTATTTTCAATAACTCAAATGGGTATTTTATAGAATTTGATTTTATCCCCTGTAAAAAAAGTTATCAACAAAGTTGCAGTGATAGGTCCATTACCAGATAAATTGAAAATTCAATTTACACACAAAAAAGAGTTTATGGGTCATCCACAAACCCACTGTTATGGGTAAACCATACAAAACCCTTCTCTAAGTTTGTCATTTCCAACTTGGTTATAGGTCATCCACAAACTCATAGGTATGGGTCAACCACACGAAATTATTCTCTTCATTAACACTTGACACATTATAATCAGGATGGTTATGGATCATCTGCAAAACCCACAATTATGGGTTAACCACGCAAAACATTTCTCTTTGTTGATTGGAAACACATTGTAATCATGATGGTACATTAATAATACTAGATTCCTTCCTTTTTTTAAGCATGGGTGAATGATGAGAACCATCATTTTCTAAGGGGGGAGGATTGGTATGAATCTTAAGGGAGCTTATAGTCTAAGTTCAGATGTAGAAGTCATAAAGTCATATTTTTATGTAAAATGGAACTTGATAGATATGTATCAACAAAGCAAAACCTAATTAAAGTTTACTATGTCAACAAGACACCTTGTAAGAGGGCAATAGGAACAAAGTGAAGGTTGAGAATGAGAGGTCCCAGAATTGACCTCATTACATGTAATGGTTCTTCTTAATGAAATTCTTTTCAAATTCTCTCTATGCCTCTCTGTCTCTATGTCTATCCGTCTCTCTCTCTCTCTCTCTCCCTCTCTCCATATATTTGTGACATATTTAGTTCTAGAATTTTTATCAATGTTCTTGTGATTATTTTCATGGTAGATCTATATATTTTATCTCCTCATTTATTAGGATTCAAGCCTTCTAGATCTTATCCCCCAAGTGCTAGATCAATTAATGGATGCATAACTTATTTTTTCAATCATCTTTTGAGATGATATTTGTGTAAGTTAGAAAGTTCAAGATGTGTGGAACAATGTAAAGAGGTTGGAAAATTTGTTTGCAAAATTTTGACCTTGCAAAATTCCATTTGATGCCTCAAATAGGATTCAAAAGTATTTTGACCCCATATCACCAAAATAAGACTTTCCCCTAAAATGGACCCGAAAAACCAATAACTTAAAATTTTTCTTCCAAAAAGTACCCAAATATACAGAAAAATATATATTAATTCATTTCAGATAGTACATTCCCAATTTTGGAAGAATTTGACCAGTTACCCACCAAAAAGTGGGTAACCCATAGGAGACTACTTTTCTCCATCTTGGATAGCCAACTAACCAACAATTCTATATGATCAACACATGATAACATGATGCCAAGGTCCTCCACTTCTTGCTCGAGTCATCTTTCACTCTTCCATATGACGCTCCTTCTTGAACGAAGGTGGGTCATGTTGGGTCTCCAAAATGTCATTCATTTCAACCACTTTCATTTCAATTTCCTTTAGTATTTACCATATTACGCATCTCCATCATCTTACACTAAGACCATTTTCATACATGAGTTTATACTTATTATTTTCCAAAGCATTTATTTTAGTATTTTGAGTGAGTTGATGATTAAATATTAGAAAAATAACATGTATTCACATATATATAAAATTTGGATGAGTTTTGTGATGTGTGTAGGCATATTTGAAAATTCCAGCAAAGTTGTATCTGGCCTCTAAGTCTCAAATTCTAATTTCCTCTTCAAAATCTTGAAGATTTGAGATCATTGATCAAGCACATTCCACGAAGAAGAATCATGGAAGCTTTCATAAGTGTCTCCTATTAGAGCTATGAGATATTTGTGAAAGGATATGAAGATATGTTACTTTCTAGATGTTAACACATGGTCATAACCACATGAAATATTTGTGGATGTAAGAGAGAAATGTAGATCTTATGTTTTGTATAAATAGGAGTGCCTTCTCCATTCAAAGGTTTGTTAAGTGTTGGAATGCTAAGGATTGACTATTCTTATACTAGATGATGTTATGAATACTACTAAATTTAACTTCAATTAATGCAATCCTTTAATATGGTTATGCCTTCATGATGAGATCTTGTGTTTGATCAATAGTTTCCTGAGCTTTCCACCTCTCATGTGCATGAGTGTATTTTAATGTTTCATTTTTTGCAAGATAGATTAGTTTATTTTATGCTCATTTTCTGCAAATTTTATTTCAAAACTTTTGATTAGATCCTTTGTTGCTCATTCCATTTATGTTCTTTTGCATATCAAATACACTCATTTCATTCACATAGATTATTTCATAGCATAGTTTTCCTGCATAAGCATTCATAGGAAAATCATGGTTTTAATTTATCAATGAACTCTAAGCTTTGAACACACATTAAATTCCTGAATTTCTTTACAATCTTCAATACCTTCATAGATTAAATTTACAAGCTTTCATAGACTATATTTACTTGCCTTCCTAGATTAAATATTTCCATGCTTTCATAGACTAAATTTCAATTGTTTTCATAGATTAAGTTTTCATGCTTTCATAGATTAAGTTTACATACTTTTATAGATTATATTTACCTAATTTCGTAGATTAATTTTCCAATGCTTTTCTAGAATAAGTTCAAATGATTTCATTAGATTAAAATCAATTTGCTCTCCTAGAATAGATTGTCCTTGCTTTCATTAGATTAGAACAATTGTATTTGCTTATACTTCCTTCAAGAACAATCATTTCATTGCTTTCATCAAAGTTGAATATGTGTGTGTGCTTTGACTAGATTTCATCTCATAGTTTTTCCTTGCATTTGCAGTCTTCAAATTTCAATTGCTTTTGAGATTAAGATTTTGCTTTCACTTCATCACATTCTTTTGGCTCATTTGCATAACTTTACCATTCATTCCTTGCTATTGATAAATTACTATTATTCTTTTAGAATTAAAGTTGAAATTTAATTTCCTAGCATATATTGTGAAAGTGTACTTCACAAGTATACGAACCTGGATTGACATTTAATGAAAGTAATTTAACTCACAATTAAATTACCCAAAAGGTCATCCATCGACATGTACTTTAACAATTTTCGAATAATTTTCCTTTCACTTAATGTTATAGGAATAATACTAATATGGATCAAGTGGAAAAATAGATGATTAACCGATCTTGACTGTATTATTGTTCCCTCACTTCCCTTGGGAGGTTAGTTTTTGACTCTAGTCCAGTGTGATCTCGTTTGAGAGCTTAAGGTTTCAGGAAGGGCACTAATGGGAAGGATCTGATTGAAATAATATGTCCATGATTATTCCATACTTACCACTTTCCATATTTCCCCTTATTCATCTCCATTCCTTGGTTTGGTGGTCATTGGTCCTTGATATTTACACCCTTTCATCCTCATTGTTAAGTTTTGGAGTGGAAAAATGTTCCCTAGAGGTTGATGCACATAAAAGAAAGATAAAATAATAATAAAGGCATAGTGAAAGAAAAAGATAAAATGAAAGATATGTTTGGGACATTCGATTAGCAAGTGGGAAAAAACCTTACATGAACTCTACCCCCCTCATTAGCCATCACCCAGTTCCTCAAGCATATGATTCTTCATATATAAAAGGAACTCTTGCATTTTCCTAAACTTGATGAGTGATAAATTGACTCATCATTAATGGGTAATACACAATATCAAAATCAAGCTTAGGTTCCTGAGCTATAAACCAAAATCAAAGTAAATCATAAAGAAGTGAAAGGTGCGCTAGAGGGGTGGAAAAATCATGTCGAGGAAAGGGATAATTCATGCCTCCAAGATTGCTTCCTCCTTAGATCTATACACTCAGGATGTTCGACCCCCATTAGCTTGTCAGATGGCTATGGAAACTTTCTCTGAAGTATTTCCCACTCCACACCCACCATTTTCACACATACACACACACTTATGAATTGATAGGATAACTTGGGACATGTCACTTCCTGTTGGGGGCTGGAAACACCTAATAAGACTATCCATTTAACCATCTCTAACATAAGGAGATAACATATTTACAGGGTGAACTAGTTATACATTTTAAGGTGAGATTTGCATGAAGTATTACTATGTTTGACACATTATGTATGGTCCACTATGATGAATTTGTGGTTGTTGTCCCTAGTTATTGGTGATTTCACTTGATTTTGAGTAAGGATTTGTTAGGTGGTGTTATCACAACAATAAATGCCTTTGGAGAGATGATTATCATTCCATTCAATAATATACTAGAGATCGTTTACCCATTCCAGAAAGCATACATAAACTTGTTGATGCAACGCAGGCCATCTAGAGCAGAGTGTTGGCTTATATGGTAGTTCCACGTGGTACCCCCAGATGCTGAAACACTAAGCCCATGAAGGTTGGTGTTGGAGATGTTGATGATGAGACCAAATGGACCCAAGACGCCCCTAATCTGGCCTTGACATTGTTTGATGGGTGTTGCTTATTCCAAATCCCAAATGATGATGGTTATCTTTGAGATAATAGGGGAGGGATTGTGAATCACTATTTAATCCTAATGCTTGATTAGATTAGTGCCAAATCACCCCTTTAGCCATTTAGAGAGTGATGTAGGTAAATTTGGTGATGATGTCTTGGTATGGAAACACTTTGGAGGCATACCCATGCACATAGAGCTACTTTCGTGTGGAATTTTGAACTCCTTTGGAGGATGATGTCACAGTGGAAGAAAATTTTCTCTGACATGTGTGGGAATTTTTGGTATTATTTGTTATGATTTTATGCTAGGTTGGCTTGTAACCTCAAACTTGTTTAATTCTCAAACAAAACTTGTCACTAGTATTTTACCTGTATTATTAAAAAAATAAGGGTGATAAGCCTCATATAAATAGAGGTCCCCCCTTATTACATTTCATCATCACATGTTTGATCACTCTTCTCTACAAAAGAGTGTGAATTAGTCTTTTTTTTTCACTACTTGGTCAAGATGTGACTTTTATATGGTGAAAATTCTTATGGAATTGGTATTTTTCATGTAGATGTTTTTCTAGGATCGAAATAAGTGCTTATTTCGATAATTTTTAAAGTTTCATGCTTTTACTTTGACATTTTTCATGTTGTACGTGTGGACTAGGGTTTCTATATATGCCATGTCTAAATTCTAAATTTATGTTGAAATATTGCTCCATTATTGAATGGAAAATCATTCTCTTAGAAGCCTATAAGAAAACTATGAATGTGAAATCCTTATACTTAATTACCCCCCCACCCCCCCCCCCCACAACTGAAATAGTTATGGTTTTAAAAGTGGATGTATTAGTCATCCCCCTTACTCCATCAAATTATTCATGAAATTTTAGCCCTAGAAGACTCAAATAATCCCACTTAGGATAATACATTGATCATATTTGTGTTGATCATCCATAATATCATTAAATTTATTCTTATTACCTTTCTCCTAGACATCTAGGGTTAGCCACTAGGGTTTTTACGTTAAAATTATGCACACAAGTATAACCTTTCTAATATTGATATGATCTATCAATTATGGTAGATATTCTAATATAACAATTCATCACAATATATTTTCCAATCTTTTTATTAGGCAATATTTCACTCTAGATTAAGACTTGATATTACTAACTTAGTACACAAAACACTCAAATAAACTGAAATTGGAATGAAAGAAGCTAAAACAAATAACATACCATCCACACAATGAGCACAAGATGTACCTAGGAATATCCTGTAGAAATTAATTTTAGATTCAATACTGCTCATGTAATGTTCTAAAATATAAGACTCAAACCTACTGTACTCGTTTGCAGAAAGCAATTCACGATTGAGAAGCAATATAAAAAAATGCTACATGAATTAACACACATACACACGGATATATCTAGGGTAAAACAACTTCTCAAAACCCCTTCCTATCTATATTGTATTAGTCAGAAAATAGAGAAGAAATACAATGCTTTTTTAAGCATGAGAAATCTTTGCATAAGTATAATCTATCTCACTACCTCACAAGCTAACTCTGGTCAATACTTAACCAAATTACTACCTGCCCAAGTCCCTATTTTCTGGGAATTATCCCTTATTATTTAGGGAAATTCCTCATCCATAACTGCACAATCCCTATATGTCCTTCTCTGGCTGCATGCACCACCTGCACAACTTTGATAATTATACAACTAATAGTACACTGCCATTGAACTCCAATCTCAACTGGGTAACTCGAATATCATGCACGCATGAGTTAATTATTAGCCGATTAATCAGTTAACTGGTTGAACATTGAAGCTACACCCCACTACTAGACCTCTGACTAGTTCCTCCAATAGTTGGAACTAGTTTAACCGACATTAACTCAAATTAACTGAATTAAATTGTTACAACTAAAATTAAACTCAACCTAGGCTCCTAAAATTTAGGAATCATTGTACACAACTCAAGTTAAGCCTTCAACTCGAATTAAATAAGCTAACTGAGTGATAAAAACTCAATTAACTCATTCAAGTTGTATTGTGATGTGGAATTTCGATTTTCTCCTAATTTAATTCAAGGGAAAATTATATCAGGATTTTCTTGCTGCCATTTTTCAACATATCCAAATTTAGGAAAATCCATCCATAAGGCAAAGAACATACATTACTCTTTCTTTCTCAATTATGAAATGAAAAAACAAAGAAAATTAACTTACTTTGGAGTTTCCATAGGCATTGTGGCTTGTATGGTTTCCAAAAGATCTTCTACATCCTAAGTTCTACTTCAATATCCCACTCCCATTGCTCTACTCAACTAAGGGACACTAATAAATACAATACGAAGGGAAAACATCATTATGGAATTTACAACAACTCTCCATAGTTCTCATTTTTTTAGATGCTACATTTAGTGGTTGTTTTTACCATTTGTTTTAAAAATTTGTACCATTGATAGTACCATTTTGTTTTCTACATCAATATTTCAAAATTTTACCGCTATGATGTGTAATGTTGCAAAGAAAAACCCTAAAGTAAAACCCCAAAAATTGAAAAGGGGGTGCTAATAGTATAACCCTTTTTTTTCCAGTGCCTTTTATTTGTGATTGGAGACATAGAAATATCCATGATTATGTTGAAATTTCAATCCCATAGTTAAGTCTAATCTTCATGAGAAATATGATTGTTAAGTTATATGAGTGCTTGCATAAAAGCACCCATATAACTTGGTAATAATATCTATCTTGAAGATGAGCCTCAAATGTGGGCTTAAAATATTGACATAATCATGGATAATTTTGTCTCTAATCCTACAAAAAGCTTTATATCATCAAATATTTTGATGTTGTTGATATTTTTTGGTAGGAGTCATTTTTAAATAATAGAAATGAAATAATTTCAAACTCAACAAATTAGGATACATTTTTAAATACTCCATTTAGTTGGCTAAATATATGTCAAATGAACATGAGGAAAAAGAACACTGTTGAGCAACATTAATATTCAGGTGTTATCCAGTCTTCACAAGAAAACAAATGAGAAATGCATATTAGGATTAGAATATCACATGCACAATATGAATCCATGAAATATATTTATGGGGACTTGATACAACATATTAAGGAGGGTTTCAAAATTATAATTTTAGTGACTAAAGATCCATGTGGTTATCCATCTTGGATTGCAAAAGTTATGATGCTTGATAAATAAAATGAAAAAATTGTAGAAATTGAAGTACATTGGTATGCAGTAGCTACATAGCCATTTAATTATGTGTACAACCTAGATATGGTAGTTGAGAACTAGATTAATAGAAAGATAAAAGTAAGGGTCAAAATAGAAATCGTCTCCACATTGGAAACTTAAAATTAAAGGATGTTGAGATACTTGTTTACGAATTCCATATGAAAAAGTTACTATTATCTCTATGATTACATAGGTTACCAAGCGGTTCCTAGCAGCAAAAATAGTTGCAATATGGGAGTTTGGTGAACTTATCCATAGATATAGAAGGCCTATAAAATTTCAGATGTTGGACATATATGCAGACATATATGGTGCATTCATTTATAGAGAGAAGAATATGGGCCATATACTTCTTCATATAGTCATTCATCGCAAGGTAATGTAGATTATGTTATTGTGTTAGAGTGCATAAACCAACTTGAATAATTGTATATAACATTTTATATAAATTTTTACTAATATAATGTTTGTATGCTAAATCTAAGTGATTGTTTCAATTCTATATGATCAACCATGATGTCGTGGTTTATTTCTATTTTTTTTGGCTTATATTATTTAAATATGAGTATTATAATATAATTTCTATGGACAATGCAACAATATTTTGTATGAAATAATTTGGGTTTAATTTAATGCATTTTTTTCCCGGATGGGGTATTTTTAATGCAAAAGGGTGGGGGGGTGGAGCGTGTTGCCACTGCCCCACCTGACCAAGCTTCCAAGTGACATGGTAGAACACCCATATAATAGGTTTTATGACAAACACACTCTTGCGATCTCACCTGAGGCGAGTTGTACACAAGATCTTTGAACCCAAATCTACACATTACAATAACATTGAATTGTCTCCATCTCGCCAAGATGGTCACATATTCGCTTATATGGTGATTGGTTTCACAACATTTATATATATATGGTCCTTCTTTCAATGTTATTTATCCCATCTCAAGATATGGGACACCCATTCCCCTTGTCTACAATTCTTTCTTTGACTCTGGTTAATAAGAACTGGGGCTTTGTCCAACCCACTTTTGTGAGCCTCAACCAAGCCTTTTCTCTCCAATTCAAATTCTACTCAGTGGATTTGGAAACAACTAGGTTCTCCTCCTCATTTAGAGTTCCATTGGCGCTTTCCATTTGACTTGCTGGATTATTGGGCTGGTTTTGTTGTTTCCCTTTCATAGCTCATCAGGTGCGCATGCAAGTGAGCATGTCGTGACTTGAGATACATAATTCTAATGCATTATAGAAACCAAACCTTGTGGGAACTTTACACCTATAGAAGATGTTTTATTGATAGTCTCAGGGCTTGAAAGTCAAATGTTGGGCATTAATGTTGGAATTTAAATTATATAGAGATATTTTGATGCCATTATGTATTTTTTGGAGTGATAAACTAACCCTAAAGGAGTAGACATTTAAAGTTGAGTTTATGGTTTTATATACAACAATATTGATTTTTTTAGGCCATGGTTTCAACAAAGTTGCAATTTAAGTGCCACACCCCCCACCCCTCAACAATAAAAAGGGGCGACAAGGTAGCGTGAGGTGTGCTAGTAGTTGCACCAATTTTTGATTTCATGGTTAATTTTAATATTTTTATTGTAATCATATTGATTCTTAAGGCCATGATTTTTTTTTTTGTTGCAATTTTAAGCCTGAAAGGAGTGCTATCACTTTTTGATTTGCAGGTTGCCTTTTAGTTTTTAGTTGCAATGGTACCAATTATCAGGGCTATGGTTTCAAATAAGTTGTAATTTTAACTTTAAAAAAAACATACTATTGGTAACACCAATTTCAATTCATTCGTTGATTTTAAGGATTTTTTTTCGCAACAATGTGAGCCTTTAAGACCATTTAAAATGTTGTAAGTTTAACTAGAAAAAAAGGTGCTACTAGTAGAACTACTTTTCATTTTAGTGGTTGATTTCGGTATTATTGATGCAAAAAGATAGATTTTTCAAGATTATAGTTCTCATTCCAAGGTCACAATTTTTGTCAAGTTGGTAAATATGGTAAGAGGTGAATTGCCACATTAGTCCATATACTTGGGATTCAAATTTTCTTCAAAGGTGTAATGCGCGGTATTATTATTATTATGTAAGAATGGTATTAAATAATAATAATAATAATATGGAGTACTAAAATGAGTCTAAGTCTCTATAGATATTCTTCATATTTGAGGATTTTCATTTATTCTCTTTTTACTATATACCTACCTAATCCATCCTTGTTCTAATTTAAGGTATCTTCATCCTCCTTAACTAGGAATATTCACTAGGAAATTAGTTCTCTTAATATTGTTCTTTCAACAACCAAATTTACATTTGGCTATCCATTGGTATACTTTTATTCATTGAAAGGATAATATTAATTAGAGAATCCTTCTAATAGTTGTTGATATTTATCCAACCATGAGATGATAACTATCTCCTAACACTTACTACATCAATGAAAAATTTCTAGAGAAATTCATTATTAGGTCCTTATTTACAATGCTAAGCCATATGATTCACCAACCCATTTGGGTCTAGTAATTTTTCACTATGTTAATAAAAGCGCGCACACACACACACACACACATATATATTTTCTCCACTCCATAAGAAATGTTAATATCTTTTCGATTTGAAAGTTAAATCTCAATAGAGTCGTTAGAATAGATATTTGATGATGGGATTTCCATTCAAACAAATTAACTTTAAATGAATATACCTACCATAGATAAAATTTTGAGATTCCAAGCTTCAATTTTTTAATTTTATTTTCTATAGTCACTTAGCCATTTTGTTGACCGAGTCTACAAAAAACTACTAGAGAGGAAACTATATATAGTTTGTTATGAGCTTATCTCTTTGGAATACTAATATCTCTGAGATCTTGCTTTGTATTTGGTTCCCTAGGTTAAAGAGGAATAATCATATTTTTTCACTTCTCCCTTTTTTGAATCATTTTCAAGTTCTTTCAACACCTTTCTAATTTCCTTGAAATTTCTAATGTTAAAATCTCCAATAATGAGAATATTATCCACAAATTTGGCTGTGGGCATGGGATATTAATGGAGCTTGAGATGCAATTTTGTTTCATTTGATTCCTAACCCTTCTAGCTTGACTAAAGGCTTTTCCTAAATCTTCCATCATGATAATTAGGATGAGTGGAAATAACAAACATCTTTGCCTTAGATCGAAGAATAATTAAGTTAAAGAAAATTGCATTGGAATTTGCCACAAGACATCATTATCTACTTAATGGGAACACTCTAATTTTCTTGTTATGAAAGTCACATTTATGGAAGTCAAATTTACTGGTTGATTTTACCCATTTCAAAAACTTGCAGTACTAGTAGCACTCTTTTTTTCAAGGTAGTTGTTTGAAATTTTTAATCTTATTAGTATACAATATTAATATTTTTTATTCAAATTTTGTTTTTTTTTAATTTTTTATTTTGTCTATTTTTTTTTTGGTTTATGAATTTTTTTTCAATTTAAAAAAACTAAAATTTGACATTTTTAGCATTATTAATCAAATTATATGTTTATTTTTTAATTTTCAACATTTTTTCAACATCTCAAGAAACCATTTGGGCACTTCACCTCATTTTGAAGATGGTACCTAGGGTAAGTTGATCGGTTGTAGTTTTGGAATCCTAACCTAGTGGGGACTTTGATTGAGGTCCAAGAATAACTGCAGAGGCAACCAACCTAGGGACTTGGTGCTAGGAATTGTTGCTTGTAATTCATAGTACTCAACTAGTTTAGCTAACCCACCACACCAAATTTATGAGATTGATATAATAATATATACCTAATCAATTTAGGATGCCAAACATTTTAAATACACTTAAATAATTGTCTTCCAACACTCGTTTAGTTGACTTCAACACATTGTTGATATTTATAGCTAAACAATACAATTGTTAAACATTTAGTTAAAAACTATTTGTTTAAAAGATAGTTATAATGAAAAACATATGCATATTAAAATATTTTTGTGTTAAAAACATGTCAAATAAAATATTTTATAGTGAAAATCGGAACTAAACAATAATAAGTCAAATTGGATCCTAGATTAGGTGATTAAAAGGAAATGTGGCATCACTAACTCAGTCGCTTATGGCAAGAGCAAGTTGTGAGTTGTGGAAATTAGAGCAACTAAGGATAGTACCATTGTGATACCATAGTTTGACAATGATGATCTAAATGCTCCAAACTTCATCCCTTGATGCACTTACAACTTCATTGCTCCCTAGCCCTCACCCAATTTGACATGGTTTTCTTGTCATTCCTAATTCAAAGGAACATTTCAACTCAAATGAACCTCCAAATAATTGCTCATCATCACTAGATTAGGATCTGGAAGATTAATGGCATGCCCTTGGTGGGCATGAACACTCAATGGAAACAATGAGATGAAAAACTCCCACCATTCACCCTATTTTCTATTCTCGTAAGTTTGATTGTTGGCTTGTACTTTGATACCCCTTTGTTGTCATTTGGATTCTCGCTTAGCTAATACTTAGCCAAATATAAACCCACCTAGCCTCCTATTTACATGCACAAATCATGAGGAAATTGGCCCTTATTGTTTAGGAATTTCCTCCAAATTGATTGTGCAATTCCCAAAGATTGATCACTGATTGCATGCAACACTTTTACACTCAAGACTAGTCTACACTTGATGTTACACTACCTTTTCATCTCCACTTCAACTAATGAACTCAAATTCTCTACATGCACTAGCTATTTTGGGCTGACTGATTAGTTAAATAACATATAAACGAGTAAGACTGTTGTCCCATTGCACAACTAACCTTCAAATGACTCTATCAATAGTTAAAGGCCAGTTAACTAGATACAACTTAAATTAACTGAACTAGATTACTAAAATGTAGTATTCACACATGCATAACTGAACTCCAATCCCTCTAACTTGAATTTACTGAGCTAAATCAGTGAAAATATCCATTTCACACTAGTTAACTACCTCCAAGTTGTCTTGCTGATGTAGAAATTCGGTTTACTCAATTTGACTAAGGCTAAAGTAAAATTGAGCCTTTCTTGCTACATTTTTTCAACACTCCCTCTTAGCAAGAAATGGATTTTCTACCACCCCTATCCCACATCTATGGAATTTGAATTTACCTCTTGAAAAATCCTTTGCCAATATGTCAACATCTTTCTCCTCAGTTGGAATGTATTGTAGCAACATAATTATCCTCTGCAGATAGTCCCGCAAATGATGATACCAAATATCAATGTGCTTGTATCAGCCATGCAATACTATATTTTCAGAGATCTTAATGCAGCTCTGATTATCACAATATGTAAATTTTAGATCTATCTCATGACTAAATAGTCCCACAAGTATTTTCCTCATCTAGATTGCTTCACGTGTTGCTTTACTTGCAACCATTTATTCATCCTTTGCTAAGCTGAGTGCCACAGACCTATGCTTCTTGTTGTACCAGAAAAAGTTGTGGACCCAACACTAAAGATAACACCTGATTTATTTTTCTTGTCTGATGGACTCCTTTCCCAATATGCATCAGTGAAGCCTTGCATATTCACTCCCTCTGTCAGTATGTACCATAATCCATACTGGGTAGTGCCTATGAGGTATTGTAACACATGCTTTGTTTCCTTCCAATATCATTTGGTAGGAGTCACCATAGCTTGGCTAAACTGGTTGAATGCATAACACATGTTGGGTTGTGTGTTCATAAGATACATTAGTGAACCCACAAGTTGCCTTTAAATGGTAGCATCAATCTATTCACTTGAAGTGGCATTATCCTTCCTCTAGTTTGTAGCTAGAGGTGTGTCCATGGGCTTACAATTATCCATATGCAATCTCTTGAAATATCTCAGTAGCATTCTTTCCTTGAGACTCAAACTAATCACCATCACCCTGCCATACTTCGAGCCTAAGGAAGTAATGCATGAGGCCCATGTATTTCATCTCAAATTCCCTTGCAAGACACTCTTTGCAAGAGAGAATCAAATGCTCATCACCTGTCAATATTAAATAATCTACATGCAAAACAAGAATAAGAAACTTACCATATACCACAATTTGATATAGGTTTGCATCTGCTTCACCTTTTGTGAAGGCCAATTCAATGAGATAACTTTCAATCCGATTGTACCATTTATGGGGCACTTATTTGAGACCATACAATGCTTTCTTGAGTTTGCACACATGCGACTCTCGATCATATGTCTCAAATATTTCTGGACGCTCTATGTAAATTTCCTATTCAACAAAACCATTGAGAAAGGTGGTCTTCACGTCCATCTGGTGGATTTTCCACCCCATCTATGCAACCAATGCTAGAATGGATCTGATTGAGGAATACCTTGCAACTAGTGCAAAAGTTTCCTCATAGTCCACTCCCTCTATCTGAGAGAATCCTTTGTACACAAATTTGGCCTTGTAATTCTTGATGCTCCCTTCAGCTGCATGCTTTAATTTGTAGACCCGTCTCGAACCAACTAATGATTTCCATTATGGCCTCGGCACCACCTCCCATACACTCTTCTTCATGATGGATTTGTATTATTCCACCATGTCATTAACCCAAACAGGTTGAGAAATTGATTCCTCAAATGAGGAAGGCTCTGTCTCAATGAGCATGGTTAAGACAACCATGTAACCAATATACCTATCAGGTGACCTCCTCCGCCTATGTTGTGATGTGGGGGCTCCCAAATTCTCTCGTGCATCATGAAACAATATATTCTCTTCTTTGGTTCTCTTTCTCCCCTCTCTGGAAGATTCTGGTTGAGTGGGTGCCTCCACTCTACCTCTTGTCTGCTCCTATACATCTTGCTGCTCCTCAACCTCCTGAATCTCATCCCGAGGCTCCTCCTATGGAGCTAGAATCTCCTGATCTGATGAGATAATCATTTCTTGTTGCACAGAGCATCTCATAGCCTTTCCCTCATCGAACTTGACATCTCTCCTTACAACTATCATCCTCAGTGAAGGAAAATACACTTGGTAATTGTGTGTAGATTTAATGTATCCAAAAAAAACTCCCAACTCTGTTGTAGGCTCAAGTTTCTTCCTTGAATCCTTGGAGACATGAAAATAAACTAAAGATTTGAAAATTATGAAATGAGACACATTAGGCTTTCTCAAAGAGAAAGCTTCCTTCGTTGTGATCATACCAAGTATCCTATGAGGACTCCAGTTTTACAAGTAGACTGCGGTGTTGCATGATTCTTTCCATAGATGTAATGGTAGCCCCTGATCATGCAACATGGCCCTTGTTGTTACCATTATGCTTCTGTTCTTCCTTTCAGCTACCCCATTATGTTGTGGGTTATGGGGTGCTGTCAGTTCCCTTCGAATACCTTCTTTCACACAAAAATATTTGAATGCATGCAAAAAAATCACCTCCATTGACGCTCCTGAGAGCCTTCACCTTCTTCCCAGTATCCTTCTTAACTAATGCCTTGAAATCAACAAATTTTGAGAAAACTTCATCCTTTTTCCGCATGAACAATTGTTAGTGTGAATTCTAATCGCAAGCGTATGAAAAAAAGCTCACTTTAGTTGTGCATAACAAATAGCCCTAACATCAAAGATGGCTACCAATTTATTTAGATCTGCAGTTAGTTGACCAAGACAAATGCTACAAAATCCAGATCTATGTAGTTAAAGACATTAAGCAGTAAATAAAAGCAAGAGTTTCTCCATGCATCCAATAGACAAGACAAGAATATTTTTAAATAATTTTTGCATTTATGACACCTGGGAAGGGAACATAGAAAGATGTTACCAGTCCCCCTCAATGGAATGGGTTCTTGTATGTCCTCAGCACTTCAGATCTAAGATCTCTCTCTCTCTTGCTGGTGTAGAAAATCCAGACAAAAATGGAACTCAAGGGGAGTTCACAAGCAAAAAGATAGAAAAATATGAAAATGATGGAGGATCAAAGTCAGACCAAGAGTATAGATCCAGAGTGATATTTAGGCAACAAAAGGTAGTGAATGAATGGAAAAACTCTTCTATTTATAACAAAATATTGAGTTAGTCTAGATATTGATGCATAATTAAAATATTATTAACCAAATCTAGATCCAACTTTTATGGAATATTTTATTATATTTGTTGGAGGGAAAAAGAATTTGAATTTGGTCAAATCCCTTTATTTGTAAACAATAAATAAATAAATGATTTATTTATTATTTTAAGAATGTGGTTGAGTAATAATTAAATAAATAGTGATTTATTCAATTATTTATAAATGATTTGGTCAAATTTAACAAGGAATATTATTTAAATAATGTTTAAATAATTATTCCTAGAAAATAATAAGATAAATAGTGATTTATCTAATTAATTTTCCTGTTTTGGGTTAAATATGACCAGGAATAGTAATTAAACTATTGTTTAACTAATTATTCCTTGAGGAAAATCAAACAAATATGGGTTTATTCAATATTTTCTCATGGGGTTTCCTGTTTAGACCATAAACAACTTAATAAATTATGAATTACTAAGTTATTTTTCATAGTGAAAGAAATTTTACTTAGGGTAAAATTGGTCTTACATGTTGTACTTTGGTCCATCTAAGACCAAAAATTGGTGTAACAACAATATCCAAAATGTTCTAAAGAAGTCATCAATAACAATAACATAGTACTTATGTCTTGCTGTGGAGGCTATAGAAAAGGGTCCACAAACATCAGAGTGGACTCGCTCCAGGATTGCATCTGCTCTGCTCTCTCGGTCATGAAATGTGGATTTGACATATTTCCCCAATGTGCAACCATTGCATACATCCTGCTAGTCAAGGGATCCTTTAGGGAGACTGATGGTTATTTGTTACATGATTTTTAAGGCACTATGGTGTAGATGACCCAACCTCTTGTGCCAGATTTATCCAACATCTCAACTCTACACTTTAATGCTTAATGTAGTGCAATACACCACCTCAAATTTGTATAGGTTCTTCAATCGAACCTCGATTTACTTCACTTTCCCAGTAGATACGTGTATAAGAAATGATTTCCCTTTACTAAAAATAACATCGTATCCACGATCCTCCAATACTACTACAAAGATCAAGTTCTTCTTCAACCCAGGTATAAACATAACATCTTTGAGGCGAAGAGGAGAGGCTTTCTCCGTCTCAAAATGTTATAGTAGACAAATCACTCTTGCAAACAAGAATGATCTCCCTCGATTCAAAGACAAATCTAGAAACAAACAAACAAGTAACTGCAAACTTTCATTTGTCTATAAATGAAATATGATATATAAAATGTGCAAGTATTTATTACCTTTCTATGAAATACTTGTAGATTCCCCTTGATGCTTTCAAAATCCTTCTCTTGCTACTTCAAGAGAAGAAATACATAAACTAAAAAATGCAAGGGATAAAATCATAACATAGATAAATATTGAAACAAAATATAAATCGAAATTGCAACATAACATATATCATAACATTAATCCAATACTCAATTATAAACTATGCAAAAGATCAAGGATCTTTGTAATGAGCATCATAACAAGTGAAAATAGGAAATAAAAATCTCCTTGTATTAATCTTGAGTAAGAAGGATAGATTCAACCTTAGCCTTTATGTTGCAAACCTCTTCCTAATAGTCTCTAATCCTCCCTTTACGTGATAAGCTTCCAACCACAATTCAACAACAAAAGTTTACATTTGAAATTATTTTCTCACCCTATGGTCTGTGTTGAATTTATAGGCCAAGAGGAGGAGGTTTGAGATCCTATTCTCAAGGGATAAGATCCATAAAGAGAGGGATTAGGGTTCCACAAAGAGAGGGAGTTTGATTCATGAACCAAGGGCTGTAGGGGATTGAGGGCTTTTGGTTGAGAAATATTCCCCCAACGACGATTTTAGAAAATATATTTTTATTTTTACCCACTTTAATATATTTGCACATTTTTTAGTTGAAAACATAGCACAATATTGTGCAGGCCACAATGTTCAATACTACGCTTGCACAAGCAATGACTAGGAAAACTGTGCAAGTGCTTGAAAATGGTTTTTTAAGAAGTGTAATCCAATATTCTTGTTGTATTTTGGATTTTTTTGGTTTCAACATTGTAGTGGAATGCTTGAAACACTTCATCAGATATCCAGAGATCCATATTGGCAATAATTTTCCTAATGGCGAAAAAATCACGTGTAATGGATTGCCCCCTAAAGTGAAAAGTCAGAAAAGGTGTTTGGGAATTGAAATACTTTATCATGCATAAGTTAGGATTAGATAACAAATGGTTGGATGATTGAAAAAAACAATCAAGGATTACAATAAAATATTTTCATATAATCATCACTGAGGTAGGCATTCTCATACTCAGAGCATAAGTATCTCAAAGAAAAAGTACGAAAATGTGCAAATATCCATTTCAAAGTAGACACAATATGGACGCAACCATAAAATATGAATCTATGTTTACAATCATGAATATTTAAAAATCCATGCACCATGGATAGGTGAAACTAGATTTAGGGTCTTAGTCTCCATCTCTATCGATGCATAATACAAATATGACCATGTGAGTGAATGTATTGAAGTCGAACATGGTAGAAACCACCTGATTACTGTTCAATGATGTGAACCATTAACAGGTGAAAGAGAAACCACCAATAATGAAAATGGTTCTCAAGGCACCCTAGTACAATATATGAAGTGTTAATACATGTATTGAAGTCGAACACTCATAGAATCATTTGATTGAAGGTCAATGATGATAACTTTTCATCGAAGGCAAGAAACTTGTTATTGAGGCATGCAAGCTCCAAGGTACTAAAGGAGTTTTCTATATCAACTTCTTAGATAATGAGCCAAAGTCGATAGGAAGTGAACCATCACAGGAGGAACTATGACAAAAAACTTAAGTTAAGTTTTTAAGAACAAATTTGGAGTGATTCATGATTGAATCAAGCATTTCCAACGTGATTGAAGACTATGAATTTCAAGGTAATTTTGACTGAGTATGGAATTATCTCGAACATATCAGTAACACGAAACTTTTAATTGGTAGAATTTGACTCAAGAATAATTCTAAAAATTAGTTTGAATACTTTCAATGAGGTATGATCAATTGAGATGAAAATGGATTTCCTAACCCAGACACGAAGGTGACATAGTGTCATGTTCAAGAGTGACATACTTTATTTTCACAATACAATAATACATGTTTCTTTCCAAATCACCCCCCCCCCCCAAACCATTACTGGCTAGTACCTCTTTAATTTTATGAAAGCTTGAGGAGGATAACATATGCTTGTCCAATAAGATCATCCTCTGGAGTATTTTTAACGAACCATAGGAAGTAGTGGTTTAGTCTCATCATGATCGACGAGTCCTTCAATTTTTACATTTTATGAGTCCAATGAAGGGGTAATTCGATGTCATTTTCATATTTAAAGAGTTTGAAAAGACACAAAAGAAATCTAATGAATTTATTTAAATGTAAAGTTTTAACGAGGCTGAAGAAAGTAAAGCTCGATGTTTTTAAAATTTAGGGAGTAAGGAAAAAAAACATAAGAAAACTATGAAATGTCCTTTTTTTGTAAATTTAGTCTCTCAAGTCCAAAAAGGGTAAAATAATGCAGGAGAGAACTCTTTTGAATAGGATTAGTCAAAGTATGCCTTTTTCGTAAATAGTTTATGTCTTCCATAAAAGGGGTAAACTTAAACCAGGTAGACGTTTTTTTCATTTAATTTAATGAGTTTGAAATAAACAAATATACTCGACAATATTTTCATATTTTGGGAGTTTGAAAAGAGTTGTAAGATAAATCCTCCTAGAGGAATGAGTGGTATAAAGGGTGTCAACTAATTCCGGTCATGATGGAACTGCTCAAAACATGTAAAGGTTAAGAAGTTGGTTGATAAGGACACTCATCACAGTGATCTCTTAAGAAAGGGTAAAACACCAAGTGAAAGTGAATGATCATCCAAGTAAGTGGTGACAATGGAATGATAAAACCAAGGCCCATCTTGCATAAATACGTTGATAATCGTGAGAGATAAGGTGTGGAGGGGAGTTCATTTTTTGTAAGTTTTAACGAGTCCGAAAAAGTGATAAAAGTGTACTCATATCATTGAATTTAAATTTAATTAAAAATAAAGAAAAGACATAAAGAATTTGACATTTTCATGTATGTTTTATGATCATGAAAAGATAGCAAAAGAAACTTGGGATTTTCATGAGTTTAACGAGTCCTGAAAATAATAACCGAAATGGACTTGATATAGGTTTCATTTTTATACAAGCTTGAAACAGAGGATAACTATGCTTGAGAGTGGTTTCATTTTACATAAGCTTGATAAAAATGAAAACTATACTTGTGATAAGAACTATGCTCATGGAATGTTATCATGGATTTTGTTTTACACAAGAATTCAATAGAGAGAAAAACGTGCTTGAGATAAGTTTGAATGCCCCCAAAGCATAATCTGAAGAGGCACATGCCCCGAAATATTAGTTTGATTTTCCTAAGTAGAATACTAGTTACTAATAAATGGATGAAATGAAGGTTTATTTACGAGATCAAGTGAAATACTAGACTCAATTAGAGGGGGATCTGTTTCATTTTTTATGAGCTTTATAGATTAAAAGAACTATTCTCATGGAATATTTTAATTTTTTAACGATTTTGACACAGTAAAAGAACCATACTCATAGGGACTTGTTTCATTTTTTAACGAGGTTGATACAGTGAAAAAACCATCCTAATAGGTTGGTTTAATTTTTATGCAAACTTGAAACAAAGAATAAACTGTGCTCAAACCTTTTTCGATTTTTTAACGAGCTTAGGAATTATGCTCATATTAACTTGTTTGATTTTTTTAATGAGGGTTACACAAGAAAAATAACTATCCTTATGCAAAATTTTCATGGATTCCAAGAGGAAAATGCTATTGAAGGAATACATGCCAAGGGACACACCTCGACCATGGCTTCCAAGAGGTATTCATCATATGGAAGAACAATTCTTTGGAAGTAATAAATGTCAAGGGACTCAATAGGGATAATAAAATCGAGTTCAATTGTCCCCATTGAAGGGTTCACCATTTCACCTACCGAATCTAAGTCAAAAAGCATACAATGAGAGGCTCATTCTATTGGTAATAGAATGCATGGGACTAGTTTCCACATAATTAACCCATGGTGGGGTACATACCACTTCCATATAGGGAGCATTCAAGGATTTCATATTGTTGGTAGTCGAATCAAGACCAATGAATGAAACATGGTCAATAGTGACAACGTTTCCATTGTCAGGGAAATACATCACACCAAAGAATGTGGACACGCCAACTTTCATGGCAAGACATAGGCTCGCCCAAGGATCAAATTGAAATCCAAGGGACCTTGGATACCATAACATCAATAAAGACAATTTTTCCCTATAGAGTAATGGGTAACTTAGGAAGGATCCCTAAAGGTTTGTTGATTGTTCTTTTAAAATCCAAAATATTATGTGTAGCAGACACAAGCTAAGAGGAACCCAAATCTTGCCAAGTGGTTGAGGATAAAATAATGACAAAATCACCTTCATCCACATTTTTGGGATTAAAATTCTTATCGTAATCCTTCATAATAATTTGGAAAGGGGTGGAATAAGGGATACAAGGCTATATCAGTCTAATCCAATCAAAGGAAACAACCTTAGTACTTAGAGGGGGTTCCATGGAAACATGTGAAATGCCCCCTTGTGAGGTGGAATTTGAAGTAACAAGAAGAACATGAGTGATATTTAATTCACTCTCTAAAGGGAGAGTGGGATCGACCGAAGAAGGAATCGAGTCAACAACTTAATTAACCAATGTTTCATCAACATGAGTGATGTGTTTTACTCTCTAAGGGAAGAGTGGGATTGATCGAACTTGAAATAGGATAAATCACTTCTTCAACCGACGATAAGTTGGGATAAATATTACAATAACCCATCGGAATTTATTGTTGAGAAACATTAAGGTTTTCAAATAGTTTAGAGGATTCATCCATGTGAGGGAAAATGTGAGATTGATGACTCCCTTCTCATACCCTACAAGGAAACCTAACTTTACCCTTTTTTCGTGGAACCTGACAATCAATAGTTAATGGATCAACAACAAAATGGATGTGAATATTTAGAATATGCTTCCAATACCTTAGGAATACCAGGAAAATTGATAAGGAAGTGGTAACCCTTCCAAAGTTTTCAAGGGTATTTGAGCTTATGATGCATGTTGGAGGTTTCCTCTGCATTATCAACCATCACAACCATGGTTGGTTGATTTACTCCTTTTTTTATCCTTCTTCTTCTTATTCTTCCTATTCTTCTTCTTCTTAGCCGCCTAGTTACTCACATCAAGAATGTTACCATGTGAAGAAGAAGAAAGGGAGCAAGACATGATGGGTGAATAAGGTAAAGGATCAATATGAGGTAAAAGATCCAGTTGAGGTGAAGAAACTTGGGTATTTGAAACCAATGAGTTTGAAAACAACCATACTGGTAAACTTTTCATTAATCCAGGTAATGAAAATGTATCCATATAAGGAGGATCAACATTTACAAAACAAGGAAAAGGAATAGGATCCCCATTAAGAGGGGTTCCTTGGTTGGTAAATTCTGGAATTGTTGCCATCAGATTCCCATAGGTCTACTCAAAAGTGAATTTTAGTTAATTTTTTTAACACTATATGATGGTTAATTTTACAATTGGTATCAATAAAAATAAACAAAAGTAGTAAAACCATGATACTAGGTATAAAAGGTTACCAAGCTATTGTAAACTGCGAAATACATTTTCCAGTATGTGTAGGAAATCTCCCTGAATGTTGTGTTTGGTATACCACAAACAACAAGGTGATTGACTTGGTTACCTATAGTAGTTTTGCAACCTACAGGAAACTCAATCCATATTGGTGTTGTCTAATATGTCTTGTATGATAGGAAGCATTCTGATATACATATCATACGTGGAGCGCCATCTGATATTCTCGAGGGTACATGATGAACGGTTTGATATACTTACATACGTGGAATACCGACTACCCAAAAAATGAAACACAAACAATTAGCAACAATTCTTATGTTTATAGATGTCGGAACATGTATTCTAACCTAGATAAACTAAATTTGATGTGATTAATTAATGCCTTGGTAAATTTTAATTGATTTCATTGTTTTCACTTTTCATTAAGGTAAAATGGGTATGGTAATAAACCAGTGTAGTAACTCAATTTGAAGTGATGCAGCTAATATGAAATTATCACTTCTTCAATTCGATGAAATTTAATCTACAAAAGAGAGAAGGTTTCATTCACTTCCAACAATGCAAGTATTGATAAATAATAGAAAACATAACAAATTATATAATGCACTAATTTTCAGCAGGAAAATAATAATGCAAATAGATACCAAGCAAATTTTTCATTTTTTATGTTTAAAACAAACATAAAAACATGTAAGTTCAAATTACGACTATCTTTCAATGAGAGACACTATATTTTCAATCGATGAAATAAATATTTACAACAAACATAAATGAATATATGATGAGATTCATTGAAATAAAAGAGACTGACACAACCAATTCCAGAAGTTGAAGTCTATTTTTTGATAGATCAACAAACCAACAAAAACTCAAAACCCTAAACTGTAAAGATAAGTGATTTTTCTCAAAAAGATAATCAAACACACTAATCTAAATCAACGTTTGACATTTCTAGAATGTAAATTATACAAAATCTGATGCAAAATAATGCAACTGTAAACTATGGATGAGACCATACAAATGTAATATATGCAAGAGAATTCTTCAAAAAAAATGAAAGATGATTTCAAATCAACAAAATAACAATATAACAAGACTAAGTCACAACAATACCTTCCTTCGCTAATGCAATGAAAGAACCAATCAAGTGTAAGTAAAGGAATTTTCACAAAAATTGTGCAACCCAAATGAAATCAAATGTAATTTAATATTTCATTAAGAGAGAAATAAAATTGAATTTTCATGAAAATTCCAAAGATCAAAAGAGATGACACCCAAGAATTGTTAAGAAATTGGATGAACCTCTGAGTAGTGACCAAAACAAAGAATAGCTGAAAAATCCTAAATTTTCAATTTTTCTAAGTCTATCGTAGGTAATCAGTTAGGTTCAATGCACAATCGCATTGTTTCTAAAGGAAAATTGTGCAACTTACGCATCGTTGCTAAATAAAAAAGTGCGCAAATCGAGAAAAAACTTAAGAAAAATAAAAAGTGAAGCCACAAGTCCAAAAAGTTACTTTCAAGGTTCTAAACACAGTCAATAAAGGTAACTAAAAGAAATTAGAGATCACATGAAGGTTTAATGAATAGAATACTTCTCCCCAGTATGGTGGAAAATTTGTTATAGCAGACAAATTTCTCTTGCGGAAAAGAACAATCTCCCTAGATCTAGAAACAAACAAACAGGTAACTTTAAACTTTCCTTAGTCTATAATTGGAATATGACTTATAAAATTTGCAAGGACATCTCACCTTTCTACAAAATGCTTGTATATGCCCCTTGATGCTTTCAAAATCCTTCCCTTGCTGCTTCAAGAGAAGATTTGCATAAACAAAAACAAACAAGGGATAAAAACATAACATAGATAAATATTGAAACACAATATAAATGGAAATTGCGACATAGCATATATCATAGCATTAATCCAATACTCATTTATAAAATATGGCAAAGATCAAGGAGCTTTGCAATGGGCATCATAACTAGTGCAAATAATAAAGAAAAAACTGCTTGTATTAATCTTAAATAAGAAGGGGAGATCCAACCTTAGCCTTTATGTTGCAAACCTCCTGCCAATAGTCTCCAATTCTCCCTTTAGATGAAAACCTTCTGCCTTCAATTCAATAGCATAAGTTTACATTCCAAAGTATTTTTTCACCCTATGGTCTGTGTTGAATTTATAGGCCAAGAGGAGGATTTTTCAGATCCTCTTCCCAAGGGATGAGATCCATAAAGAGAGGGATTAGGGTTCCAAAAAGAGACGGAGTTTGATTCATGAATCAAGGGATGAGGCCTAAGTATGTAGAAGCTCAAGGCCTTTTGGTTAAAAAATATTCCCCCAACTCATCTTCTAGAAATTTATTTTTATTTTTACCCACATTAAGAGATTTTCACAGTTTTTAGTGGAAAACAGAGTGCAGTATACTGCTGGAGACAATGGTAAAAACTATGCTTGAACAAACAATGACTAGGAAAACTGTGCAAGTGCTTTAAAATAGGTTTTTAAGCAATGAAATATAGGATACTTGTCAGGATTTTTTTTTTCCAACATTATAGGGGAATGTTTGGAAAAATTCATCGGATAATGAGAGATCCAGATTGGCAGCCATTTCCCTAATGGTGAAAAAATGGCGTGCAACACAAAGGTGACATTACCAATTACTGTAGCAATGTACCTCCCATAATCCCTGATTTCTATATGCATTTGGAGATCCTTCTCCTGCAGGCTATTGAAAAACCCCTTGCACCCAGTCATATGGAACAAGGCACGAGAATCAAGGTACCACACACTCCCCATGGCAGTGTTGGTCATGCATGCTATTAGGGTGAAGTCTAATTCAAATTGTGAAGCTAGTGCTTAACATGCTTCTCCTCCTAAAGGATTATTGGTAGACTTATTGTGCATAGATTTTGTTGCATAGTGTCTGAACACATGGAAGTGGAAGCGTTTTATCTTGCTCGTGTATTTATTCTTTTCTATTATTTTTGTTGGAGTCAGGTTTTCTGTAGGTCTTCTTCCTTTTTCCCTTCTTCCCATTTCCAACCAATAAAAAATTCTCTTCATCCATAGCTTTGGATGATGTTTCGTCCTAGTTAATTCTCTTAAACTATTCTTGAACCAAATTGGAACACAACCTTTCCCAATTCGGTAATTTTTCCCTTCCATTTACAGAGTCCTGGTAGTTATACCAAAATTTTGGAAGGCCTAGAAGAGCTAGCCTCACTAGGTCATCTTTTGCAACATTCACTCCAACCCCTCCAAGCTCATCCCGAACTTTTTTAAATTAATATGAATAGATACTGTGGAATAGTATCATTCTTTTGCATCTTAATGTTTCTATGTTTGTCTTTTAGGGACAATTTTCTATGGTCACTGCTATTTTCGAATAGCTTAGTCAGTTCCTTCCACATGTAAAATGATGTCTCTTTTCCATGGATATTTGATACCACATGGCCTCTCACACCTTCTAGAATAATTCTCCTGGTCTTTACAACATCCTTCTTCATTGGGATAATTGATGTGCATCCGACTATGGAGGTTTTGAAATGTCAGTTTTAACATATTCTAACACACCATTGTCATAGAGCATTGCTTCCATTCGATCCTTCCAGGATATGAAATTAGAGCTACCTTCTAGGGCATACTCCAATCTTAGCCCATTGAAATACATCCTACCGATCCTGAAGAAAATTGATGCATAGAAGCAACCAATTCGAATTTCTTTAAGAGAAAATTTCGAAATATTGGTTCTAATGTGAATTATGAGGCTCTGATACCATGTACAAATTTGATAGAATTGCAATTTATCAAGAAGCTTAATCTAAAATCAAGAGATACAATTCTACCCTACTAACCTGTGTTTTTATAGTAACCACCATTTCTTTTTGGTTGTGTTTTGGGTATATTTCTCTGTGGGCCAAATATACTAATTTTTTAGTAGCCATTGTCAAATATTCTTAGTTAAAGTTGAAGCATCCTCCAACATATGTGCAATACGCAATTTCTCAATGTGATTGCATCTAAGCCAACATTTAATATCTTTTGACATGATTATAGTATTTAAGTCATATTTATTGTATTATTTGTGCCTAAGGGAATAATCTTGTATAAATATTATAATAATTGATCTTAAAATTTAGCGAGGGAGAGTTGGGTGCTATATCACTATAAATATTCTCTTGTTTGTATTTGTTGTTGAGACTTCCTCCACCCTGATTGCTCTATATATGGGTTAGCATGGTTCTTTTCTAATATTCACCAACCTTTATTTTTAGCTAGAGTCTAGGTATATTTCTCACTGAGCATAATACCAATATTTTTAAAATCCATTGTTATGGTACTTGAATACTTATTTATTGTGTATGATTTTATTTATGATAGGTCCCTATAATACTAGTGTATACCCTTATTTTAATTGTTAGTGTAGCCCTCTTATTGTTATTTTTGTTCCCATGTAGTCTCCATATTGTTATTATTATGCCCCATAGAAGCACACTATTCTTATTGTTGTGCTTTTATATTATTATTGTTATGTGGGCTCTGATTATATTGTGACCCCTTAGACTCCTATATATAGAAATGAGGTCTTGTCATTTGTATCCAAGAATTGTTCATTTATGTAATTTAAAGGAGGTTGCCCCCTAGAAGAGGCTAAGTTTTAAGTCGTTGATCTATCTTTTCTTCTATTTCGTGAGTTGGTCGCATAACATTTGGTATCAGAGCTTTGGATTCTAGGGTTTCACTTATTCAAACAGGTCATCTTGGAATTTTCGCTATAATTTTTTTTCTACAAGGATTTAGAAGCTGAAATTTTGACCATGTGGAGATGAAATCATGGTCAACTTCTTTTAAACATTTTATTTCTTTGTTCTCTATATTTTCGGAGATATGATCCCAGGAAGTTATGGTTTTCGCAAGCTCCAAAATTCAGTATCAAACATGTGACCGAGGTAAAATCATCATAAATTTTGTTTCAGGCATCAGATTTGAATTCTGTAAAAAGTGGTCGAAAGTGCACAAAATTTAGTTTTTTGTGTAGAAATTATAGGGTTGAAGGTAAAAACAGTGACACGTGGAACTCCGTACAAGTTCGTTGTATCGAACCAGTCTATAATCAGGCCATCATGGGAGATGAGGCATAAATGTTTGTTGAAGACTCCAATATCGGTATGACTTATGGGGTTGGAAGGTAGATTCATAGGGCTAAAACAACACCTAATTTTAGACCTTAGATGTCTGAAATTACATAGTTACAACCATTTCAATACTGAGCTCATAAAAGCAAGAAAAAAGTGCGTATTCTTTTTTTAAATTGCATAACTTTTGTTTGAAAAATAAGTTTGAAGTGATTCCAATGGCATATTGAAGCATATATATAAATACTGGGTTATAAAATTCCTCCCAAACAAAATTATCCAAGACCCATTATTTACCCAATTGATAAATCTCAAACAAAAGGGATCAATGGCAGAGCACGTTGAGGAATTCCAGAAATTGAATATAAGGGTAAATGATATTCCAAAAGAGCATAGGGTTGTTGTATTCATAGGTAATTTAAAGGATAACATACAACACAAGGTCTGCCTTTGGGAGTCTGATTCATTGAATAAGAAATTCAGGTTGGCCAAAAAAATTAAAATTAAAATTATGGCAACAAGGAAGCCTACCACTCACAACTATAAATATAGGAGTGTTTCTTCTCCTAGCCTTCCACAAACTACAAGGTTGACACCACAACAATTGGAAGAAAAAATATCAAAATGGATTTACTATAGTTGTGATATAAAATACACTAAAGGTCATAAGTGTGTTGAGAAGAAACGATTTTACATAGATTGTGAAGAGGAGGAAGAAAAGGAACAAGAAACATAAAAAGAAGAGGATATACACGAAGATCCAACCCTAGAGAAATAAGAAATTAATCCTACCATATATTGTAATGCATTGGCAGGAATTACCACTCCTAAAACTCTCAAGATACCAGGACATATCAAGAAGAAAAAGGTAATAGTGTTGATTGATTCAGGTAGTACCCATAATTTTGCTCACTGTAAGGTAGCCAAGGAATTAAATTGCTTCCTATACCCAGCAACAGAGTGTCAAGTGATGGTTGCAAATGGAGGAAATATAAATTGCTATGGAAAGTGCCATAATATCAAGATAACCATGGGGGGGAATGTATTGAATAGTCCAATTCTCTCCATTCCAATGGGTGGTGATGATGTTGTACTAGGAGTTCAATGGTTACAATCTTTGGGTACGATGGATTTTAATTTTCAAGAACTTTTATTGATTTTTTACTTTTTATTTATTTATTTATTTATTTATTTTTTATTATTTTTTATTTATTTATTTATTTATTTATTTTTATTTTTATTTTTATTTTTATTTTTATTTTTATTTTTTATTTTTTTTTATTTTTTTTTTGCCTGTGAAGGAAATGAATTTGAATTAAGGGGTATTACAGGAAAAACAGGAAAGATAAAAATCTCTAATGACATGACAAAGATTCTAAAGAAATAAAAATGTGGCGTAACTACACAATTATGCTCACTAGAGGTTCAAACATTAAAATCATCTATTTATCTATATCTCCAGAAAGTCTTGAACAATCATTCCAAGGTGTTTGAGACTCCAAAATGCCTCCCAACTATTCATGATCATGATCATGTTATTCATTTGATTCCAGGAATTTTTCCTCCAAACATCAATCCTTACAGATATCCATATGCCCAAAAGAGTGAAATTGAACATATGGTTGCAGAAATGCTAGAGTTCGATATAATTCAACCTAGTCAAAACTATTTTTTGGCTCCAATAGTCTTGGTGCACAAGAAGGATGTATCATGGCACATGTGTCTGGATTATAGGGAGCTCAACAAGCTCACTATTAAAGAAAAATTTCCCACTCCCGTCATTGATGAATTATTGGATGAATTACATGGATAAATTTACTTCACCAAGTTGGATCTTCGTTCAGGATATCATCAAATTAGAATCAAGACTAAAGACATTCTGAAAACAAGATTTAGAACTCATGAGGGTCATTATGAATTTTTGGTCATTCCTTTTGGCCTTACCAATGCACCTTCTACATTTCAAGTTTTGATAAATTCCATTTTCAAACCCTTACAAAGAAAAATTGTGTTAGTATTTTTTTATGATATAGTAATCTATAACAAGTCTTGGGAGGATCAAGTTCAACATATTGAAAAGGTACTCAAACTATCGGAGGAGAAACAATCATAAAAAAACATCAAAATGCTTATTTGGAGTAAAATAGGTTGGATATCTAGGTCATATTTTATCTCATGAGGGTGTTATGGTAGACGCTAAAAAATTAAAGCCATTAAGGAATGAAAAATCCCAAAACCATAAATCATCTGCGAGGATTTCTCAGTTGACAGGGTATTATCGCAAGTTTGTTAAGAATTATGGGAGAATAGTAACACCTCTAACAATGTTACTAAATAAATATGCATTTTCTTAGACTCTATAAGGAACTAAGGCCTTTTAACATCTTAAAGAGGCAATGTGCCAAGCACTAGTATTACCTACACCAGACTTCACAAAAACCTTTATTGTGGAATGTGACGCATCAAGAAATGGAATTGGTGTTGTTTTAATGCAAGAAGGAAGACCCATTTCCTTTGAAAATCGTCCAATTAAAGAAAAGTATTTACACAAACCTCTTTATGCAAAGGAAATTTTGGCAATACTACATGCACTAAAGCAATGATTACCTTACCTAATGGGAAGACACTTCATGGTAAAAAATATCATGATAGTCTTAAATACTTTTTGGAACAAATATTATGTTCAGAAGAGAAGCAAAAATGGGTCACAAAAATTTTGGGTTATGACTTTGAAATCATCTACATAAAAGGGAAGAAAAATATTGTTGCAGATGCACTCTCAAGAAAGGATGAGGATGTCATTTCTATTATCCAACCAGATTAGATAACCAAAGCAATAGATGAATGGAATAATGATGAAAATGTGTGGAAATTCATTCAAAAGTTGCAGCAAGATCCTAGTACATCAGATACATTTAGATGGAAAAATGATTCATTATGGTATAGATATTGCTTATATCTTTGTAAGAATTCCCAACCCAAACAAAAGATTCTTTTGGAATTTCACAACTCTCCCTTAGGTGGGCACTCGGGATTTTTAAAAAGTTATCACAGGGTCAAGAAGGAATTTTTTGGGATGGCCTTAAATCTTATATTCAAAAGTTTATGGCGAAATGTTTTCTTTGCCAACAAAATAAAGTTGAGACAATTAAGACCCCAGGTATATTACAACCTTTATCCATTCCAAGTCAACGTTGGGAGGAGGGTTCAATGGATTTTATCACAAGTTTACCAAAGTCCAAAGGAAAGAGTATCACCATGGTGGTAGTTAATAAACTTACCAAGTATGCGCACTTTTGTGCATTATCCCATCCATTTAAATCAAATACAATTTCTACTGTATTTATGGAAACAATTCAAAAACTACATGGAAACCCAAAGATTATTGTAAGAGACAGAGATCCCATTTTCACTAGAAAATTTTGGACGGAATTATTTTCTTGTCTGGGTACTCAATTAGCTCATAGTTCATCTTATCATCCTCAATCTTATGGGAAAACTGAGATAGTGAACAAATATTTAGAAGGATATCTTCATTGCTTTATATCTGATAAGAAAACATAATGGGTTAAGTGGTTACCTCTAGTTGAATGGTAGTGTAACACTTCCTTCCATATTGCAACAAAAATGACCCCATTTATGGCACTTTATGGATATCATCCACTGTCCATCACATCATCTTTAAGAGAAAATTCTAAAGTTCAAGCAGTGGAAGATGACATCGAGCATCAACAACGAGTTCTCTAGCTCATAAAGGATAATATCACTTTGGCACAGAATTGAATGAAACAACAGGCATATCAGCATCATAGCGAAATCAATTTTGATGTATGTGATTGGGTATTTTTACGGCTACAACCATACAAAAAAATGTACCTCAAGCAATCTAAGAAGGATAATAAATTATCACCAAAGTACTATAGTCCTTACAAGGTGTTGAAAATTCTTGGTACTATGGCATACAAATTGGAACTTCCTGCATCTTCTCGAGTGCACCCAGTTTTCCATTTTCATGCTTGAAGAAGGTTATTGGTGACAAGATCCTAGTTCAAACAATATTTCCAGAACTTGACAAGGAAGGAAAAATCATATTCGAACCTGAAGCAATCATGAAAACAAGAACTCTAAAACTATGAAATCTATTAATTTCAGAGTATCTCATCAAGTGGAAGAACTTACCCGCTAAATATTCCACATTGGAGGATGATAATTTTATACAGAAGCATCCAGAACTACTCAAGCATTGAGGGAAACACTTTTTTTAAGGATATGGGTATGTTAGGTCCCTATAATACTAGTGTATCCCCTTATTGCTATTGTTAGTGTATCTCCCTTATTGTTATTTTTGTGCCCATGTAGTCCCCATATTGTTATTAGTGTGCCCTATAGAAGCCCACTATTGTTATTTTTGTGCCCTTACATTATTATAATTATGTAGGATCTGATTATATTGTGACCCCTTAAACTCCTATATATAGAAAGGAGGTCTTGTCATTTGTATCATCCAAGAATTGTTCATTTATGTAATGTAAAGGATGTTTCCCCCTCGAAGAGGCTAATTTTTAAGTCATTTATCTATATTTTCTTCTATTTTGTGAGTCGGTTGCATAGAAATTTAAAAATATTATTTACTTAGCTATAAAAAATTAATGAGTTGAACAATGTAAATCTTGTTATGTAAATTCCACCTAGCCCTGTGCATTCTCATAGCAGTGACATGTCTTGTGTGCACATATCTTAAAGTCTACATTTATTACAAGCAAGTGGTACACCTTACAAATAATCAAGAATGTCTTCAACGAACAAGAAGAGAAGTTATTTAAGTCCATAATTATTTGAATTGGTGTTAAGAAAGTTAAACATAATATGTTCAAGCATGGACCTGTAGAATCAGTCATTGCTTCATGAATGTGAGTTGCATAGAATAAAATATTGTGGGTTGTGCATTATAGAAAAAAAAAATCCCCTTGTGCAATTTTAGAGTAGCAAGTAGCCTACAATGTTGCAAGAAATGCTAAAATCAAAGTCATGGAGTGAAATTTTTCAACCTTTTCATCCATAATGAAGATTCTTCATGCAAAAATTTCTAACACATGATGAAATTAGATTTTTCCAAACCTTGTAATAAATACTAACATAATGATATCATCACAAAAGACCTAGAATAACAATGTAATGCATGCTTGCATAGTGGGACAACTCAAGAAGATTTCATACAAAATTGTAGCAAACACAACGGACCATCTCCCATTAACCATGTCCCCTCCTCTTCCCCATTTTTGTATATTATCATGCTATATGGAATACCAACAAGGGGGAGACAAAGCACTCTATGTTCCTTTCACTAGGATAAATAAATAGATTTTGCAATTGCACATGGATTATTGTAACTATGTTGCTTCATGTCATTCATATGTTGTACATTTTCTCGATTAATAAAATTTATAGGTGATTTCTTGTCCAAACTATTACACTATTTTGATTTAATCCCATTTTTAGGTTTACAAGTTACACTATAATATGAAGTGCCTAATGAAATTAAGTCTATCATTTGTGTTTGGTTGTGAATTTTGTAGCATTTCTATTAGTTTGAATCAAAACTATATTATGAATTGTAACAGCAATTGATTAAAATCCAAAATTTAAAATGACTAGGAAAGTAACCTTTAAAAATAAAATAGAACAATTGAATGGTAAAACCTTTTATTGGTGTCAATTTGGAGATTATTTCTTTAGGACATGAGGAGACAACCGTCCTAAATATGAGAGGGCGTTAAGATAAAGTTTTCATCTAATAAGCACTCCATTACTTGTCACGGTCCACAACCAAATCAATGAGCTAAGTAAAATAGTTACAACTAGATAATGCTAAGAAAAAAAATTGTCCTTATTACAACAACATGAAAATAGGATACGTTCGTTGGGTTGTGATCTAGAAATAACACATATTGTGATGACGACCATGTTCTAAAAATTATTGAAAATTTATGCATCTCTTGTTACAATTTATGCAAATGAAGCTATGCAAGTCCCAAGTAGCTTTGACAAAATAAATACCCTATAATTATAACATCTAAGCCTAAGATCACACTATCCCAATAATGTGTAATTTAATTACGTAGATAAATAAAAATGAACATGAGGATGTGCAAGTTAAAAGTAACTTTGACAAAATAAATACCCTAAAATTAGTGTTTTAAAAACTAATTGGTCTGAAACGAAAACTGATCAAACTGGTTAGTCGGATCAGGATTGGTAATGAACCAATCAAATAATAATACCAGGGGGTCAGTATTTACTGTTTAGGCACCATACCAGCCCTAATAAGTGATTCTCGTGCTAATTGGCCCAATTAGCTCCTCAACCCACATAACACTAGAAAGGGACCCATGACAATTTTATCAAGAAATTTTGGAGGAAATCAAGGGTCATTTCCCTCCAAAAATAGTCATAAAACTAGCCCCCCCGCCCCCCCCCTCCAATTTTCCTCATACCTCTCATTTTGGGTTTTTTGTGAGCATTTGTGAGCTTGGAGATTTCTACGACAACCCTAGGTTTCACAACAACAATCTCACAATACCAATTTTGAAGGTTATTTCTCGTATCAAAGTTGCTTTGGAGTTGACATATTTGGGAGGAGGCTTTGGCAGGTGGTTTCCATTCCAAGGTTAGTTTCCTCTCCAAAATCATTATAGATTTCATTGTTGTCCCTTTTTTTTTTTTTTTTTTCCCCTATTTCAACTTTCAAGCAAAAGCCGACCCTTCTTTTTAGGCTAAACCAACCCTTGTTTTTGTTTTCAATTTATCATAAGTTTTGCATTTTACTTAGTTGCAATTTTTTTCCAATTTTTCATATTTATTTACATTGAAATTTGAAATTCAATCATCCACCAAGAGCCAAATATGATGCATGGATTCATTGTAATGTTGAAGACAAAATGTTGTGCAATTATTGCAAGCACCCAATGGGGGTGGGGGGTATTTATAGATTGAAACAACACTTAGATAGTATAAGATGCCAATTAATCCCATGTGAAGAACCAAATATAGTGATAGGGCCTATTAGGGTAGAATACAATGAAAAGTTTGAGAAGTTTAAATTTCAATAGAAACAAAAATTGCAAATAATAGGAAAAGTGTAGATGCTATGAGAGAAAGTGGTGTGATTATTTTGATCTTATAGACTACTCATCTATCCCTTCCATCAATGTTCATGATTACTTCCATTATCTTCCTCCCCTCGTGGGCCTCATATTCAAGCTAAAGGTAAAAATAGGATGACCATTAAGAGTTATTTCACACCTTCCCCCACTTTTGCGTCTGTGTCTACTTGTGCCACTTCCTCCCAATCAAGTCTAACTCAACCCACCTGTTGTCGTTGGGAAAAAAAGGCTCCAAAATTTTGCGTACACTCTAATTTTGGAGCCTTTTTTTTATCTAACGATCGATCATTCCATAGTCACTTCTTGGTTTGATGATGCTTTTTGAGCTCTCTCTTGGATTGGAAGTGTTGAAGTGACTTGCTCACACATGCTTAGTCTGAAAAAAGTGCATGAGCGCATTCGTTTACGCAAGCTTAGACAAGTATAGCGCTTTACTATCAATATTGTTCATGTGCTATGTCCAATCCATGTCGACAGTCAGTGCACATTTAAAATGACTATTTCTCACATTCTAGTTGTGTTTGTACTTCTATTCTGGTGAGTTTTGCAATTATTTTTCTTTTGTGCACATTTTCTATCGCAAGTATTGTTTTCATGATTACGATATCCACTTTTTCTTTTTGTCCCTTTAATTAGTTTCGTTTTCATGTTATCTTCGCCATAGCATGTGTTTTTTTTCACTATCGTTCACATATCGCAAGTGTCATTCACACTTTTATCTTCATATATAAAGTGTCGTCTTCTGGCATGGAAATTGTGCTTATCATGCAAAGTGTATTTTTGGTTTGTTTCAAGGGGAAATATTTCTGATAATGAGTTGTTCTTATCATGTAGGCATGTTTCACACTTATTTACCAAATTTCATGCATTGTCGCACAAGTTTCGTCATTATCATCACAAATTCCATCTTCAGTGCCGCACTTGTCGTAGGTTGTTGCAAAGGTTGTTTCACTAAGGTAATTATATGTTCATATGTTTTGGATGATCTACATTGTGTCACCAAGTGTCTCAGTGTGTGATCATAGTCAATTTCTATCATTGTTCACATTGGTTTCATTGATCCCACACTTAGTCAAATTTTGAAAAAATCTAAGCATCCTTGCCTCATCCAACCCTCTTGAACTACGCATTGCGCAGTCTCTTCCCTCAAGAGACAATCTTGTCTCTTGGCACTACGTAATTCGTAGTATTTGACTCCCATAACTACACAATATTTATCTTCAACCCATATATAACTAGGCATTGTGTAGTCTCAATGCTCAAGCCTGAGCCTTGAGCCCATGAACTACGCAATTGCGCAATCAACCAGTCTCCTATGTATTCCAGAACTGCGTAGTTGGTTGAACATGTGCCTAATCCTTCAGCCTAGCTCACTCAGCTCCCAAACTGTGAAATCTTCTTCCTCATTCCAACCTGGATTATGAATTTCGTAGTCTCATAACTCAAGCTCCGCCCCTAATTCCCGGAGTTGTGAAACTGTATTGTCACTGAGCCTTTCCCTTGGCCCACGATTGGCTCTAGCTCATTCAGCGGATCATCATGCAACATATTAGACGAGGGATTTATCATACTGATGTCATATTTTCATGAGTGTATTGCAGATACAATAACCCTATCATGCTACGGAAAGATGACGAAGACGGAGATGGAGAAGCAGGACATTCTAGATGACACCTAAGGATCCGAAGAGAAAATATGATCATTATACAATAAGACGAAGGAACATTGGAGTATGATAGAATACCAAAGATCAAGACTGCATGAAGACTCCATCTAATTTACAACCCTTTGGAGGATAGATATGAAGAACAAATAACATCTCTCATGAAGTTGAAGCATTGAATGCACCTATTATTGAAGGCACAAAGAAATAAGCAGTAAAAAGGACATATTATCACTGTCACATCATTATGTGTTCAATTTCATATATTGTTGCAAACACTAAAAACCATTCCTTGTGTTTTTTCTCTAAGTGTTTTGATCCTTTTTACAATATAGGAAATATGTCACCTTTCCACATGTTTGTTTTCGCATAATGTGTATAAGCCTATTTTGGTGGTTTCAAGAGGTCAAGTTTGCGTATATGAGTTCTTCTAACCATGTAAGCAAATGTTGCACTCATTCTCAAAGTTGTAAGCACTATTGCACAAGTGTCGTCATGATCACCACAAAGTGTAACTTAAGTGTCGCAATAGTCGTAAAGTTGTCACATGGAGGGAAATTCATTGTTCATGTGTCATGGATGATCTATGTTGTTATGTCATCAAGTATTCTAAGTGTGTGATCATAGTCGAAGTCTTATCATTGTTTGTGTCAATCTAAATGATCCCACACTTGGCCATTTATTAAAACTCTTACCGACTAAGAAGTTTCAGTCCTCTAGTTGTGACCTTGCCTCTTGTAAATGTGCAATGCGGATTTCCTACCTCCCAGGACTGTTTCACTACATATTTTCCATGCTTAATCTCTGATCTTGGCCTATAGAATTGTGTGATTCTTTCTCCCAGACTGGCCTCAACTATGCAATTCTCAATATCTAGCCTAAACATCATCCCTTGAGCTCTTGATTTGCATAATTTTGTAGTAAACCAACATCCTCTGCCTCCCAAAACTGCATAGTATGTTCCTCCAGCGTCCATCCCCTCAGCCTGTCTCACTGGCTCCCATAACTGCGTAGTTTTCTCCCTAAATCCAACCTAAAATGTGAATTGTATAGTATCAAAGTTTAAGTCTCACCCATCGCTTCTTGAATTGTGAAACTATACAGTCACTAAGCCACTTCTCCCAGTATTTCACCTGGTTTCGACTCAATCAATGGATCAAAATGCACTATCTTAGACTAGGGGTTTTTAGAACTAATTCCATCTAGTCATGAGTGAATTGTAGTTGCAGGTACTCTCTCACACCATGACAGGATGATTAAGAAGAAGATGCAGAAGGGAAGCATGCTGAAATACATATTTGTAGCCGAATATGCAAGTTGATCAATAAAGGAAAAGAAAACTGACACCATTTTGTGACCACAACTCAAGAATTGAGATCATTGAAGATTCCTTATCACCAAGCCATCAAGAGGTGGAAAATAAAAGAATTTTCAAGCATACATCATACATAGCAGCAACAGTGGCTTGGAATTGCGACATCATCAAGAATTACATGTCAACAATGTCATGTCAAGTGATGTCATGAGTTTTCATATTCCACATCATTATTTTGGATCATGTAAATTGTTATTCAAAATATATTGTAAAGTGGAAGTCCAAAGGACACACATAGAATATGAAGAGTCATGTAAATTCAAAAATTCATGGGAATTCAAACAATCATGAGGATAGTCAAAGAGTCACAAGGAAGGTGAATCATCACCCCTTGATTATATATACACCCTCATTGGTATGAGCAAAGGACTTTACACCTTGGCTCATCCCGCAAGGAATTAGAGAGATAAGATAGTTCTTTTGAAGTGTAAGGAGTGGATCCAACACTCCACTGCTGGGTCTAGTGGTGTTCATTGTATACATGTGTCTTGGAACTTTTACTTAATATCATAAGCCCTATGGGTCAGCATGTTCTTCATGCATGGATTATGGATATTTGTAAGACTATTTTGTGGATGTTTGTAATTCATGTTTGCTTTCATCTATGCTAAATTAGGTGAAATATTTCAGTTATTTTTGTGCTTATTATATTGAGAATGTGTTGTAATTTCTATTGTCATTGTCGCCCACTTGTGGACTATTCTATTGGATATTAGATAGACCTTCCTTGTAATATTTGGTTCAATCATCGTTTCATATCTATGGACTGTTCTGGTTGATGTTGTACATACCCTTCTTTTTCATGTGTGTCTCTACTAGGGTGGTACTACTACCTCTCTCTTAGAGGCTCACTTTTCCTCCCCTCCACAGTGAAAGAAATTTAACACACGTGCGATCGAACACTCACCAGGCACACCCCCCTTTCTTTTCGAAGGCACATTTTCACTCCTCTCTCTTGCTGACAATTATAGCCAAGGCATATCTATAAGAATGCATGGAAACTGGGTCGATATTATGGATGGGGAGCCTACTCAAAAAGGTGTGAGGTCTAATTGGGACTTCACACCAGGGAGACCCCTTGGTTGACGAATTTCCAGCACCGTCAACAATGGTGCTATAAGGAGGGCCATATGACAAGTTGAGCCCATTGTGTTTATTTTGAATCTCCTATATTAAATGTCTCTTTCCCAAATCATAATCCCAGAGTGTTTTTCTAACCTGCCTCCTAGAAAAATTTTAATCCCCACGGAACTCGTTCATGCCTTGTCTCAATTCAAGTTTAATGTTGAGGGTGGTATATTTTTATCCAGACACATAAATGATTTTCTTGGATTTTGTAAAACTCTCCAAATCGACGACGAAGATGTTATGTGTATTCTATTCACCCTCACTCTCAAAGGTTTTTTTAAGAATTGGTGTCATACCTTACCATTTTCTTCCATTCATTCTCTTCACCATTTTAATAAGGAGCTTCATCAAGATTTCGATTGGTATGATTACTGAGATGTTCACAAAATAATCAATCAACTCATAATGGAGCCTGATGAATCAATTGGGGATTTTTCTAATAGATTCCTTCATTTATGTTATGACTTTTCTAAAGAAGATATGGATTAATATTTCTGTGAGAAAATTTTGAACATCTTTTCAGGATTTATTTGAATCAGTTTGAATCTAAACCTCTTGATGTTTTCACTTCCCCAACTCTTGTGAATTGTGAGACACCTCTAATTTATGAGGAACCTATTATTCCTTTTTTTCCCTTCTCCTCCTCCTTTTCTAGTCTCGATGTGGGTGCCTACTTGCGGTGTTTGTAAAGTTTGGAAATATTTGAATCAAATTCTTGATCCATCTTCTCATTCTTTTTTTATTCTCGTGATTTAGATTCAATGGAGAAAATTTCAGATTGGTTGATGATGCCTATGGTGAAGATTAAATCCTCCATTCTGCAAGAAGATGTTATTGTTCATAATTTAAGTCTTGAATCTGATTTTGACTTCTGTTATCCCCTATTAGCTACATGCCATGACTCTTTGTACCATGATCCACTTGAGAAATCTGTTCCACCATCTAGTTTTTTTCACTCTCTCGATTTTTGCATTGTTGGTTCAAATTGTGATCAGATACAAGGGAATCACATTACACATGTATGGGAGTAGGAAGGAGAATATAATTTCAACATTTATTATATTTCCAAAATCCTCCATGTGAATATGATGCACTACCATTCTTGGATGATTTTAAACATGCTAATCTCATTAGTGAATCAAATTTAATCAATTCTTTCAATCAATTCATAGCATTGGGAAACAAGCAATCCAATGATGATGACTCTATGGATGTATGCAATCGAAAATGCCCAGGTTTATTATTTTATCTTTTAGTTTCTCATGAAGACTTTATTTTAGATCTATAATTGTATTCGATTAAAGAAGATGTGATTATCGAAACCTCCTCTTCATCTCACTATCCCTTGTGCTCTACTATCTATGATGCATCTAATTGTGACGAAGATACTCCATGTTCTTCAAGTCCTTCATCTGATGATTCAATCTCCCAATTAGTACAAGGTGGTGAGATCATCCATGATGAAAATGAAAACAATGAAATAATTGAGTATTCTTCCCATCCCTCATCATCTCTTATCTTTCATGAAGACAACTCTTCAACTTAGCTTACTCATGAAATTTCCTCGATTCATTCATATTTTAATTTTCAATCAGAAGAATCTTTTGACTTGATTAATCTAGTTGTTGAAGTTGAAAAATATGTTAAAATTAGCGACATATATGGTTTCCATCTTGTGTGGTGGCCTTATTGAAAAAAATGGTAGCAACTATCCTCAAACCATCCATGACCTGGTATAATCTTCAAAATTGTGATTTTAAAAATATAGAAAGTTTCAGAACCTGCCAGGGAGTCGAGGCACTTCAACTTCCATTGATGGTTATTTCAGGATCTCGCAACCTTGTTAAGCCACCCAAAATAAACCAGATTTGGTTTCTCTCACACAATCCTTCTCTTTACATGGTCTCACTTGAAACAAATTTCTTTTTGAAAAATGTTTGGTATTTTGCGTAGGGTATTTCAAATTTTCGAGATTTTACTTCTAATCGGATTTAGGAATTTGTTTCAATTCACTCATATTCATGCAAATATCACATGTCAAACTTGGGTTTGGAATGTGTATCTCTCATAGATTCATGGAATTGTAAATTTGATCATTCCAAAGACCATTTTTGGATGAAGGATTCATATCTATCATATGTGTTCATAATGAGCAACTCATGGCTTTCCTTCTGAATATCATATCGTGAATCTTATTCTTCATCACACTTGAAAGCCTCTTGAGTGTGAATGAATGAACGAGTTATCGCACGAATCAAATTCTTCTCTGTTCATTATGTCCTGACTAGTCTCATGTACTTTTTGTGCTGACATCCCTTTTAAATTATTTTGATGATTACGATGCTTATGCAATTTATCACCAGTTATAGGAAAATGGTTTGTCACATTTTTCTTGTGAGTAACTTGGTTTGATTATTCAGAGAATTCGCAGAACTATTCAAATTTATTTATCTTGGTTAATTACAAACTGGGAATCTGATGCTTTAACCATCCCATCTAATAATTTTTTCTATGAATGTCATTTGTTTTTTATCATTTTCTCAACAACATATCCAATGACAGTTGTTTTACATCCTTTGATCTTCATCATTCAACATCTCACTAATCGTATTTTTTTCAAGCAGTTGAGGCACTTCAACCTTCACTGATGGTTATGTCAGGTCCTCACTGTCTCGACATGACTGTTGAATATAATCAAATCTATTTTCCCTCACAATATTCTCATTATAATCTCATGTACCTAATTAAAAATTCATATTTTCAAATATTTTGGCGTTTTTAAGAGGACCTTCATGAATTTTATGATCCAATCTTTGAATGGTTGGAACAGTCTTACATGGAAAGCTTCGTCGCAATTAACAAGTTTTAATCTTCCCTAGAGCTTTCTAAGGAGTTCAGTGTAGATGGAGACACATCACGAGAAGCTTCCAAGGTTTTTTGAAAGATGGTATTCATTGAAAAGGTAAGAATGTGAATTGGATGAAAGTAGTGGTTGTGACACACCGTTGTGCCCACAGGAAAGGCCTTCCTTTTTTTGTGAAAAGTATTCCGGCTCTCATATTTTCTCTTGCACATTAATTTATATTTGTTTTAATTTATCATATCTTTGTGATTGCAGGTCGGGAATGGTTATGGTGGCTACATTGGAAATTCCATTATACATGACCCCGACCTTCTAGCTAGTTAGGTTAGTCATTTTTTGTCTTTTCTTATGGTTTTGTTTCCTTGTTGTGTGTGTCGTCTTTCCTTTCGTTTTTAAGAGACCATGCATAAATATGCTTTGTTGGAATAGAAGGAAATGTGGAAAAATATAAAATAACTTTGTAACACTACAATATTTGGCTAACTCTTTGTGCTTCTTCCTTGTATGGGTTACATATTTTGGCCAATGATGTTCCAACGGAAAATATGATCCTTTCATTTAGAAATCATTCTGTCGAACCATGACCTCCTTGTCTATTCTGGAAACCTCATGCCTGCAATCGATCTTTTATGTTTCAGTGTTTTCAAGTTGATCCAATAAAGTCGAGAAGGACAAGGGGAAAATATAAACGAGAGAACCAATATCAAACATCTTATATATGATTCTATGAAGGGACGGCCTCTCCTGCTCTCAATAAGTTTGGATCCCTTTTCCACCCATGAAATAAATAAGTGTCGATGCACATTCCTATATAAATAAATAAATAAAGGTGAAAGAAGAGAAAGGCTTTCTGCACAGATGGGTGAAGTAAGAAAATCCATCAAGGTGGATCGCTGGTAGTGGAGTAATATTTTTGTTCTTAAGTGACTCTATCGGGGTATTGTCCAGGCCTGCTCGTAGCGGAGCAACACCAGAGATGAAAACTGTACTCTAAAAATATAAATCTTGCAAACTTCATTACCCTATCCTAATTCGAAACATTATGTGATCATTAATGTTATGTTTATGTTCAACTGATAAAGGAATGAAGGGAACTATTTTTATTCACGAGGTAATTTGGGAAGCCACGGTAATCTCAACAATGAATCAATACTTCTTGAAGTAATAGAACCTGCACGAAATAATTGACCAAGGTAGAGAAGCTGGAGTTCTACCAGTGTGTCAACAAATCTTGTTGTTGCGACAAACACCCTCTAGAATTTTGCGTACACTCGAATTTTGGAGCCCTTCTGTGGATCTTATGATCAGTTGTTCCATAGTCACTTCTTGGTCATCTGATGTTTTTTTATCTCCCTCTTGGATTGGAAGTGCTGAAGTCACTTCCTCACACATGTTCAGTCTGTAACAAGTGCATGAACGCATTATTTTACGCAATCTTAGACAAGCATAACAATTTCCTATCAATAACGTTCATGCGTGATGTCAATTCCATGTAGATAGTCAGTGTGCATTGACAACAATAGTTTCTCACATTCTAGTTGTGTTTGTACTTCCATTTTGGTGAGTTTTTCAAATTATCGCTTATGTTCACCTTTGATTTAGAAAGTATTGTTTTCATGTTTACCACTGTCGTTTTCACTTGTTATCCCTTTAATTAGTGTTGTTTTCATGTTATATTCACCCTCATATGTTTTTTTTTAACCATCATTTTCATATCGAAAGTGTCATTCACACTTTTATCTTCATATAGAAAGTGTCATTTTTTGGCATGGGAATTGTCGCTTATCATACAGAGTGGAGTTTGGCTTGTTTCAAGGAGAAATATTTGTGATAATGATTTGTTCTTATCATGTACGCATGTTTCGCATTCATTTCCAAAGTTTCATGCAATGTCGCACAAGTGTCATCATTATCATCACAAAGTCTATCTTCAATGCCACACTTGTCGTAACTTGCCGCAAAGGTTGTCGCACTAAGGGAAATATGTGTTCATACATTCTGGATGATATACGTTGTTTCACCAAGTGTCTAAGTGTGTGATCACAGTCAATTTCTCAGTAATTGTTCACATCAGTTTCATGGATCCCACACAGCCAAATTTTAGAAAATTCCCAGCAACCTAGCATCATCCAGCCCCCCTGAACTGCGCATTGTGCAGTCTTGGACCTTAAGCAACAATCTTGTCTCCTAGAAATGCGCAATGCACAGTATTTGACTCCCATAACTGCGCAATATTTCTCTCCAACCCATCCAAAAATGTGCATTGTGCAGTCTCAAGGCTTGGGCCTCAACCTTGAGCCCCCTCAACTACGGAATTGAGCAATCACCCAGTCTCCTCTACCTTCCAGAGCTATGCGGTTGGTTGAACTTGTGCCCAATCCCTCATCCTAGCTCAATGAGCTCCCAAAATGCGTAATCTTCTTCCTCGATCCAGCCTGAACTGCTCATTTCGCAGTCTTAGAATGCAAGCTCTACCCCTGATTTCCTATGTTGCACAATTGTGCATTCAGTGAGCCTTTCCCTTGACCCACCATTGGTTTCGTCTCAGTAAGAGGATCATCATGCAGTGTCTAAAACTAGGGGTTTATCAGACTCATGTCATCTTGTCATGAGTGAATTGCAGATACAGGAAAACTACCATGCTATGCAAATATGATGAAGAAGGAGATGGAGAAGGAGGACATGCTACATGATACCTAAGGATCTGAGGAGAAAGGATGATCATCAAACAAGAAACGAAGCAAAACTAGAGTATGAAATAAGCCAAAGATCAGGACCGCATGAAGACTCCATCTGATTTTCAACCCTTTGGAGTATAGATATGAAGAACAAAGCACATCCCTCATGAAGTTGAAGCATTGAATGCACCTCTTATTGAAGGCACAAAGAAAGAAACAGTAAGAATGATAGATTATCACTGCCACATCTTTATGTCTCCAATGTCATGTATTGTCACAAACACTGAAAACCATTCCTTGTGTTTTTTCTCTAAGTTTTTTGCTCATTTTTGCAAGATAGGAAAGATGTCATATTTCTGCATGTTGGTTGTCGCATAATGTGTATAAGCCTATTTTTTTCATTTCAAGAGATCATGTTTATGTATATGAGTTTTTCTAACCATACAACTTTCGTCCCACTCATTCTCAAAGTTATAAGCAGTGTCGCACAAGTGTCGTCACAATCATCGCAAAGTGTATCTTGAGTGTCACACTTGTCACAAAGTTGTCGCAAGGAGGGAAATGCTTTGTTCATGTGTCATGGATGATATATGTTGTTGTGTCATCAAGTAGTCTAAGTGTGTGATCGCATTCAAATTCTGATCATTGTTTACATTAGTCTCACTTATCCCACACTTAGACATTTTTGAAAATGCTTCCCAACCAAGCAACCTAGCTTCACCCGGCCTCCCTGAACTGCGCACTATGTATTTTCAATCCTCTAGTTGTGACCTTGCCTCTTGGCATTGTGCAATGTGCAGCTCCTGCCTCCCAAGAATGCTGCACTACGTAGTTTCTATGCTTAAGCTATGACCTTGACCTCGAGAATTTCACAATTCCTTCTCCCAACTTGGACTCAACTGTGCAATTCGCAATATCTATCATCAAGCTCATCCCTTAAGATCTTTATCTATGAAATTGCGCAGAAACCTGGCCTCCTCTACCTCCCGAAAATGTGTAGTATGTTCCTCTAATTTCCATCCCCTCAACCTGTCTCCGATGTCTCCCAAAACTACATAGTTTTCTCCATTAATCTAGCCTAAACTATGCACTCCACAATCTTATGGTTCAAGCCTCACCCCTGTTTTCTTTAACTGTGAAAATGCACAGTGACTAGGCCCCTTCTCCCAGCCTGTCACCTATTTTCGACTCAGTTAATGGATCAAAATGCAATATTGTTAGGTGAGGCCCAACTTGGTCCAATTTTGGTCAAAAGACTCTACAACTCAAGGAGCGGAGTGCGTGGCCCATCGAGGATAAATGAACCGCGTGAAGTTTATTTTGTTAGTTTTGAGTCCACCCATGGTATGTGGACCATGGTTTTTGTAAGATGTAAAGGCTATATAAAGCAAATTTAATATTGAGTCAAAGTAGAAAAGTGAGTCTTGTACTTGTGATGAATATCTATCTTTCTGTGTTTTTGGCCAAGGGAAGGCTTCGCAGATGTGTGCACAGAGGCCTTGAAGAGTCTACAACTTTGTGCGAATACCACCTGCAACTGTGTTGCAGGTCGGAGAAGTATTGTACAGAAGAAGACATATCATTAATAAAGAAAATAAAGTTTTGAGCATATCTATGTATATATGTGTATTTTTCTTATTATCTACACTTAAAGTTATTTTTATGCATCGTGAAGTCTATTATGTTGTTTATATGTTCTATATTGCGCTAAATATTTCATTGGATTGATAAAGGTGCAATGAATAATATTATTAAGTGATGAGTAGGGCATAGACAGTGAAAGTAGAAAATTTCCTCTGCATAGTCCATAAAAGCATAAGAGATCATTTTAGTAGTATAGCAACCTCCTATTGTCCCTCTGGATGTAGAAACTTGGTTCTGACATCCCCCAATATTACCTCAAGTGAGACTGCGATTTACGTTGCAGGTCGTTTCTGAAAGGGTTGGTAATAGAGGGTTTTGTTGGTTGTGCATCAACTCCGAACCTAGGTCGAGCCCCTATGAACCAAAAATGGTTTCGTTTTTGGGACCTAAAACCATGTCTCTCAGGTGAGAGTTGAGTATCCTGACCAGCTAGACTACAACAAGAGTACCAGATGAGTGACTCAGGATGAGTCACATGTGAGTGTTGGGGGCCTGTTGGACGAGGCCCAACTTGGTCCAATTTTTTGTCAAAGTACTCCGCAACTCAAGGAGCAGAGTGCATGGTCCCGCAAGGATAAATCAATCGAGAGAAGTTTATTTTGTTAATTTGGATCTGCCCATGTTATGTGGACCATGGTTTTTGTAAGATGTAAAGGTTATACAAAGCAAGTGTATTATTGAGTCGAAGTAGTAGAAAAGAGAGTCTTTTATTTGTGATGAGCGCAACTTGTTGAATATCTATATTTATTTTTTGTGGGCCAAGGGAAGGATCCGCAGTTGTGTGCACTGAGGCCTTGAATATTCTGCAAATTTGCACGCAGACCACCTGCAGTTATGTGCACAAGTCAAAGAAGTATTGTACCGAAGAAGACATATCATTAATAAAGAAAATCATTTTTTCAGCATATCTGTGTATATACGTGTACTTTGCTTATTATTTTCACTTAAACCTGTTTTTATGCATATGGAAGTTTTTTATGTTGTTTATATGTGTTATATTGTGTTAAATATTGCATACGATTGATAAATGCACAATGTGAAATAGTATTAAGTGATGAGTAGAGAATAGACAGTGAAAGTAGATAATTGCCTCCGCGCATTCCAGAAAATAATAAGAGATAATTGTATCAGTGGATCCATGTCCTATTGTAACTCTGGATGTAGAAACCTGGTTCTGACATCCCCCAATATTGCCTCGGGTGAGACTGCGATCTGCGCTACAGGTCGTTGCCAAAAGGGCTGGTAATAGAGGGTTTTTTTGGTTGCGCAGCAACTCCATACCTGGTTCGAGACCCCTTTGAGCCAACAAATGGTTCCTTTTTCGGGACTGAGATCTGATTGAGGGATATGTAGATGTGGTATTCGACCAAGAAGGAAATACACGATTGGGTAGAATTGAAAGAACGAGAGTTCACAGCTCAAGATAACAGAAATCCACGACTAAAGCTTAGTTGCAAAGGTATCTTTTTGCAGAACAACATGAGGTTTTCTTTGTGATACTAGCTAACAAACTATATGAATGGTTATTAAGGATGACTGAGAACAAGACTTGTTTTAAGAACGACGAACCTACTGCGTGGAGCCCCAAATTGTTACAACGACTCAAGCAGATGAATAACAAGATCTCAAGACTTGTTGATTTTTGGATCAACATTATCCTGGGAGGATTTATTACTAAATTCAAAATAGACACTTTTGTATCTTATAGCAAAGCTGAGCGAATATTTTTCAAGGTTCCGTGAGGTAAGTATCTGAAATATTTGAAGTTGTGGATTAAAATTCTTTTATGTGAAAAGGGTGTACTACAAATGCAATCATATTAATGTTTGGGCTTAATTATGGAGGCGTATCTACGAAAAGTGGAAAACGATACAGAGTATATTGCAAAAATTACATTGAGATTGATTACAATCCATTGTTGAGTGGCTCTAAGAGAAAAAGAGGAAAAAGTAACCCCACAACCCTAGAGGTGTGTCGCAGTCAAGAGCTTATAATAATCAGGGCACCTATGGGATTCCCCACCCCGCAACACCCCTCACCCCCCATACCACTCCCTACACTTTCCCTCCGCCCCCACCTCCCCTACCCCCTGGAAACATTGTGAATGATATCAAGCTACTGATATTTAGAGGACTTGGATCAGAGGATCCTGAGAAATTTTGGTTTGTAGCTAAAGTTGTATGGAAAGCAAGACATATTACTGACGACGATGTGAATAAGGCAAAACTTGTCACCGCACTATAGGAAAGAGCACTGACATGGTACATAAAGTATTCTATGACAAATCAAGCCACTTCGCTAGATGATACGAATAAATCCCTGACTGCATAATTTAAGAATCCAAAATCGCAGTCCCAGTGCATTTCAGAGCTAAAGGAGATTAAGAAACTATTTGGGAATTAGATCAAAGGTTCAAGATGTTAATGGGTCAAGTAAGATTTCAAATCCCTGAAGAATAGCATAAGGATTGGTTTATAGCTACGTTTTTGCCACATATCAGGCTACCTTTGATACAACAAAAGGTATCAACACAGGTTGAAGCTTTGGAAATTGTGATGAAGTTGGAAGCTTCATCGGTGGGAGATACTCATTTAGGTGTACAACAGATTCATAACCAACTAGCAACAATGAATTTATAGTTACAATATCTGAAGAAGTGTAAGGAATTCAGGTCAGTTTTTTGATCAAAAATATGGTGCATAAAGTGTAAGGAAAAGGGACACTATAAGGATCAATGCCCTGTATTCAGAGACAACATCAATATTGGAGGCCCTAATCCATTTCTCCCAGGATCAAGTGCATGGTGTGACTTGTGTAAAGTTGTAGGTCAACATCGCATGGAAGAATTCTATTTTTTGCAGAAGTATGTGTCGAACCCAAAACAATTGTTTTGTAAATTTTGTAGCTCGATGGGGCTTGATGAGAAGAACTTTCGCAGTTATGATTTGATGATATAAAAGAGTGAAAACTATTATAGAATGCAAGTCGAATGACATGCACAGGAGGATCAAGGTCAACATATCGGCCGAGGAGGATTCCAATGATGAGGACGAGGCGTTGGTTGAGGATGGGGCCAACTCATATATTACAACTGCGGCAAAGCAGGACACTTCTTGCAGGACTGTCAGAATCCTACCCCCACTTATGAGTATTGTAAAGATTTTGATCATGTAATAGATGAATTTCCAATCCTTATAACAAATATGCATGAGAAAAGAAATAGAAACCTACACATAATTTGAAAATGATGATTTTTGAACCAAGGGAACATTATCCATGCATTAACATAGTCGCACGAAGTGGCGCAACGGGAGGAGATGATATAGCCGAAGGTAAGAAGTCGATGGAAGACACATGGGTTAGGAAGACTATAGAAAGAGCCCCTGTGTTCAGTATTCAGGCGGTAAAATAAGCACTCCTGGAGGCAAAGCGAAGTTTCATGGATCTGAGAGCTTGAACCTCTAGTGCGCAGCCACAGCAGAATATGATACCGATGAAGGACAACGCCGAAGTAACTACTCAATTGAAAGAATTTGATCCAACAATATTGAAATAATTATTAAAAATTGCATGAAGTTGTTGCAAGATCAGGAGGTTTTTCAAGGACTCCAAGAGTTGATAGACTCCTGCATTGGTAAAGAAGAACCACGAAATGAGTCGTGCATAGTCAATAAGTTGAATCGACATAAGAAGAGAATAGGGAGCGAGATGAGACTAACTGCACAGATTGGAGAAAATGGCATGGATTAAGTAATCATGGATTTAGGATCTGATGCCAATGTATTGCCTAAGAAAACTTTGGACCGAATGGGAAATTCGAGGTTGCAATGGTCGTTGATCCAGTTGAGAATAGCCTACCAACAAAAGATCATCCCTATGGGAAGGTTATCTGGCGTTGTAGTGGATATTGAAGGAGTGTGTGTTATTGCATATTTCAAAGTAATTGAGGTTGTAGTTGATAGCAATCCATAATCGGCGCTACTTGGATTAGATTGGGCTTTTGATACTAATTCGATAATCAAATTGAAAAGGAGATAGATGGTGTTTGAAAAGGGTGATTTGTGGGTCATTGTCCCTCTAGACCCATTAGAAGGAGTGCGGTATATGGAGCCTGTTCACAATGAGTATTGCGATGCCGACATCAACAATATCTACAAGATCACAACTAAGGAAGAAGATTGGATTAATCCCACTGCAAATGGTAGGCTAATTTGGTAGCAGGTCATTTCCTATAAATCAGACTCTAACGAAGAACTGGAAAATTGGAAAAACATATTGCATGAAGTCTCTACAAGGCGATGTAACACAATTACAATATCACTTCATTGCATCACTTCAGAGGTATGTAATTTTCCTTATTATGACGGGATAGGATATTTATGTGTTTTTATTGATGATTTTGAAAAATAAGTTCTGAAAGAACAAAGGTTCCAAGCATTGGATGTACCCCTCATATCTACACCTGCTAGATGGTGGGGTACTCATAAAGAACATATCGGATGCTGGAAAGAGTATCACAGATTGATGAAGATTAGATTTGGCCAAGTAAAAACCCGAATTGAAGAAAAATATGATGGAAAAGAGGATCCATGGGAGCATATGTCTCATTGGACTAAGGCTTGGGGCGAATATCCAAAGCCAAAGTGGGTACATATATTTTTTCATACATTGGACCCGGTACCTATGAACTAGTATCTTGAGATAGATGTGCGCCATGGAACGGCGAGATGGACAGATTTGGTTAAGGGGTTCCTCCTGACATTTACTTTTGAGGATGACTATCAAAGAATCGATGAAGCCCTTCAATAATTCAGAGCAAATATTTTCAAGACTACCACTGCGCCAACTTGGACACAACCCATTTGGGTCGCGCAGCTGGAGCACGCACTGGAACTTATTATGTAACAGCGGAAGAGGAGGATGAGGATCCGCACATAATTGATGTCCCAGAGTCAGAAGGACATTGCAAAGCTGTTGGACTAGAGCCAGAAATTCCTGACATAACGCAACCTGTGAAGACAAAGGTGGTGAATATTGGGTCAGAAGAAGAGCTGAAATTTGTACTGATTGGAGATTATTGGGATGAAGACACAGTTAGAAAAGCTACAGAATTGTTGCATGAATATCAGGAGCTTTTTCCCACAATTTTTTTTGAACTGAAGGGGATAGTAGGAGACCTAGAAGTTATGAGGATTACTCTGAAACCAGATGCAAAATTCGTAAAATAGCGACCATATAGATTGAACCTGAAATACAAGGAAAAATTAAAGACAAAATTAGAAAAGATGATCAAGGTAGGGATCATCGAACTGGTCGAAGAATCTGAATGGGTAAGTCTTATGGTACTTTAGGAGAAGAATACAAAGAGTGAATTCAGAAGACCTGAGGAAATTGAATAATGCATGTGTACATGACCGTTTTCCCACACCATTCACTAACGAAGTGTTGGACAATGTAGGAGGATAGGAGGCTTACTCTTTCACAGATGGGTTTTCAGGTTACCATTAGATTAGGATTGCACCGTAAGATCAACATAATACAACTTTCGCTACTGAGTGGGATTTTTACTAGTATACCGTGATGCCTTTTGGGTTGAAGAATGCTCCTACCATATTTTCTAGAGTGGTAGTCACAACTTTCAAGGAGTATATACACAAAATTTTGGAGGTTTACTTTGATGATTGGACTATTTTTGGGTTGCTGAAAATGCATGTCTGAAGCTTGAGATTGATGTTGGATACCTGTAGACAGTATCAGATATCGTTGAATTTGAAGAAGTGCATATTCTGTGTACCTTTTGGTATACTATTGGGGCATATTGTTTATAGGCAGGGATTGATGATAGACCCCACGAAGATAGCTGCTATTGTGAACATGGAGTCATATAAGATAGTGAAGCAATTGTGCACAAAACTGGGACATATTTCCTCCTACAAGAAGTTTATAAAGGCATATGCGCAAATCACTGCACCGATGGAGAGGCTATTGAAGAAGGATGTTACTTCTGCGACAAATAATTCCAAAAGAGACTTGACATACTAAAGGAAAATATGGTAAATGCGCCTATTCTAGTTTTCCCAGACTGGAATAAGGAATTTCATGTACATGTCAATGCCTATTTCATAACATTGGGTGTCATATTCACACAGCTAGGAGAAGGAGATATTGATCACCCCATAGCTTTTGCAAGCAGAAAATTGTCCAAGGCAGAGAATAAATATTCTACGACAAAACGAGAGGGATTAACTAAGGTTTATACATAACAAAAGTTCAGAGACTATTTGTTGGGATCACACTTCAAGATGTTCACTCTGCGCTGAAATATTTGGTGAATAAGCTTATTCTAGGAGGAAATATTTGTCAGTGGTTTTTATTGTTTCAATAATATGACTTTGAATTTATAGTCAAACCAGGGAGATTGAATGTTAGACTTGATCATTTGTCAAGGATAGAAACAGGCGAAGAACCCACGAGCATTGAGGAGAACCCGCATGATGCACAATTGCTCGCAATCAGGGTTGCAGATGATCACTTAGTGGATATTATTAAGATTTTGGCTACAGGAATGGCACCCGCAGAGTACACTACGCAACAGAAGAAGGAACTGGTAATCAAGGAAGCTAATTTTTCATTGATTGCATGACATTTGTATAAAATGGGACCAAATGAAATACTATGCAGATATGTCTCTGAGCATGAAAGGAACCATATTTTGGAAGAAGCTCATGGATAAGTTGCAGGAGGTCATTATGCAAGGAAGGCCATAGCGCAAAATATTTTGAGAGTTGGATTATGGTGGCCCACATTGCATAACGATGCAAAGGAGTATTGTAGTTCTTGTGATGTGTGCCAAAGAATAGGAAGATCCTCTAGAAGGGATGAAATGCCCTTAAATCCACAAGTAATGTTGCAGGCATTTGATAAGTCAGAGATTGACTTTGTTGGACCTATATATCCACCAGGGAAGAAGACTGGAGCAACGTATATCATCATTGCAACAGATTATTTGACGAGGTGGGCCGAGGAAAAGCCGGTCAAGGATTGCACTGCAGATACTACCGCAAAAGTCATATTTGAGAATATTTTATCCATATTTGGGTGTCCGAATATCTTGATGAGTGACACGGGTTCGCATTTATTTCATAAAAATATTGAGGCGCTAACTGAATAATTTCAAATGCACCATCAGAAGAGTACACCATATCATCCTTAGGCGAATGGGATAGTCGAAGATTTTAACAATATTTTGGAGAATGTACTCACCAAAGTATGCAATGTGAATAGAAATGACTGTGATCTAATAATTCCACCAGTGTTATGGGCATACAGGACAACATGTAAGAATATGACATGAGAGACACCTTTTAGGTTGGTTTATGGATAAGAAGTAGTCATGCCTATGGAGTATATTATGCCCAGTTTAAGAATTTTAACATTTACAGACATGGCGGACTGCGACACAATGGAGGAAAGGATCGTGCAATTTCTCACTTTGGAGGAAGACAGATTTATTGCAGGTTATCAACAGCAAGTGAAAAAAGAAATGGAAAAAGCTTGGAATGATAGGCATATCAAGCTGAAAACATTTAAGGAGGGAGACCTTATACTATTGTATGATATCAATTTCATGAAGTTCCCAGGAAAGTTCCACACACATTGTTCGGGGGCATATATCATCATGCACGTCTCTGAAGGAGGCGTAGTTCAGCTCGCGAAGTTGGATGGTCAGTTGATGCCAGGACGTGTGAATAGGAGCATATTGAATATATATAGGGATGACTCTACCCCTGGAAATTTGCACTGACTATATGAATGGAGGAAAGTCACATGCAGTTGAAAGTGGTTACAGGACTATAAACTACTGTCTCGAATCTGGACTTCGCCAAAGATGGATTACTGCGTGACAGTTAGGAGGCTGTCGAAGTCTGAGGGAACTGCGACAAGGGAGGTATTACTGCGAAGTAAGGGAGGATCCGTCAAATTCCACCAAAAATATGACCATTGGAAGTGAAAATTTTGATTTGACAGAGATGTTTTCGTTAAAAGGAGCGGGGAAAACACATTTATTAGGCATAGCTGGGAAAATATGCCGCCAAATCCACATTAATGAGATGAATTTGAAGACAATCATGGGATCTGAAATCACAATTTGTTATAAATATTTCATCCCATGTCGCATTTTGACACTTTGCTCACTAATATTTAGAATTGTGATTTTGCACTTAAGTGTGAGTCGAGCTTTGAGTCACATGTTCGAGAGGAGTTTCGAAGAAATTTACAAGGACTTATCAAGAGAGGATTAGAGCTACACCACCACTGAGTGTGACAGGGCCGAGGTCGCCAAGGAAACAACTAACTACAGGAGAATAACCGCAACCAAAGCAGAAGAAGGTCAAAAACCTAGTTGCGTCCCCTGGTATCAAACAGTCTCCAAGGAAAGTCACTAATGAATAGAGGTCTAAGGAGTGGTTAGACAAGAAGAAGAAACCTATGAGGTCTTGGACAGAGATGAAGAGGATATTGCAGTAGATATTCTTGAAGATGTTCTAGAGAATAATTTGAACCTATTTCTAGGTTGTCGTCGTATATACCACCCAGGAAGGCGGCTACAAAATTAGTGAAGGATCCAGATGCCACAAAGGTACCTCATCTAAGGATGGAAGACTGGGACTTCAATGACAGAATCATATATCTGAAATTTGAGCCCAATCGATAATTGTGCGCGGTGCATTTTCAGGAGAATGACGTTACCAAATTGGAGCCACACCGGTGGGATGCAGGGATACATCAAGCAGGGTTGCTCAATATGTTGTATGTTATGAATTTTGGGCGCAACAATATTAATATGATTTGTGTGTGACAGCTTTTTGCGTTAGTACATTACGGGTGCCTCTGTTTGGGCAAGAGGATACCTATTGATGATATGTTGATTCACAAAATTACCATGTTTCCCTGTCAAGGACAGAACCCCACAGACAAGTTTGTAGGGAAGAGCCAAGACAAGGTGGTCACTGAGGCTATGAAGGAGAAATATAGCATTGTGAAGAATTTTCGGGGCTATGAAATCAGCTCCAACAATGATCTCGTTTTGCACTTCATCGCACACATCTTTGCAGTAACAATTATACGGAATTGTCGTGTGAATGAAGTGTCAGCACCCGTCATGTCTTTGGCTACACAATGTAGTAAAGAGGCCTAGTATAACTGGGTGGGATATTTGTGAAAATAATTTATTGATGATTGTCGCGAGGAACGGGAGGAAGGGAAGTAATTCCACTATGCATGGTTATTTTTACTTATAGCACTAATGGCGTGGACAGAGCCCGAGGAGTCACAGTTTCCCACTGTGGACCCAGATATCTCTGAAGCTGTGAGGTACGCCTTGCTATGATTTACCAAGGAAACTACCTGGGCGACGAAGAACAAACTGTTTTGGGTATTGCTAGAGATGGATCTGGGCACTGTGTAGAGTCAGTGTACAAGTCTCTCACCTGTTTTATTTGAGGGTTATCGCAGAATATCTTATTTCAAGGCTGACTTTCACTGAGTATATATTTGCATGCGGAAGGACCCAGAAGAAATCTGGTACTCGTTACCACATCTGGTCCATGAGGTTGATATTTCTTAGCTAGTAATTTGTTGGTCGAAATATTGGTTTTCTCCACGTATTGGAGTTGCGGAGACAGAACAAGAAGGATCCAGTGGAAAAGATATCGCCGCAAAGAAATGCACCACGATAGGAAAGAAGACTGGAAAAGGCCCATAGAAGGAAACAAGGAAATTAACAGAGAAGGAAACTAGAAAAGAAACCAAGAATTCCACAGAGTAAGAGACAGAAAATGACGGCGAAAAAACTACAAACATAGATCAAGAGCAGGGCGGTTAGGACCCTTTCACTAATACAAAAGTAGTTGATTCACCATTTATCATGAAGATAAGGGTGCCACAAACATCAGGTGCGCGCAAAAAGCACAAGGCCGATCGATCAGCGGGCGTGGAGCCAATGAGCCTCACTGAGGGGGACATTGGCGAGATTGGTGATAAGGCACAGAATATCACCGAAGATACATGGAGCGGGATTGAAGATCAATACAAGGTTGTATTGACAGAGGTGCAGCAAGGCATGCAAGGGTTGAAATTACTAGTGCAGGAACAACTTACCACTCAGAAAATTTAAGCGAGCATGGTACAAGCGAGCCAACAAGCACAACCAATGTGCCAATTATAAATCACCCCTGAGATAAGAGTCTTGCAGGTACCTGGATGAGCACTGTGTTTTGAAGCTGTAGAGGATTGTGAGGGCGAAAAGAGTTGGGATAGCATCAATTTAAATTTGGTTGTGTTGCCCATCCAGATACTGGATGACTTCCACCAAGAGGTCACCGATGAGTTGAAGGTACGAGAACAACGCAACTTACACATCACCGAAGAAATAAGGCAGGACAACAAAAATATCCTAAAATAATTGGAGAGAGCGCTCAAGGACCACGATGAGGCAACTCAACAACGACGACAGTTGGAAGACACTCTCACCAAGACTTGCAGCAAGCTTCCAGACCTCAAGGTTCAAGCCGAGGAAGCCCCAGCAGAAAAGGTTTTGAAGCTTGCCCTTGCAATCAAAGAGTCCAAGAATGAGATGGACAAGGTCAAATTTGAGCTTCATATGCATATCACTGAGTTGCAGATGAGGTTGCATTCAGCCATGCCACCAGAGGTGTTTGAGCAGCGGGAAGCAGATATGAATGCAACACTAGCGGGTATCTCCACCACAATCAAGGACTGTGGAAAATTGTTTGAGGACACCATGGAGATTTGGACTTCACTGCAGGAGATTCAAACATTCAGAATATTGACCAAGAAATACCCCAGAAGAAGAAGCAATTGGATGAGATCAAGGTCACTGTGAGGACTTCAGCACCTATGCAGCAACTTGCTTGCATTACAGAAGGGAAGATTCTGCAGATCCAGATTGAGGATCTACGAAGGAAGGAGTAGTTTATCACAACAAGAACATAGCCATGGCAGGACGAAGCCATTCAACTATCTCAGAAATTTGATGCTAAGTTGAAAGAGATGCACAAGAAGCATAAATATGTGCTTCAAAAGGTCGTCAGGCCAACATCAGATAAGCTACCAGAGGAGGTGCTCCAAGAAGAGAATTTGATTGCAGAAATGATTCATTTTTTCAGGACAACCTACACCAGCATCTCCGAAAAGGTTCAGGGCACACCATCTCAATGAATCGGGATGAGTCACATGTGAGAATTGGAGGCTTGTTGGGCAAGGCCCAACTTGGTCCAATTTTGGTCAAAAGACCCCTCAACTCAAGGAGCAAAGTGTGCGGTCCAGTGAGGATTTTATGATCAAATTTAAGAGTAAGGAATCAGTCCAATGGGTTCTAGAAAGCAATTGGGGCTTCAACAAAGCTCCCATGTTGTTCAAGAAGTGGAGTCCCTTCTTCAATGTGCAGCGAGAGAAGGTCGTTTATCTTCCTATTTGGGTTAGGTTCTTAGGCCTCCCGCACCCCCTTTGGACGGAGAATATATTCAGGGAGATAGGAAATGAACTAGGGCACTTTCTAGAGGATGATATGTCCTTCAAACAGATTGGGGAACAAGGGATTGCAAGAATATTGGTGTGATTAAATCCGAGGGAGTGATTATCAAAAGAAATTCAAATCCACTACCATGATAGGTATTTCATTCAGGCGTTGGATTATGAACAATTTCCATTCAGATGTCACATATGCCATCAATATGGACATCTGGAAAAGGAATGTCCATTGAGTATCAAAATAAGGAAGAAGCATTGCAAGGGGAAAAATAAGATAGAGAAGGAAGATCGAACTCCAGTGGGCAAACCATCCTCGGAGACAGAAATTGGAATCATGGAGGGGTTCCTTCCTAGAGGGCAGTGGAAGGGGACTAGAACTTGCAGATGGATGAAGCAGGCGATCAGGCATAGCTGATGGAGGTGGAGCCTGATCATCCCATGACACAGGAATATCCATAGGCCTCGACAGCTCCATTGAATGAGGGTATTGCTTTCGACCCCACTCCCTCTCTTTCTGTTGATGTTTCGGATGTTATGGCTATGTTTCCGGGGCCTAGTCCTTCCAAGCCTACACTCTATAACTCACTACAAACTCTTGAAATCAACTTAAGTGATACGTTGGATAGTATTATCACCTCTATCCATGAGTTAAACTTGGAACCGCTCCCTCCACCATCTTTAGACCTGTTTCCTAACAAACAAGAGGGTGAGAGAAGCCCGTACAACCTGAGACCTCGTGACAAGAAAGAAAACCTGTTAGAGGTGTTTGGGGGTTTGGGGAATTCTGGGGATCCCCATCCAGGGCCTAAGCAGAGGGGTATGAAACCAATTTATCCAAAGCCCGGATGAGAGCCAAACTGGATATAGCTGATGCTAAGCAAAAGCTATTAACCAAGGTACTTAGAGCAGTGAATACCCCAGAGATGGTGAAAATATGATCATTATGTCCTTAAATTGTCGAGGGTTGGCTAGTAAACCCAAAAAACTAGCTCTCAAGGCTCTTATAAATAAATATGGACCAGATATTATTATGCTCTGGGAGACGCTGGCAGTTGGAGAAGATGTCATATAGTCGTTAGCAAATATTTTCCCTAGCTGTTATTTTCAGTGCCTTGATGCTAAGGGGAGGTCTGGGGGTTAGCCATAGGCTTCAGGGATGGGAAACTAAAGTTGATCAACACCTAGGGCTTGGATCGAGTCCTGGCACTAGAAGTCTATTCCTCGTATTTCTATTCAAATTTCCTATTTTTAAACATCTATGGACCTTTCCAGGACAGGATGCACTTTTGGAATGATCTATGGGCTAAATCCTTCATGGGCAGCACAAACCTCATCATAGGAGGAGACCTAAATTTTTCAATAGGGCAGGCATAAACTTGGGGACCAAATGCTAGATCGGATCCTCTGTCAGACTTCTTCTCTTCGAAGATCATTGATGGTAAGCTGATGGATTTATTTCCCTTAAAGATGAGGCCTACCTGGCGGAACAAAAGAGTTAGTGAATCTAGGGTAGCAAAGAGACTGGATAGATTTCTGATTAAAGAGGAACTTGTGGACAACATTCTGTTGATTCGGCAATGGATTGGAGAAGGGGGTGAATCAGATCATCACCCCATCCTATTGGAAATCAAAGGACCAAATGCCAAACATGGTTCCCCATTCAAATTCAATCCTGGGTGGTTAAAGGAGGAATATACAATTCCCTCTTTAAAGGGACATGGATATCTAAGGGAGTTGAAGAACATCATAACAAAGCAGGCTCATTCTTGGAAAAACTCAAGAGAATGAAGAAAGCCACCATTGATTGGGAAATAAAGAAGAAAGCAGTAGAGGAGGAAATACTAAAATGGATACGTGAGGAGTTGGTTAGATTGGAAGGTCCTGATGAAAATGGGTATGAAACAGTGGAAAAAAGAGATTGCATTAAAACTCTTGAAGTTGACAGAAGGGAGATCCTCCTGGGAAGGGAGGAACATCGGAGGAAAAAGAGCAGGGCTATTTGGTTGTCTGTTGGTGATGAAAACTCAATGTTATTCCACAAGTATGAAAAAGGGCGGAAGAATACTAATATTATCTAAGGGATGAGAACAGAGGATGACAGGATTTCTAAATCTTTTGAGGACCTGGCTTCCATGGGAAAGAATTACTTTAGGAACCTCTACAAAGCTCCGGTGGAAGCTACCATTGCAGAAGTAGTAAAGGTGGCACAACTCTTCCCAAGATATGTCGATGAAGAGGAGAAGAAGATGCTCACATGCCCGGTGTCTAAGGAGGAAGTGGAAGGAATCCTAAAAGCAATGAAAAAGGATAAAATCCCTGGGCTAGATAGGTGGAAAGTGAAATTTTACTAGCATTTCTTTGAATCAATGGGGGAGGACCTTATAGTTGTGGTGGAAGAATCAAGGGTGAAGGGAGCTATCTTCAAACCCTTGAACTCGACCTTCATCACACTAATTCCTAAGCTGGATGATTCGGACTCTTTTGGTGACTTCTGCCCCATCTCACTTTGTAACTGCGTATACAAAATCATGGAAAAGGTTATAGTTGTAAGGCTAAAACTGATTCTCTCAAAGAATATCTCGAAAGAACAATTTGGTTTCCTGGAAGGTAGACAGATCCACGAAGCCATTGGAGTAGCCCAAGAAGTCATGCATAGTATGAAAAGGTTCAGGGGGGAAGGGTTGATCATAAAGATTGACTTGTCAAAGGCCAATGAAAAAATAAGATGGATATATATCAAATTGTTGCTAACACATTCGGGTTTCCACTATGATTTTATCAACTGGGTGATGGGGTGTATTACATACATAAGCTTTTCAATCCTGATTAAAGGGGCAACTTCCCCTTTTTTCAAGAGCGAAAGAGGGTTGTGCTAGGGGTGCCCTCTCTCACCATTACTCTTCCTGCTAGCAGCAGAAGGACTAAGTCAGATGCTAGTGGATGCCAAAAGGAAAGGGGACATCAAAGGTATAGTAGTGGCTACAAATCTACATATTACACACTTTTTGTTCATGGATGATATCCTTCTGTTTAGTGATGGAATTAGAAGGGACATCTTTCATATCAAGTCCTCTCTGGATCTCTTCCTAACTACCACGGGCATGAGTATCAACATCCAAAAGTCATCCATTATAGTAAAAGGCCTTTCGGGAGAGGAATCTAGGAGAATAGTAGGAGAACTTCCTTTTGAGTTAAAGTAGATGAATGAGAGCTTCACATACCTCAGGTTTCATCTCAAGCCTGACTCATACAAAATCACGGACTGGCTGTGGATGGTTGCAAAATGTGAAAAAAAAAAAAAAAAAAATGTTGGAGTTATAAGTGGTTGTCAAGAGCAGGCAGGTTGGTCTTAATCAAGTTAATTTTAATGGCTATCCCAGTATTTTGGGCCATGCTCTCTTGGATGCCTAAAGGAATTATGGAGAGAATCCAGAAAAAAATGCAACAAATTCTTATGGGTTGGTTCAAAGGAGGAAGAAATGCTCCCATGGGTGGCATGGGAGAGGATTTCTAGACCGAAACATTGGGGGGTATGGGTTATAAATGTTCTTCCCTCCTTTGTGTCGTCCTTAGCAGCTAAAATGGGATGGAACATTCTAGCAAAGGATTCCCTCTGGACCTCGGTTATGAAAAGGAAGTATATTGACCCGAGGCCTCTGCTTGATTGGCTGAGGACCCCTGTTAAAAATTCCTCCAGAGACTAGGTGGTGTGGAGGGCCACACTGGGATCCATAAAGATCATTGAGGAAGGTCTGGTTTGGTAGGTAGGTAATGGATAAGAGGTTTGGATAGGATTGGATCCTTAGGTGGGGTGTAATGTAGGGTATTCACTATCTGAAGGAATAAGGAACCATTTATCCGAAAAAGGCTTCTTTTCCCTGAACCAAATTGAAAAGGAAGGATCCACAACTTTATGGCAGCAAGGGCGGATGACAAGAGAAGATATTCAGTTGAATCCACAATGGTTTGAGGCATGGAAAAAATATATCAATGAGCTTACCAGATCAAATGTTCATCTACGTGATAGGCCAGATGAACTCCAATGAGCACATGCCCCATCGGGCAAATATTCACCAAAGTTTGGATATGCCTATCTCATGGCAAAGAAGGGATGGGAGAACCAAGAATGGTGGGCCAAACCACTATGGAAACTGAAGTGTCAAGCCAAAAGCCATCAATTATTTTGGTGCATTTTGACAAATAAAGTTTCTACTTGGGACAACATACAAAAAAGGAAGGAGGAAGGACCGGGAAGATGTTCCCTTTGAAAAATGGTTGTTGAAATTGTCCCTCACTTGTTCATACACAACTCTTACAGTAAATCTGTTTGGATAGAATTCACGAACTTGATTGACATATCACAAACCTGTAGAGGGGACTTTATAAATGAAGCTTGGCAGAACTGGTGGAACAGTTGTCAAAAATAAAAAGACAAAACGATTCCACTACTTATAGCCTGGGGTCTTTGGCCAGCAAGGAACAGCTCAATTTTCAAAGAAAAAGGAGATTCCTTATCACTTTGTAGCCTCAGAATGTGCTGCCATATATGAGCTATTGCCTGAACAGAGCATAAAAATAAATCATAGGGTGATCATCCCCGAGCAGATAAGGGGTGACATCACGTGGTCATATTTTGACGGGGCCTCTAGCTCTGAAAACAAACGTGGGGCAGGACTAGTGATTCATATAAGCTCATGTAGGAGATTGGAGGCCTCTATAGGGCTTGGGCTTGGGACCAAAAACTATGCAGAACTAAAAGCTCTCCATACTCTTTTATGTTGGCTTTCTCATTTGAGATTAAATTCAGTTTAGTTTTTTGGAGATTCTCTTAACATCATCAAATGGTTCAACGAGGAGTTTGCATGTCAAGAATTTTAATCAAGTCCTATTCTTGAGGATCTTTGGTTGCTGAAAGAATGTTTTACTTACATTGTTGTATGACACATTTACAGGGAATGTAACGCTGAGGCAGACCTCCTTTCCAAGGAGGGTTTACAGCAGGATCTGGGCAGCTAGAGGATTCGAGAAATAGGGCCAGAAGGCCCTGTGGAGACGAATTTCCCCCCATTTGTCTATAAAGTTTATAACATGCTTCAGATATCTAGTTTGTGTACATTATTTGCTGGTTATATTTCATGCTTATCCATTAAGACTCTCTAAACAATATTTCTTGTACTTGCAAAAAACTTTAATTTGCACTTAAATGTTTATTTCAGTATCACAGTATATTTTCTATACTGTTTCTATTTGGGTTGGTTTTTCCTCATAAGAGGAGGCCCGAGAACAGGTGTGGAGGAAAACAGACCACTTTCTTTTGGCATTTTTCTTTCTTTATGAAGGGGAAAACATAACATATGTTATTTTCTTGGTTTTTTGGAAAAGGCTATTAAAAACAACGGACAAAATCATTGGAGGGTTGTGTCCCAGACCAAGAAATGCTTCAATGCATGTGCAATGTAACTTTTTGTTTCAATATAAAAAGTTCAATTTTTTTCTCGGTTAATAAATAAATAAATAAATAATTTAAGATATCAAAAAAACAAACAAACAAACAAACAAGATGGAAAAGACTATGAAAATTAGCAAGCCCTTTATTAATGTGTTGTGTGGATGGGGAAAATTGGTCATGGGTTACATCTATGAGGCTATGGATTAGGCAAAGGAGTAGATATGGGCAACCTATAAGGATAAAATTTGAAAATATGGGTCTATTTGAAAGATCATTGATTACATGTGGAAAAATCAATTCCATCATCCTATACATGCCACCAAGTATTTCCTAAACCCAAGGTATCATTATGAAGCTCACTTAAAAGAAGATCAGAGTGTAGAGGTCAAATATGGGTTATACAAGTGCTTGGAGCGCATGGTCCCTGATGAGTTTGAGCAACTTGAAATACAATGACAGATTAGTGCCTTCATTAGGGCAACAGATACCTTTGGAAAAAACATGCCAAAGATGGCATGAGATGTGTATCAACCATGTAAGCAATTCCATTTCTTTTAAAGTTCATAAACTAGCTTTAGTCTTTGTCTTTGTAGCCCATTGGTGGGAGTCATCTGGCAGCCAATGTCCTCAATTACAAAAGTTTGCAATTAAATTCATCAACTAAATTTGCAGTGCTTCTAGTTGTGAATATAATTGGTATGCTTTTTAGCAGATTCACACAAAGAAGAGAACAAATTTGGAAAAAAATAGTTAAATGATATCTTCCTCGTGTAGTGCAACCAATTGTTGAACAAAAGATCTAATCTAGATCCCATTGTGTTGAAAGATATTGATCCAACCTCTAAAGGGTGGAGACTCAACCAGCTAAGTTTGAGTTTGATTTTAATATTGATGCCATGGATTTGGGGGGTTGATCACAATGCGAATCTAGTAATCAAACAAGGAGCTAAAGGAAGTGAACCATCAAGGATGGCACATGCAAGCACTAGCCATACAACCCATCCAATTAGTGCTTTTGCTAGGCCTAGTACTGCTACTACTACTACTATGGTTGTAGATGTACCTCAAAATTTTAACTTCTCAAACTTTGACCTAGATGATGTTTATGTAGCACCTGGTGATGACATTATGTCTAGTGGTGGTGATGAGTTTGATGAGTGATCATGTTGATTAATGATCTATACTTTTTTTTTCCAAAAGAAAAAATCAGCAACTTTCTATTAATGAAAAGGAAAGTTACATTTCATATATGCAATTAAGTATTCAAAAAACCCCGAAGGGCCCGTGTGCACAAGCAAGGCTACCCAAAAGAGCAAAATAAAAATTTACAGAGTGCCAGCGGGGTTGGGCTTTTCGCACTTGCCTTTTTTCTTTTGGACAATCTACCAAGTCCCCGAATGCGAGGAAGAAGAAACCAAGGCCAGCTCATTATTCCTTGTGATATTTTCTGTCTAGTCGAAACTTTTAGACACACGATTTTTTATTTCCACTTGTACCTATAGTAATTTTAGTGGCTTCTGTTTGAGGTTCAGTAGGCGAGGGATCAACAATGATGAGATGGCTATTAGATTGTTGGTTGAGATCCTCTTTCCCTTCCTCCCTCCCTTGTGCTCCTTGTTCTCCTATTCCCTAGGTTTCCTTATTTTCTTCCATTTCTTCCTCATCTTCTGATAAAGGACTATGAGGGAATTGCCATCCTTTCTACTTTTGAACTTTCTTTTTTGTTCCTTTCTTTGTCAGTTTGCATGTGCTTTGAAGATGCCTTGTTTGTTGACATATCCTGCAATGGAAAGTTGTGTTTTCGAAGTCTAGCGACTATACCCACCTAAAATATTTATGTATCATGTTAATATTGTCAAGAAGACCTTTACTTAGATCCATTTCCACACAAATGTGGGCAAAAGTAAAAATACATTTTTCAATTCTTTCACTGTCCATCTTTAGGAATCTTCCCAAAGAGTTTCCTATTCCTTCAAGAACCCGCGATGGTGTCAAAAAGGAAGCAGAAGGTTGTGAAGTATTACTCATACCGGCATTTTTGTTACCACCATTGAATTTGCATCAAAACCGGGGAACCATGGGGTTACGAATAGGCCCGCCCTTCCCCAAAACCATGGACCATCATTAATGACAGAGTTAAAATATTTTTGGGAATCAAATTGAACCACAAAAAATCCTTTTGCGCATAAATAAATATCACATTCGCTTGTCCAGTTTTAGTGAATCCACTCATTTAGCACTTCGGATTTTGGCCAAAAACCATTAAAACGACCAATGATTGCTTTTGATTGAAGAATGTTGAATAGATCACTTACTTTTGGTAATTCGATAGTTATCGTTGGTGCTTTTTCCAGCTTATCCGCCATATAGGGGCCTGGAAGATTTGGGGGTTGTTTGTCCAGTAAAACTGCTTTCCCCTTTAAGGTTTCTTTGAAGGAAACCTGACCCTTTCCTGAGGAAGATGCTCTGGCTGGTATAGGTGTTCCAGGAACCCCTCCCTCTAATCTAGAGATCTGGATGATAGTGGAGTTCCTTTGAATCCCACATTCTTTCAACTGTGTCTCATCCTCCAAAACTTTTCTAGAAAAAAGCATAACTTGGGTTGAATCAGAGATGCCAGTTGCTATATGACCTTTCTGCTTCAACTTTTTCACAAATTCTGTATGCTGCACCCAGATTAGTTTTGTAGCCCCATATACAGTTTTAAGTAGAACCTGAAAAGAGTCCTCCAACTATGTGTTCTCGATGTCCGTTGTCATTAGTTTTTGGTTTCCCTGTTCAGACTTAATTGAAATTGCCTTGTCTTCCCCTGAAAAAAAAATGGATGTGGTTGTCTTCCAGCAGATCTAGTTTTGGGTCAGCTTGATCCATCCCCATAGAGGGTCGCCACTCTCTATGTATTGGGAAGATATTCTGCAGTTCCATTTCGCTGTCGCACCCTAAATAAATTGCCCCCTCAAAATGACAAAAGCAGAATGGTTGACGGAGGCATAGATATGGAATAATACATATTAGATATGGGGTTAATGAGAACCCTAACCTGCATTTCGCGAGCCAATCCAGGCCATGTAAGAGATTTGTCAAAGAAAGGAACTCCTCTTACCAGTAAAACCCCGCCGAACCAATATGTTGCGTCCCGAGATCTGGTGCCAAGTACCCTACAGACTGTGACCCTATTGTATTCAGCTTCGACGGCTGGACGAGATTAGTGTCGGCATTCCATGGCAGGAGCGCGTCCTGGGACTTGATGAAATTCGTCGTCGAATCATCGTTGAAGAGGAGGGTGTGCCTGCCTACAATCTCCAAAGCCATGGCAGAGGAAGGGGAGTTGCAGTTGCGAGGGGATCTCTCCATCTCTCTAATCTGTCCCTGATCCTACGGTCCATTACACCAAAGGGGCTCCATAGATAAGTTGAGACCATCCGTCGACTGTGTGAAATGCCTTGAATGTGAATAATCGCTCCAAAAAAAAATTCGCACAAGCAAAACTTTTGCCATACTCTTGGCCTCTACAAATATTTGCATGTTTGCATTCGTTCTGACCTACGAAAATGGCCTGGATATTACCATCAGCGATCAAAAAAGCTTTTGTTTTGGGATGCAGCGTTGCGTTCATGGAAACTCGGTGCGATACGGACAAATCTACACGCAGTGCCGAGCCGGTCACCAGTGGAGGAATTTCTTCTGCATCATCTTTGAACTTGGCCATGTGGTGCAACAGCTCACGCTTGCACCATAAATGGACAGGTACATAATAATGATAAACCCTAACCTTTTGCGCCTTCGTCTGAAGAAGCTCATTAAGCCCGAGAAGGCGGCAGAGCTGGATCCCACACTCAAACCATCGGTCGATAGTATCAGCAACCTCCTAAAGATTCGAATTGGACTTTTCCAGCAAGGGGCCTCTGCATATGAATTCATAAAGGTGAGCCACCGAGGATACCATTGCAGAGGAGCTCATTCTGCCTCGATCAAAGGCCCAATCCATCAATGATATATACTTGTAGTAAGCCAGTGACCTAATAGTTTGTAGCCTTGTGGTATGGTTTTTGGACTCTAGAGGTCATTTAGAGCCTCATTGATTGTGTATTTTTCTATTCATACATATTGCACTCAATGCCACTTTCATAGATTCACTCATACATGATATATAGATGAACAAACTTTGCACATTATGTCTCTAATGATTTGGAATAATGGTTTAAAATCTTAAAAATATTTTTTTCATTTAATTATTTTATGTATTTTTCCAAATCCAAGTTAAAGAATCCAGTTCCAATTACAATTAAATAGGTAACTGTTTCACCCGATTTGGATTTTTAAAACTGTGCCTAAAACAAAAACACCTAAGGCCAACATATCATGGCAAGCCTTATTTCACAGGCTATCCAGCAATAAGTCCGGGCATATACTACCCATCGTAGGATTAAAGCAAGTACATCATCCAATGGTGGGTAGTATATGCCCAAATATATTTATTGCTGGATAGCCTAAGAAATAAGGCTCGTCAAATATCATATTCCAACAATAATATGTGAGTTGTTGACACACAAACGAAAAGAACATTCCCTTAAATTTTCATGTTGTTTTCAAAAAGTGCAACTTTTTCATGAACATTTCAAAATAGTATTCCTTTGTATATTATTTAATATTGAGGTCCATAGATATTTGAGAAACTTTCTGCAGTAACCAAAATATCATGGTTTCTTCAAATTTTTCTTAAAGGGAAGGTTAGGATTGCTTAAAATTTTTGGTGTAATATTAGGATACTTTTGAATCCATTGGAAATGCTTAGTCCAGATTTTAATATAAAAATTACTAACAATTCTACCAGTGCCGTGACAAGTGATTTATAGGACCGCGTTGCAATTTACTACCACTCGATGCAAAGCTTTTGGGCCCAATAATGAGTGTCTCGTCTGCACCTGTGTCTTGGCTCAGTTTTGGGCCCAATACTGAGTGTCATGTCTGCACCTATGCCTTGGCTCCAATACCGAGTGTCACGTCCGCACCTATGCCTTCAGAACAAATAAGAATAGACTTGAGAAGAGAAATAGATTAGTGATTACTGTTAAGAACCCTGCATCTTAGATTGCTGCTGCCTATGATCAAACTCATTTATCCAATATTTGGAGGAAAATGGTTAAATCTTCTCAACGATAAATGTTAAGCAGCTTGAAACTTTATATCAGCAACTACTCCTTCGTAAATTTTGGCTACAATGTAGACGAAATTTGGCGGAGTTAAAATGTCTGATGCGATGAGGAATTGTACATGAACCTTCGGCCAGTGTTTACAAGCTAATTCAGTGCAAGTAAAATTCCAGTACTTTTTCGCTACTCTTAAAGGAGCATGCAATCATTAAAGAGAAGCCTTTTATAGTAAACTTGACCTTAGCACCCTCTCAAGTTGCAAGACTTTTCTATTTGCATAACCTTTTCCAAAAGATAGTGGGGAGAGATATTGTGAATTAGGAAGTTCTACTTGCAGGAGCTTTTCCAGGATATTGCAGGGAAAGATTTTGTGAGATAGGAAGTTCATGCAATAACTATGAAAAACAAATCCATAAATCATGCAAAACTAACAATGCAAAACTTAAAAATAGTCTCCAGACTTCCATAATACAGACATAATGGAGACCTTGAAATTTTGAACAAGCCCTTCAGTAATACTCTCCAATGTTGCTCAATACCGTCGATGAAGTTCAGGCAGAAACCATGCAAAACACACATAAATCATGCAAAACAACCAAGAATCCTATTTTCAAAGAATATTATCTGCAGAAAACTATACGCTGATATTCCATAATACATAGACATGGTAGAGACCTTAAAATTTTGTACGAGGCGGCTTTAGTAGTATCCTCAAATGTTTCTCAATACCATATGCAATTACACCAAAACCTTGAACATTTGCTCTGTCTGCTTTCCATCGTGTGCTTCCATTTTGGTTTAAGGATGGAAGCTACTACACAATTCTTTGACAACGCTAAGATATGACAAATATTAAATATCCTAAATTTGGGAAAATTGTGAATGAATTATAAAAAATATATCCCGGTTTGAAATTTGAATAACACACGCCTCCATGACATTTATGGTGACAGAATCTGTCCATTTCATATCTTTTAGATGCTCAAACAGTAGTTGTAAAAAATAAAAAATAAAGGGTCAAGAAAAGTCAAAATGTTTCAACAGAGCATGACCAACATGCTCTTATGAAAATTATGGGGCCATGAGTCCTTCAATTGTATAAGAAAGAGATTCGGCCCAATCAGATCTATTTAGAACAGTATGCAAGGTGTTCATGACATTAAAATCAGGGTCCAACTTGCGCTGCCAGCCCTGCAAAAACCCAAATTAAATTCTCAGTATATTTGCAAGCAATACAAATCCCTTTCAGGAGCCCATCCAAACATCCTTTTAGTCATCCTGCTGACATTCTGTTTGTTATCATTTTTTGACATGTATCACATACCTCAAGAACCAATGTTGTCACCATTACAGTGCACACATTCCCATCAATGTTCACTTTGTGGCGTCTCACATGTTCAAGCAACTCTTGCATACACTCTGATGGATGTACTACATCACCTTCGGCTGAACCCCAAAATTTGAATGAAGACTCAACTTCCTATATAAGAGCCAAGTCAGTGTAAATGACAAATCACCTCACTTGCCAAACAAAATAAACAAATATATTGCTAAAATGCACAAGAGCAAACAGACGTAATATGAACATCCATTGATATCTTGCATCCTCTAATGAAGGAATTTATAGTAAGTTAAGATGCTTTTGTGACCAAAAGTGAAGAAGAATAACCAGTTTTAATCAGGACTTCCCTACAGTAGTTTTGTACATACTCAAACTCTACATGCTGAACTACAAGAAAATCACCAACTTAAACTAGTACTATAATATTTCTGCATGCCTGCAGTAAAGTGGTATTCTGCAAAATTACGTAAACGCCCACACAATTATGTACCTAACGAGTTACAACAAGTGTAAACAATAACAAAGGTTAGCATGTGACATTATCAACTACTAGCACAAGTTAAAACACCTAAACCAAAGGATGATTATACCTAAGCCTCTATATGGAAGTACTAAATAGTAAATACTCAACTGTTAGGCTAACCAATGGTTGCATATAGACCAAAATTTTTGGTATATCTGGAAATATAAAATACCTGCTCTAAATGCAGCAAATTAATGTAAGACTTTTGAAACCATAGAAAATATATTTTTATTTTTTATTTTATTATTTAGTTTCCAGCCAGAGTGCACAATATTGTAAAATTAAAGAGGTCACTCAAGGGCCAAATTATATATTTCACAATGCATTAAATAAGCTCAAATGGAGATGTAGTTTCAGGATAATTACGACTAAAGAAAGCTTAGACAATGTTACGAGAGGATTTATTATTTCTCAGTGTTCCACGGGGACGAGTCCCCCGGGGTCAGGGACGCGCTTCCCCGCTCCCCCACATTTCTGAGATGGGCAAACTCCTGGGAAAACTTTCCCCACGTCCCCCTTTTTTGGAAAACTTGGGGAAACTCCAGGGGGGCATTTTTCTGGTGACGAAATGCGTCTCTCTTGTGGGGGGGGACGAGGGGATGCAGGGGAGATGCAAGAGGGACGCGCCCCCTGAATTTTTTCGCTAATAACATTTTTTGTATTTGACTGCTTTCTATGTTTATTTTTAGTTCAGTTTTCTATAGTTGTTTCAGACTTCAAATGTCATTGTCATATGATGAATTTAATTTTTGATGTGCATTGCGTAGTTTCAATTGTCAAATGATGAATTTAATTTAGAAGTACCTTGCATAATAATAATGCCCATTGCCAAAAGATGAATTTAGATGGAACATTGCTTAATGTCAAATGATAGATTCAATTTAGTAATTTATTTTTAGATTTACATTGATGATTGCAGAAATGTCAAATGATAATTTTACTTCACAATAGTCTAATACGAAATGATGATCATATTTAGATGTGCATTTCATAATTAATAAGATTTACTATCTACTAATTTAGTTATTAGCATATTGTTGGGAATTTATTTTTTATTTTTATATATTAAATTTTTAATAATTTTATAATTTTTTTGGCTTTGACATCCCCCCGTTTCCTCGAAATTTCCCTAAATTTTGGGGTTGCTTATATGCGTCCCCTTGTGCGTATCCCCGCTCCTGCGTTTCCCCGTCCTGGAAACTCAGTGGAACATTGTTATTTAGTGTACCGAATACCTGACCAAAAAGGTTAAAAGAGGGAACAAAAAATGGAAGGCAAACTAGATTTAACCAAAAAAAGAAAAAATCATTAGTGTAATTTAGGACTCTAATTATAAAGTAACAAATCTCCATGGAAGAAAGTAGCTATCCTGGCATCCAATATGTCAACTTTGTGACAGAAATCAATAAGTACCAGATATTAAAGGAGGCAAAATCTACCTGTATGAATGAATTTGGATCTGGACAGCTCTGATATCTTGAAAACTTCAGAGTACACTCTGCAGCTGTCCGGCCATCCCTCCGTGCAACAGCTTTAAAGAACTCCAAAATATTCAGCCGATCATTCTTGGAAAGTTCTGCTGTCATGCCCACATCAAGGAAAACTACATGAGGTCTCGATCGAAAAATCCGCTTGCTTGAAGGATTACTTTGTCCCATTCGAACCAAAATATTTCCAGGATGCATATCTGCATGGATGAAATTATCCACCTAACAAAACACAAAATATATATAAGAATGACAGTACAATTACTTCAAATATTTTCCTTTGACAACTGTTCCATTGATTCTTCAGTTTACATGAAAAACTATGTTAAGAATTTACACAGTCAAGTTGCATATCTGGCTTTCTAAAATAAATGGCTTAGCATAGAAATATAAGACTGATCCATATCTAGAATTTTAGATGCAATAATAAAAAATGTCCATGTTTTCCTATACAGGTGATTGATGTTTCTAAGCCTCTTCTGCTACAAAAAATGTAGGAATATATAGCTTGACTGCAAAAGCTTGCATATGCCCTACACATGACACTCCAATATCTCCCATCCCATTTTACTCAATTTGTAAATATAAAAGACAACATTGTTTAAATAGTGTTGAAACTGAGAAAATGTGTTAATTTCATGCAGCACACTAACCAACAAGGTTGAATGATTTACATTTCTCTAGTGTTGAAAGTAACTTAAAACTAGTAAATCAGAAGAATTTTATTTCAGCCAGTAATCAATGATGAGCCAGAGCCCTGTTAGGTGGACTGCTCACTCGTTAACTGACACCTATAGCTTCATCAAAACTATGTCTCACTAAACATTCTCGTTACAATAGATGCAGCTATGTGATTTGAGTTTGCCGAATAAACTGAAAAGTGGGTTCCAATATGGCGAAGCAAAAGGATACATGTTTTGCCTATTTTTCGAACTAAGAAGATACAAGTATTATTTGAGCAGGGAAACCGAAACTTCCAGTGTCTAAGTAATCTCAGCTTATTAGTAGTGAGTCACAATAATCTCAGCTTATTGGTAGGGACACTGTTTACCTGTTCACTTCCTCCTACATCTTTGCAATTACATGCATCGACTTGTATTCCTGTCAGTTTACACCCAGCTTACATATTTTTAGAGTGACCAACATAATTTTAGCATGTTCTATACTTTCAGTTCTTGCAATTTGGAGATAAATGTACCAGTGTTCCCTCTCTTTAATGCCCTGAAAGTGAATCTCACAACACAGATTATGTCATGCTAGCAGTGCAAGTGCAAGACTGATTTTATTGGTCAAGGCACACCACTACATCAGCACATAAAAAAAATGAATGGGCTGTTAAATTTTCAATTCATGGTAAGCAGCTCTGCAACCTAAAACCCTAGAAAGCAATAAAATATAAAAGTCACAGAATTTCTGGTTAATATGCCAGATCTACAAACCAGTGTTATTGGAACCAGACCAGAACCAGTGGAACTGGCAAGTTCTATAATGGAACCAGCCAGTTCGGTACCAAACTGGCATTTTTTCACCGAACTGGTCGGTGTTGTACCAAACCAGCCAGTTCCATACAATGTGACCAAAGATGTTCCAAACGCAATTTAAAAATAAAAGCAGAAAGAATTTTTGAGTGGGGAAGCCTTATATTCAAGCCTATGGCCTTACTATTGCTATGCAATTAATGGTAATGTTAAAGTGACTTTCTCCTTTATCTTTCATTTTCATTCTTTTACTTAAATTTAAGTAAAAGGTGTTAAATTTCCATGAAACTCTGCAGCTACTTGGATGAATAACTAAAAACTGAAACTAGTTAACTTTCACCAAGATACAAAGTTTCTTAACAATTCATATGCAGCGGAATAAAAACACAGAGATAAAACACATCACACAAATTGACACACTTTTCTCAGGAAACCCAAAAGGGAAACCCTGCTTGCTTGATGTGGCTATTTTATTGATTGTTCTTGGAGCAATTGAGTCTATTACAAAGCAACCTATCTCTTTTGAGCAAGTGTTCTACTTCTCGCACAAATCTCAGCTAATACAATTGATCTTGGCCTTCCTTAATCACAACTTGATCTTGGTTCCTGCACACAATTGATCATTTACTGCCTCCTTGACTTGCTCTGCAAACCCTGCTATTTTGCTTCAATCCTGCTCCTCCTTCCTTGCACACTTGGCCTCCTTATTCCTTGCGCTGATCTCCTATTTCCTAGCACATTTCTAGCCCTATTTCTTAGTGCACTTGAGCTCTAATTTTTCAGAACCCCAGCTCCACACAACCTATTCTCCTAAATTCTGGCGCACTTGTGCTCCTATTCCTTCGAACACGATTCCTATTCGTTGGATATAGTCTCTCCTCAAAAGCATATAGAATCTACATCAAGGAAGGAAGGCACATTGAAGTAAGCAAGGATGTCATATTCAATGAAAGTCAAGCCTACAAGAAATCTAAAGATATCCCCATAGATTCTGATGATGAAGAATCTCCAATATTAGAAGAAGAAGAAATACACCATGAAATCCCTACTACAAATCAAGAAGAAGAAGCAGGACAAAGTGAGCCTATTCAACCTGTGATCATCCCTACCACAAGGAAAAGGCCAAATTGGTTAAAAGCTACTCTACAAGATGCCGAAGGACATGAAGCTCCGATAGGAACCTTTAGGGAAAGTAAAGGACTAAAGAGATATTCTGGTTATGCTGCATATATGACAAAACTAATTAAATTTGAACCATCTACATTCGAAGAAGTTGTTCATCAAGAAGTGTGGAAAAAGGCAATGCAGGAAGAATATCAATCCATTATGAAGAAAGGGTTTGGGAAATCGTTCATAGACCTAGTGACAAATCAATCGTCACATCCAAATGGATCTAAAAAATCAAGCACGTTGTTGATGGAAGCATAGACAAGTACAAAGCAAGGTTCGTTGCAAGGGGCTTCTCTCAAAAGGAAGGAATAGATTATGAAGAAACCTTTGCACCTATAGCAAGGTATACTACCATTAGATCTTTGGTTTCATTGGTTGCTACAATGGGTTGGAATATCCATCAAATGGATGTGAAAACCGCATTTCTAAATGGGACCATTGATGAGGAAGTATAAATAGAACAACCCAAAGGTTTTGAAGTAAATAACAAGGACTCTCACGTGTGCAGACTCAAGAAATCCCTATATGGCTTGAAACAAGCTCCTAGGGCATGGTACTCAAGAATTGATGCATATCTCCTAAGAAATGGGTTCGTGAAGGGTACTGTCGATCCAAATCTCTAAATCAAGGTTATGAATAATGAACCTGTCATTATTCTACTATATGTGGATGATATATTCATCACTGGTGTGGAGCACAGAATTCAAGAATGCAAGAAGATGTTGGCAAGTTAATTTGAGATAAAGGATCTACGACTTATGCACTACTACCTGGGTCTCAAAGTATGGCAGAAACCTGGGAATATATATTTGGGGCAAGGAAAGTACATCATCAATATATTGCAGAAAATTGGAATGATGGACTCCAAGCCCAAGACTACTCCTATGATCACGAATCTCAAAAAGTTACAAGGTTCTGACTCAAGTCTCGTGGATCCTACCTCCTATAGACAGTTGGTGAGCTCCCTAATGTATCTGGTAAACACTAGGCCAGATATATGCTTTGCAATAAACATTCTTAGTCAGTTTCAGTTGAAACCTCGTCATGATCACTGGATAGCTACCAACACATATTAAGGTATCTTCGTGGTACTATACATGATTGCCTCAAGTACAATAGTAAGGAAGTCAACCTAATTGGCTTCACAGACTCTGATTGGGGTGGCAGTGAGACCGATGGAAGGAGTACTAATGTTGGATGTTTCAATCTGGGGTCTGCTATGATTTCACGAATGAGTAGGAAGCAAGGTCTTGTTGCTTTAAGTAGTACTGAAGCAGAATATGTGGTTGCATGTGAAGTAGAAAAGGAGGTCATGTGGTTAAGGAAGCTTCTGACAGACTTGTTCAAAAATTCTCTAAGTCTACTATTATCAACTATGACAATCAAAGTTGTATCAAGATGTCTGGAGATCCTGTGTTTCATACTAGGATGAAGCACATCAATAATAAGTTCCACTTCATTAGGAACTTGGTACAGGATGGGATCGTAAAGTTGGAGTATGTCTCGACAAATGAACAAGTAGCAGACATACTGACGAAGGCTCTTCCTGACAAGAAGTTTGAATATTTAAGAGACAAGCTTGGTCTGGTAATATTGTTGATTGTATTGATGATAATAGATTGGAAGAGATATGTTGAGGCTTTGCGAGTGAAGCATTTCCTGGGAGGACATCAGGTCGGCACTTTATATTGATGTCTGGTAGGGAGGGTGGCATTGGGTGGATGCGCACCTAGTTCCCTAGGTTGGTGGTTAATAAGTAAGCCCGATGGTACCTATAGAGGTTGAAAGCTTTATTCCACCTTAGTCGCACTTGGATAGATTGTCTTGGTCAAGAATCTAGTCCATGGCATTGCGGTGCCTAAAATGTTGAGAGACCAATGGATAGATTGCCCTGGTCAAGAATCTAGTCCATGGCATTATGGTGCCTAAAAACTCTTCATAGTTCACATAGTTTGAGATCTTCCATTTGTATATTATGAATACCTCCCTAGTTAAGAGGGAGTGTTGAAGATTGTAACTAGGTTCGGTCTTCATAAATTATATTTAATGTGATTATCAAAAGATTTAAAGAAAAGAATTTATATTATTATTAAATGACTTATTAAAAAATGGGTTTCATGATTAGGTCATATTATTTTAGGTCAAAGTCCCCATTGTGGACTTCTAGGATTTATTCCGAGTCTATAGAGTCGTTACAGATTTAAATTGACCCTTATTGGGCTTTTGAATCATGTAAATAGGTTTAATATTGAGCCAAAAATTATTTATAGTACCTCCACATCAAGTCGGCCTCAAAGGAACCTATTCGACCTCACTTGGAGCCTATAAAATGAAGGAGATCGAATTCATTTGGAGCATCACTTCTCAAGCAAGTTCGATATATACTGTTGCATAAGAAAAAGTGCGAAGTTGGTGAAGAAAGTTGAAAGGAGTGCGAGTTGGGTAGAGAAGATAGAGGAAGAGAAAATTGAAATTTTGGTGGTGGTCTCTCTTCATTTCGTGCCCTAATTTGGGAGATCAAAGTATTTTTTTGTTTGTTGTTGCTCCTGCTATCAGAACTGTTGTCTAGTCGAAGTTGCTGGAGGACAAATTGTTGTTGTTGCTAGGTCTAAGACATGGAAGGTTGACTTGGTGTGGAGGGAAGGTTTGGTCTATGTCTAGGGTGAAGAGTCTCAAAGCATGCTACTGAAGGAAGAGTATTTTGACTGGGTTTTCCCCTAAGAGAGGGTTTTTTCGTTGGCATAGTGTCTACATCTTGTCTCTTGTGTTCTTGTGATCTTTGTACATACATACTTTGGTAATTGCTTGATGAAAGGTAATCTAATAAAGAAGTAAAAGAAGCCAACATAATTCACAAGTAATTATCAAGAAAGAGAAATCAAACCCTAATCTACTTGCAGTGATTTCTCAACACCATGAAGGCTCATAAAGCCCAAACGTCGTGTCTCTTGACCCTCACCAATTTATATATATAGAGGTGTCCTCCAACCTCATTTGTCATGTCCAAGGGCTCCAATGTATGTCTGAGATAGTCAAGCCCTAGAAGGAGGACAAAGGGTTGTCTTGTTTTGAGTTATTCTTCTACAACAAGGCCGAGATGTTTCAGATAGGACAGTCGTTGGTCTGGAGGAGAATTTTGGTCTCTTTGTATGGGTAAATTTGTCATTGCGGGTCAGATTTCAAGAACAGAAAGGTAGGCCGAATTTGTGGGTTAGCTTGTGGACAATGTGAGGCAGAAACTCCCTCCTGGTAAAGCATCACTTCAGACCTATTGCTTCAAAAAGGGCCGCAAGCATACACAAGCACATTTAAGGAGGTCGAGATGACTAACAAGGGTACCAATCAACCCTTAGGTCCAGCGAAAGGCACCATCATGTATGCCAAGGAAGGTCGCAACTGAAAGGAGGAGTTTTGGAATAGTTGAGTGGGACAGTAGTGATTTACAAAAAGCCCTAACCAGACCAAGTTTCATCAGTTACATGCCATTAGCTCAGGAAGGTACCATTTGATCACTGATGACAGAATGCCAGAATTGCAGTCTTTGATTGGGCCATCTACTTGTCTGGGGTAGTGATATTGGACCTTCAAATTGGCAAGTCATTTTGACTTTAATTTATTGTACTCTTCTCTTTATTGAACATTTGATATTAATAATAAGAAGATTTGGTCAAGGGTTTTCCTCATCTTGGGGTTTTTCCCTGGATTGAGCCATATACTTGTATTCTCTTGTCTTGGCTTGTCTTCTGCATCCATCATTTATGTTCTTTCTTCAGTTACTGTCAATATGATAATGATTCATGTGATTGTTAATGGCAATGAAATGGAGTGGTAAATGGGCTAATATGGAACTATGAAGTAACTGTCCTAAGCAAAGAACATGTTAACCTAAAATTAACATGGTTTCAAAGCTCAGGTGAGGAAAAGCCCAAGCAAGAGAGAATACAATCACTAGGAACAGCTTGTTGACAAGTCTCCCTTCAAGGCTTCATCACTTCAAAAATCAGAAGCATTCCTAGGACCGAGCTCCTTGAGGCCTTAAATCAAATTCTGGGCATGATCACTATGATCACTATGTCTAAGCCGAAAATCTTATCAGGGAGTTCATAACAACAGTTCTGTACTTATTTAGGAGAACTAATTCTCTTTATTTCTGACCAAGTTTGACACTTCTATGCATTTGTTTGTGGAAGGATATTTTGCTTTGAAAATCGAAATCTTTTGTGACTTTGGAATAGGGCCGAGCCACTGGTGGTGGCTTGTTTGAAGGATTAAAGTACCTGTTTTGGAGGACCGAATCATCAGGAATGTAGTTGGAATGAGGCCATGTATTCCCATAAGGGATATCACAGGAGATGTTTCTATGAGATCCTCATACTTCACATGGTTCTAATGACTCTGGAATTTTTCAGATGACTTGTATTGGCTCCGAGTTTTTTTACTATACCTTTCTCACTACAATTTTCGCATGGAATAGATCTCATTTTCACATCTTTGTCTCACAACAGTAACCATGTTTTATATGGCATCGCACAGTTGGCATGATCCCTCTGTAAATGGTATCGCCTAATCTCATATAGGACAGTCCTTTTTGTATATGACATAATACAGTTGACTCGATCTCTTTGTATATGACTTTGCACAATTGGCATGGTCCTATAGCTTACATTACATATGTAATCCTATCACTGTTTAGCATCTTGTATGGTTTTGCACCTATCACATCTCTTTGTAAGTTTGAGTCCTCGACACATTGGCACAAAGATATGAAAGTATGTCTATGTAAATGACAGGCAATGTTTTGGTGTGGTTGAACCGTACATATATATGACATGGAAATCAGAGTATGGTTTCAGATTGGTATGTATGATATGGATATCATCTCAAGTCGTTGATCTGCATTGTATACATTAGATACTCTAGTGTATACATATTGACATGACTTCTGCAGTATGTGTGGCTTCTTGTCCCTCTACGATAAAGAACACTATAGGTATGGCATCATCATTGCAGGCAGATCAATATTGGCATCATCATATATATACATACATACAGTAAGCATTAGAAGAAGTGTTGGAATGTCATCCTTGCAGTCTGAGGCAGTTGTGATATTTTGGCAAATTATTGACGATAATATCGTATGGAAATTATGATGACAAGACTTGTTCAAATCAAAGTTGTGAACAACTCATGGCCATGGGTAGTATGTTGACATTTGTATCTCTTTGTTGATCTTCTGAGCTTCTCTTCAAAATCTTCACCATACAAATAGAGGCTACAAAAGAAGAAGCATAGTTCTATTGATCTAAACACAATTGCATTTCAAAAGGAACTTAATTCAAGCCTCTGTCATAAAGAAAAAGAAGTTGAGTCTCCTATGTGAAAAAGAGACCTTGGATGATGGATCATCAGTTAAGGCTCATCACCTTGCTCTTCAGTTTTGGATAGTAGCATAAAAGTATAATCTAAAAACAGGTGGAGGATCACCATGTATGAATCTGCAACAAAATCTATAATCTAATCGAAGCATGTAGCCTAGAGGAGGTTTAAGTCCAGCATGAATGAACTTGCCCAATTCAATCTGCAAGGCATTTTATTTAAATTTTGTTACAGGGCATCATGGATGTGCATACGCTGTTTTGATCAAACTCAAGGCAAATCTAAGTCTGGTGCGACCTCTTCTTACAGAATTTTATTCTTCAACACCTAGATCGTTGGTGTTGTGTGAAGAGGCACGTTGCAGGCACATGTGCTACAAAAAAACTACCTTAAGGAGTTAAAGAACAAAGTGACCCTTGTAGCCATACTCCTCACTAGCACTCGCTGGAAAGGTTAGAAGCATACCCATAAGGTGCCTGGCAACCTATGAAGAGGTGTAAATCTTCTGGAGTAAAGGGACAGACCTGAGGGTGCTCTATGATGATCCTGAAATCTTAAATGCCAAAGATCCTCTGATATCAGTGTTAAGAAATGTCATTGACTTTTGCAGTATCTTAGATCTCAATGATAAACCTAGTAGCAACCACCGATCCTAAAGTAGTAATTGTTTTGAACTTTGTCTCATCTTCAGTAGTTTTGTTTCCGATAAGTCTGGATCTCTTGAAGTGTTGTAACTAAGATAGAAGAAGTGATAACATTGAATGTAAATGCTATTTGTTGGTGTTTCCTTTGGGAAGAATAATACAATTAGTACCTCTGGAAAGGATCTTTCCCAGTGAAGTTTACAGCTGTGCTCTGAGCTTTCTATAGATTAAAGTTTGAGGCTCTAATCAAAGGTCAAAGACTATTAAAAGGGACAGTGTGAAGATGTCTAGCACCTGATGAAACCTTTAGTAACAGTCATTTTGGCACCTTTGGGTACCCTTGGAAGTCTGGCAATTGGGAAAAGTGCATAGCACTTTGAAGCAGTTCCTTGTAATAGCCCTAATGAGCAAGAAAATAAAGATGGATGCCTAAATGTGAAATCATGGATTGGGTAATTTGATGTGTTGGTAGCAATCATCTAGTAGTTGTTTTGCGATTCTTCCTCTCTGAACAGAAGCTTATGATTCACAAGGCTAGATGATCACCTGAAGCAAGGCTTCAAAGGGAGCTATAAAATCCCTGATGACTTTTCTTGCCCAATAATTTTTGATAAAGGCAAGTTATCACAGTTGGGTATGATGACTCTGATGATCTTTGTCACCTTAGAGGCCGCATGTAATCTACATGATTATGATAGCAAAAAGAAAAGTTGCAAATATCTCGATGTTTATGTGTTGGAAAATGGACGAGATATGTCGATTGGAGTGTAAATATACAATAATTGATGATGTTTGCTTAACATATGATGACCCTCATGTTTATTAATGCAAGAGGAAGTTGACTTTTAAAGTCAAGGTGGAAGACCTAACCATGTTGCACTATCTCCTGCACTTAAAAGTTGTTGGTCTGCATTCATATATATTGTGGGATCCTTGGTGCTCTTAATAAACACCTATCATATATTAAAGGCTCTGAGTTGATCTATGGATAAGCCTCATATATTGGATAGTTGCTTGTAGAGATATCTCTGTGACTCTATTATCTATGGTCTGAAGTGCATTGTCGAAAATTGTTGGATTGATAGTATGGTGAATGAAAAAGCACATTTATGTGTTGTATCTCCTGAGATCCACCTTTATTTCATGAATGAATCAAAGATTGAAGTTTGTTGCTCTAAGAACTCTATTGAAGTTGATTGTATAAAGCAGCAAGCATGGCATACTATGAAGCCATTCAATTGAAGAAGCTCTTCGATAAGCTATTTGTGCACATGTTGATACCCACAGTTGTATATTAGCAGCAGGGAGCAATCAAGCTCGATCATTCCAAGATGAATGTACATGTTCCCTCTCAAAGCCTCTTGGTAAGGTCAAATTTATTTTCCTTCAGAGAGAGGCAAGGAGTCATGGATAGACCCTACGAAGAGGGTCCTAATTGAACATTGAGCTCTAGGAGCTCCTGGGGGGTCTGGGGTACTTCTTGGAGCGATGAGCGACAGTAGGGTGAGTGGTTCACCTTCCCCTATAGGTGTGTTGTGTACAGGGTGAGTGGTTCACCTTCCCCTGTGATACCCGTTGACGGTTGACATGTGTGTAGGGTGAGTGGTTCACCTTCCCCTACGATTGATGACATATGCATAGGATGAGTGGTTCACCTTCTCCTATGGAATATGAGCAAGATGAGTGGTTCAACTTCTCCTGCGGATACCACACTGAGATGCATATAGGCATTTGTCGGTTGTCACATGTGGACATGTCGATGGGACGTGGTTCATCCTTTCCCCACATGTAGGATGCTCGTACCCTACTATCGATGGTTGACATGTCAGTGGGACGTGGTTCATCCTTTCCCTGCGCATAGGATTCTTTCCACAATTGTTGGTTGGCATGCATGTACAATGTGGTTCATCCTTTCCCTACTCTCGGTGGTTTGCATGCGCGTAGGATGTGGTTTATCCTTTCCCTATGATGGTTGTAACATGTGACTATAGGATGTGGTTTATCCTTTCCCTACATGTGGTTGTGAGCAGGATGTGATATATTCTTTCCTTGTTGTTGCGCCAACATCATCCTACCCATGTAGTCTGGGACACATGGGAAGTACCTCTCATCTGGCCAATGAGTTGGGAAAAGAAGTTAGGGACCATAGAACTACCAATGGACGCATCGTGTACTATCGTACTCCCTATGTCTAGGATGCACGATGATCAACCAACTTGATCACTTGAGATCAAGTCCGATCGGTGTTCAACCCCTCGTTATGTGGACTGACTTTTGTCAGTGAAGAGTGGCAAAGTCTTGTGACTCACTCTCGATCGATTCTTCTTCATTATCTACATCAGTGTTCAGCAAAGTTGAGACAAGATGCAAAGATGGTTCATGATGACAGGATGGCATGATGGATTGACAGGTGAAATTCTCCCTAGTTGAGAGGCAGTGTTAAAATTGGCAACTAGTGCCAAATTCCACTTTGGACATCTCATTTGATGGAGATGATTATCGCATGCAATTCCTCTTTTCGAGAGGACCAAAATCGACCAAAAGTTCATCAAATTTGGATAAGGGGAAATGTGTTTTTGAATTTATGCCCACTCATATGCAAATTGCCAAGGTCAGCCTCACCTCCATGAAGGCTCATAAAGCCCAAAAGTCATGTCTCTTGATCCTTACTAATTTATATATAGAGGTGTCCTCCAACCTCATTTGTCATGTCCAAGGGCTCTAATGTCTGTCTGAGATAGCCAAGCCCTAGAAGGAGGATGAAGGGTTGTCTTGTTTTGGGTTATTCCTCTACAACTAGGTCGATATTTTTCAGATATAACAGTCATTGGTCTTGAGGAGAATTTTGGTCTCTTTGTATGGGTAAATTTGTCATTGCAGGTCTAATTTCAAGAACAGAAAGGTGGGCCGAATTTGTGGGCTGGCTTGTGGACAATGTGAGGCAGAAACTCCCTCCTGGTAAAGCCACACTTCAGACTATTGCTTCAGAAAGGGCCGTAGACATACACAAGTTAAGGAGGCCGAGATGACTAACAAGGTTACAGATCAACCCTTAGAGCTAGCGAAGAGCACCATCGTGTATGCCAAGGAAGGCCACAACTGAAATGAGGAGTTTTGGAACAGTTGAGTGGGACAATAGTGATTTACAAGAAGCCCTATCCAAACCAAGTTCAATCATTCGCATGCCATTAGCTCAGGAAGGTACCACCTAATCACTGATGACAGAATGCCAGAATTGCAGTCTTTGATGGGCCATCTACTTGTCTAGAGCAATGATATTGGACCTTCAAATTGGCAAGTCATTTTGACTTTAAGTTATTGTACTCTCTCTCTTTGTTGAACATTTAATATTATTAATAAGAAGATTTGGTCAAGGGTTTTCCCCACCTTGGGGTTTTTCCCTGGTTTGAACCATATCCTTGTGTTCTCTTGTCTTGGCTTGTCTTTTGCATCTATCATTTGGCTTGTCTTTTGCATCTATCATTTATGTTCTTTCTTCAGTTACTATCAATATGATAATGATTCATGTGATTGCTAATGGAAATGAAATGGAGTGGTAAATGGGCTAATATTGAACTTGAAGTAATTGTCCTAAGCAAAGAAAATGTTAACCTAAAATTAACACTCTCTCTCTTACAATCTCGTGAGCTTGTTTTGTCTCGCAACCTTGTGCACAAAAAAATTGAAATTATTTGTGCCTTCATCCTTCTTTTATAGATTCGATCCATGCTAAATAAGGCAAGTACAAATTTAGAACTCAAGTTGTGATTGACAAGTTAACTGAGTCGAATTGGTTCTCTCTCCAATAATCACTGGATTCAAAACTCGTCCTTCTTTCAATCACTAATTAAAGTCCCAACTCGTTCTTTCTAAACACATAACTACCACTAGATCCTATAGTCAAACTGATGAAAACTTCCACTTAATTGGATCTCCAATACTACGCATGAACTCTTCATGATTATTCCCGTGAAATGGAAATAAACTCACCATCACTGAAGTCTAACTCGTGAGGGAAATTTGAGGTCTTCATTGGCTAAGAAACAAGCCAAAGGACCTTGCTTGCTACATTTTCAACAAAATGATGAAAATGAAAGATAAAGGAGAATGTCACTTTAACATTACCATTAATTGACTCAGAATGTTTGAGAGTGGTTCTGACTTCATTGGATTTCATATGGAGAAAGTAGAATTTCAGATCTCATTCAAAATCTAGCAAACTTAGCAGTTTTCAGGATTGCGGGATTGGGGGAATTGCAACATCTCCATTGGATTTTGTCATGTACAAGGGTATGGAACTAGTATTTAATCAAGAGTACCAAACCCTCTATGTACCTTGGTGTTAGTGGCATTGATTGTTGAACTCCTCTATCATGTACCCATCACTCAAACAAAAATGTCGATTTGACATGGGAAACTTTTTTTCACTGTTGTGAACATCTTGATAACATCCCAATTTTATCTTGAAATCACGATTTTTTGGCCTAGCTGATGTTTGCTGATTTTTAAAAATATTTTTATGGTATCTTAATTTTGCCAATGTTTAGCGATTTTTACCGATATTTTCCCAATTTTTACGATTTTTTGGTTTTCCAGACCCTTGCCGATTTTATCCCAATGCAGATGTTCACAACATTGCTTTTTCTATCTTATTTTAATGCTTAAAGGGTGATATTGATGATGAAGATCCCAATATGGGCAATGATTTTGATGATATGTTAGTATTTTTTGTTGCTTGATTTTTTTTGACACTAGAGACCATCTAGAGCTTCTTCGTTGATTATTTTTGGTTTAGAAATGTATTGCACTAAATGCTATTTTGGTTATATGCACTCTTATTTGCTATATATATGAGAACTTCTGCATATTTGTGTATAAATGGTTTGAATTCATATGGATGCACATGAACATATGTTTTTCTTTAAAATTTGAATATTTTATGTGTTTTTGCTCAACCGGTTTTTTGGTCCAGTTTTTTTACCAGCTCCCGGTTTAGAGTGTTTTCCAGCTCAATCACCGGTTCGGTTCCGATAACATTGCTACATAGTACAAACACATTTTTAACTGAAAATACAAACAGAAAACAGTAGAATACACAGCACTCAAGAACACATCTCTTTTTTCTTATTAACTCAGAAAAAAACTACAACAGCACACTCAAAACTGACATTGATTGATCACTCACAGCCTTGCCTTTCTTTTACAGACAAAGAAAGCTAGGAGAAAATATAGGATAACCCATCTCTCTGGGTACCTATATAAAAAAAGGCAAATACACCTCTACTCCTCATTTATACTTCTATGGTTTTAACCTTTTTAAATAATGCTTGTGTGATGCATGTTTCTTTGATTTCCTTGGTATGAGATAGGGTTTTCTTGGCTTTCCCTAGATAGGGTTTGAAGAGCTAGAGGATTGTACTGGCCTTGTTATAAGGCTATGGGATGTACATGAACTTTATCTTTTGCATGTTAATGAAGTTTCCAGCTGTCCAATATTTGTGTAAATTGCAGATTTGATCTTCAGCCATATGTTTTCTTCATGGTTTGCAATTTCCAGAACTATGTATCTTGTTAATTTGACATAAGTTAAGGGTCATTGCGTTAGTTAATTTCACAATTATAATCAAGGAATATAAGAACAGATTTGCTGTTAGTTTTACTGCTTTCATAAGAGTTTTCAGATCTGTTTTATGCATGATAAGATTGCCTTAGGGGGCTGAAACTTATTGGAACCCTTTCATATATTTTCTCTTCAATTGCTTATATGATTGGGGTTGTTAAGAGTTGAAATACTGTCCACTGTTGCTGCTGTTTTATTTTTAATTCATAACAGCCCTAGGGCTGAAAATTCACAGGGTTAACATCCAGGAAACCTTTTGTTAAGATGTAAAAATAAAAAAATAATTAATTGTTGATTGTGAGGAAATTTCTACAAGGGAGGTGGCATCCCATATCTCTAATCATTAGTTACTTGTAAAAACATGGCCAAGGCATTGCCTTTGCAGATCCATTCACTTGCATGGTATGTGTTGAATTTCCATGATCTTGGGTCTAGGATAGAATCTTAAAATCTCTGAGGCTACCAAACCAAGAATCTCAACAAAACTACTTTGCATAGAGGAATATAAACAACAGTAAATCACACATGCACAGAATATAGACAACGTTTTACATTTTTCAACCCAACTTCGTTATATTAAACAACATATAATACAACAGTCTACGGATCCCGTACCAGAGATAATGGCCTTCAATCATCCACTAGTACAAGATACAAACTGGGGCTTTTTGTCAGTACATCGACGACCAATCTGCCCTCAATAATATACTCTGCCCATCTAGCTGCAACATGCTCTCTCAGCTCCTCTCAGTGGTACTTTGTACCTACCCGGTCCTTAGGCTCTCGAACTGCAGCTCCTGCCTCTATCAATGCTCCAAGTCCATCTTGGCCACTAAACCTTAGCTGTCAATCCGCTCTCTAGTTGTGTCGTAGTCCCTCAAGGGCACAACACATCGAGAATCCTGTCGAGTTGTTCACAACTCTTAATCTGCCCGTTGCTGCTCCTCAGCTACTTAGGGACTTCAGCCCACCATGGTCTTCCTGCGCTGCTCCGATGACGACCAACATAGGGCACGGAGGGTTACCACCTATCACTTCAAGATGTTTGTCTCCCACAATGAACCGGGGCTAGGAGGACTGCCCATCATCTGTTGTAGAAGTCCTTCTCCACACACAAGTTTCAGGCTCCACAAACTGCTCTTGGTTGATCAAACCCTTGAGCTCAACAACTGCCACTCTAGCAACTACCTTTGTCCATCAAGGTGTTTCACATCGGGCTCCAACCTTGGGCACTAACACATTGTCCTCCAGCAGACCATAAATTCCCAATCTCGTCCACACTTAGTTCACTCTCAAGTCTCGCGCTGCCCTCCAATAGTCCACGAGTGACCAATCCTCGTTGTAGCATCTGCACCTAGTTAGGGCATCCAACACCTAGGAAAACCCTCCACATGGCTACCCACAAACTTCTCCAAGTGTCTAATACATCGATGAGCCATCACTGTAGAGACTGCCACTGGTTAGCGCATCTAACCACCAAGTCTACCCCTCCACTTTGGCTACTACAGGCTGCCACAAATATGTCCACACTAGGACACAATCCTCCAGCATTCAATCCTACACAAAACACATCACCAATACAAATTCCATGTCACAAAGTGTTGATGTAGATTGATGTTATTAATTGTTCCTGGTTAGGGCACCTTGGGACGCTGCAATAGCCCAACACAACCACCAAAACAGCCCTTATTTGTTGTGGCTTCCTCTCACAATGATCTCCCAACTCTAGGCTATAGGTTTGGGCTTGAATCAACCCCTAAAGAACCCTTTCCACACCCTTGTACAGTTGTGGCTTCTCTGCACTCCTTACAGCAGAGATTAGGCTCCACATACAAGTGTTTTTAGGCATGTGTTATAACTATAAGGCACAGCTAAGGCTGCAACATAATTTGGAGAGTCACCCCACACAAAAATACCCTCAAATAACCAACAGCACTTACCTTTCTCCCTGCGGCAGCTCCTAAGGTAACTCGGACCTGTGATAGAGCCAAAATCATGCCAAAACTCAGTTCTTTCTCCTCCATGTTTTGTCCTCCACTCCTACGCTGCCTCAGATATGTCTTCACAAGAGATATATGCACTTGGATAGTCTAAATAACCTCCACTCACCTCCTAATTATACACAAATAGAAAAGCTCCCCGAATTAATGAAGGGTCATGTCTATTGGACGAATTCTCCTCAAGCCTACATGACTTGATTGTCCAAACATTAATGACAAATTCAAAAATTCATAACTCAAGTTCTAGAGCTCCAATTTGGGTGATTTTCGAAGCGTTGGAATCGGCACACCAAGCTCTATCACCTCAAATTTTCCCTTCCTCAAATTCTTCATGGTTTTGGCCCAAATCCTGATGGGCGCAAAACCCCAAGCTTGGGTTCTAAGCCCACAAGTGACTCTTGTGGTGCTTTTCCATCCAAACCTTGAACTCTAGGGCTTGGAGTACCTCCCAAGCTACACAAAAATCAACACTCTCTCTTAGCAAGGGAGATACTTCCAAGACTAGGAAGTAATAATCATCATCCGACGACACTAGCCCATCTGTTGTCCATCCCTGTAGCATACTCTGTAGAATGAACCCTGCAATCTCAGTAGTGCCTCTGCCTCATCACATTTGAATCTTAAGATCGCAAATCTCCATAGGGCTGCTCCCTTTGATTTGAGCCTACATGATCTCCACTGGCTTAGTCCTACAAGCACTCATCCTCCTGGATCAAGTACTACTCATTCAAATCCTTCCAATCTCAGATACGCAACATCACGATCCGATGAAGACTCTAGCCTGCCAATATCCAGTCCATCACATGAATCCATCTCGATCAACCTGATCTCGTCCATGCCAAAGCAATCCTCGAGTTTTCCCAACCATCAATGAAAAATCAAAGGAATTTCGTGATCAAAAATTTGCCCTACAACAAATTGTTGTTCACCATGCTCACCACCAATCCACCAAAACTCCCAGCCAATCTCACTGCCAAGCCAGAGACCACATCTCCATGTCTTCAACTGAACCTTCTGCTCCATGATCTAGACACCCACAACTCCCTTTGAGTTGCTTTGATGTAACTCCCTTTGAGTTGCTTCGATGTGCACATTCTAATTCATTGTCCCTTAAAGTAGCTCAGATACACTCTAATACCATGTTGAATTTCTATGACCTTGGGTCAGGGATAGAATCTTAAAATCTCTGACACTACCAAATGAGGAATCTCAACAAAACTACTTTGCACATCGAAATATAAACAACAGTAAAACACACATGCACAGAATATAGATAACTTTTGACATTTTTCAACCCAAATTTGTTCTATTAAACAACATATAATACAACAGTCCAGGGCTCTCGTACAAGGGATAATGGCCCTCAATCATCCACAAGTACAAGATATAAACTGGGGCTTGGTGTCAGTACATTGATGACCAATCTAACCTCAACAAGATAATTTGACCATCTGGTTGTCGCATGCTCTCTCAGCTCCTCTCAGTGGTACCTTGTACCTGCCCAGTCCTTCGACTCCCGAACTGCAGCTCCTACCTCTATCAATGCTCCAAATCCATCTGGCCACTAAACCTTGGTTGTCAATCTGCTCTCTAGTTGTGTCGTATTCCCTCAAGGGCACAACACATCGAGACTCCTGTCAAGTTGTTCACAGATCCACTTATGACAACTTTCAATCTGCCCATTGCTGCTCCTCAACTACTTAGGGACTTCATCTCACCATGGTCTTCCTGCGTTGCTCTGATGAAGACCAACATAGGGCACAGAGTGTTGCCACCTATCACTCCAAGATGTCCATCTCCCGCAATGAACACGAGCTAGGAGGACTTCCCATCATCTATTGTAGAAGTCCTTCTCCACAAACAAGTCTCGGGCTCCACAAATTGCTCCTGATTAATCAAACTGTTGAGCTCAACAACTGCTACTCTAGCAACTACCTTTGTCCATCAAGGTGTTTCACACCGAGCTCCAACCTTGGGGCACTATCACGTTGTCCTCCAGCAGACCATAAATGCCCAATCTCGTCCACACTTGGTTCACTCTCACGCTGCCCTCTAGCAATCCACAAGTGACCAATCCTCGTTGTAGCATCTGCACCTAGTAAGGGCATTGAACACCTAGGAAACCCCTCCACATGGTTGCCCTCAAACTTCTCCAAGTGTCTAATACATCGATGAACCATCATTGTAGAGACTGCCACTGGTTAGGGCATCTAACCACCAAGTTTGCCCTCTACTTTGGCTACTACAGGTTGCAACAACTATGTCCACACTAGGACACGATCCTCCAGCATTCAATACTACACAAAACACATCACCCATACAAATTCCATGTCACAAAGTGTTGATGTAGACTGTTGTTATTAACTGTTCCTGGTTAGGGCACCTTGGGACGCTGCGACAACCCTAAAACAATCACCCTAACAGCCCTTATTTGTTGTGTCTTCCTCTCACAGTGATCTCCCAGTTCTAGGCTATAGGTCTAGGCTTGAATCAGCCCCTATACAGCGCTTTCCACACCCCTGTACAGTTGTGGCTTCTCTGCACTCCTTACAACAGAGATTAGGCTCCACATACAAGTGTTTTTAGGCCTACGTTATACATATAAGGCACAACAAAAGTTGTGGCCTACTTTGGAGAGTCACCCCACACAAAAATACCCTCAAATAACCAACAACGCTTACCTTTCTCCCTGCGGCAGCTCCTAAGGTAACCCGAACCTGTGATAGAGGCAGAATCATGCCAAAACTCAGTTCTTTCTCCTCCACGTTTTGTCCTCCACCCCTATGTTGCCTCATATATGTCTTCACTAAAGATGAATGCACTTGGATGGTCTAAATGACCTCCTATTTATACACAAATACAAGGGCTCCACGAATTAATGAAGGGTCATATCTATAGGACGAATTCTCCTCAAGCCTACATGACTTGACTGTCTAGACTCCAAACATTAATGACAACTTCAAAAATTCATAACTCAAGTTCTAGAGCTCTTATTTGGGTGATTTTCGAAGCGTTGGAATCAGCACACCAAGCTCTATCACCTCAAATTTTCCCATGCTCAAATTCTTCATGGTTTCGGCCCAAATCCCGATGGGTGCAAAACCCCAAGCTTGGGTTCCAAGCCCACAAGGGACTCTTGTGGCGCTTTTCCCTCCAAACCCCAAACCCTAGGGCTTGGAGTACCTCCCAAGCTACACAAAAATCAACACTCACTCTTAGCAAGGGAGGTACTTCCAAGAATAGGAAGTAACCATCATCATCTGGCAACACTAGCCCATCTGGCGTCCATCCCTACGGCATATTTTGTAGAATGAACCCTACAATCTCAGTAGTGCCTCTGCCTCATCACATCTGAATCTTAAGATCCCAAACCTCCATAGGGTTGATCCCTCTGAGCCTACACGATCTCCACTAGGTTAGTCCTACAAGCACTCATCCTCTTGGATCAAATACTACTCATGAAAATCCTTCCAATCTCGGATATGCAACATCACGATCTGATGAAGACTCTAGCCTGCCAATATCCAGTCCATCACATGAAGCCATCTCAATCAACATAATCTCATCCATGCCAAAGCAATCCTCGAGTTGTCCCAACCATCCATGATAAATCAACAAAAGTCCATGATCAAATTGTTCTTCACCAAGCTCACCACCAATCTACCAAAACTCCCATACAATCTTGCTGCCAAGCTAGTCAAGACCACATCTCCATGTCTTCAACTAAACCTTTTGCTCCATGATCTAGACACCCAAAACTCCCTCTGAGTTGCTTCACTGTGCACAATATGATTCATTGTCCCTTAAAGTAGCTCAGATACGCTCTGATACCATGTTGAATTTCCACGATGTTGGGTCTAGGATAGAATCTTAAAATCTTTGACGCTAACAAACCAAGAATCTCAACAGAACTACTTTGCACAGCAGAATATAAACAATAGTAAATCACACATGCACAGAATATAGACAACTTTTTACATTTTCAACCCAACTTCGTTATATTATACAACATATAATACAACATTCTAGAGCTTCCATACGAGGGATAACGACCCTCAATTATCCACTAGTACAAGATACAAACTGGGGCTTGGTGTCAGTACATCAATGACCAATCTGCCCTCAACAAGATACTCTGACCATCTGGTTGTCGCATGCTCTCTCAGCTCCTCTCGATCGTACCCTGTACCTACCTGGTCCTTCGACTCCCAAACTACAGCTCCTGCCTCTATCAATGCTCCAATTCCATTTGGCCACTAAACGTTGGTTGTCAATCTGATCTCTAGTTGTGTCATAATCCCTCAAGGGCACAACACATCGAAACTCTTGTCGAGTTGTTCACAGCTCCGCTTGTGAACACCTCTCAATTTGCCCATTGGTCCTCTTCAACTACTCAGGGACTTCAGCCCACCAAGGTCTTCCTGCATTGCTTCGATGAAGACCAACATAGGGCACGGAGGGTTGCCACCTATCACTCCAAGATGTCCATCTCCCATAATGAACATGGGCTAGGAGGAACGTCCATCATCTGTTGTAGAATTCCTTCTCCACACACAAGTCTTGGACTCCACAAACAGCGCCTAGTTGATCAGACCCTTGAGCTCAACAACTGCCATTCTAGCAACTACCTTTGTCCATCAAGGTGTTGCACACTGGGCTCCAACCTTGGGGCACTATCACGTTGTCCTCCAGCAGACCATAAATATCCAATCTCGTCCACACTTGGTTCACTGTCACGCTGCCCTCCAATAGTTCTCGAGTGACCAATCCTCTTTGTAGCATTTGCACCTAGTTAGGGCATCCAACACCTAGGAAACACCTCCACATGGCTGCCCATAGAATTCTCCAAGTGTCTAATACATCGATGAACCATCATTATAGATATTGCCACTGGTTAGGGCATCTAACCACCAAGTCTGCCCCTCCACTTTAGCTACTACAGGCTGCAACAACTATGTCCACACTAGGACACAATCCTTCAGCATTCAATCCTACACACAACACATCACCCATACAAATTCCATGTCATAAAGTGTTGATGTAGACTGTTGTTATTAACGAGCACCTTGGGACGCTGCAGCAGTCCTAACACAGTCACCCAAACAGCCCTTATTTGTTGTGGCTTCCTCTTACAATGATCTCCTAGCTCTAGGTTATAGGTCTGGGTTTGAATCAGCCCCTAAACAGCCCTTTCCACACCCATGTACAGTTGCGGCTTCTCTACTCTCCTTACAACAGAGATTAGGCTCCACGTATAAGTGTTTTTAGGCCTGCGTTATACATCTAAGGCACAGCTAAGGTTGCGACCTACTTTGGAGAGTCACCCCACACAAAAATACCCTCAAATAACCAAAACCACTTACCTTTCTCCCTACGGCAGCTCCTGAGGTAACTCGGACCTGTGATAGAGGCAGAATCACGCCAAAAATCAGTTGTTTCTCCTCCACGTTTTGTTCTCCACTCCTACGCTGCCTCAGATATGTCTTCAAAAGAGATGAATGCACTTGGATGGTCTAAATGACCTCCACTCACCTTCAATTTATAGGGTTCCATGAATTAATGAATGGTCATGTCTATTGGACAAATTCTCCTCAAGCGTACATGACTTGACTGTCCAAACATTAATGACAACTACAAAAATTCATAACTCAAGTTCTAGAGCTTTGATTTGGGTGATTCTCGAAGCGTTGGAATCGGCACACCAAGCTCTATCACCTCAAATTTTTCCATGCTCAAATTCTTCATGGTTTTGGCCCAATTCCTGATGGGTGCAAAACCCCAAGCTTGGGTTCCAAGCCCACAAGTGACTCTTGTGGTGCTTTGCCCTCCAAACTCTGAATCCTAGGGCTTGGAGTACCTCCCAAGCTACACAAAAATCAACAGTATGTGGTGTGCCAAGATCAAATTGGATTTGTTTAAAGGAGATTTATCCTTGACACAGTGGTTTCAGCATGGGAGGCTATGGAGTGGACCCCTAAGACTACCTAGTAGCCCTTGTCCTCAAAATTGACTTTGACAAAGCTTATGATCAGGTAGGTTTGTGGTTCATTACAAAGATGAGGGCTTGCCTTGGTTTTGGCCCGCATTGTTGGGCTAGACCGAATACCCTCTTCACCAATGCTTTTGTCTTTGTCCCAATCAATAATGCTTTGTTCCCGTGGATTTTTTGCACTAGTCTATTTTTCAAAATGCACCCTAGCTCCTTATCTATATGCGTTCACCAGTCTATTTGTCAAAATGCACCCTAGCTCCTTATCTATAGGTGTTCACCGTTGATGCTCTAGGCCACTTGTTGGAGTCTACTAGTCTTGCAGGGCAAATTCTAATATTCGGCTCTTGCATGGTCCTCGGATGGTTAACAACTATTTTGTTAATGATTTTTTTTCTCTCTACGAATGTTGAGCAAAGCTCAGTGGATGGACCCATTGCTTGCTTGGCCTTGTTCACGTTTTACACTACTTTAGGCTCTCTAGTCAATGCCCACAAAATAGGTTAATGGTTGGTTGGTTTAGATGTAGTATGTACCACCAAATTGGATTTTCTATAACTTGTACTCATATCCAGCCTAGGACATGTTACCCCTTATGTTGACATGAGTGGTAAACAGTCTTGTGCAGACTGATGGGACCATTTTAGCCTTCAAAATGTTGGAATGTTGGTGGAGGTTGCTTCAGGGGTGTATCTTTTTCTTCGTAAATCTTCATCATGGTAGTCACCTAGTCACATCTATTCATTGTTACTAAGTGTTGCATGTTTGTAAACACGATGATGCATCTACCTAGTTCCATTCAAATTCATGTAATTGTCGAAGTTTTACCTAGGAAAATTCTCTATTGCGGGCATGTCATCACTTTTGCCTAGGTGAAATCCAACTTCACATATACATTATCACCACTTTCCACCATTTTTCCTAGGTGATTTGTGTATCACAACACATCTTAATGTTTCACCCAAGTAAAATTCACATTTATACCCACATACCACTTCACTCCATCTTCTTGTAGGCGCATGGTACCTTTTGTTTATAATTCCCCAAGTTTTGAATCATATTAACCCTTAAATATTTCCACTATTTTCCTGTGTAAACATGCCCCTAACTGTTTTCAGATAATTTAATTAAAATTTAAAATCCTTAACCTTGAGTACCTAATATGAGCCTATTAGTAATTCATTGTTCCAATCCTTCAGCAAGGCCTTTTTCCCTAAGTTTCACTTTTTAATTGGTCACTAAGATTGAAACTTGAAGTCCATGTGGTACACATGAGACTTGGCACTCCCCCTTTTGACACATATTGAAGTGATACACTAATTCCTAATTATTCACTAGGGAACTTAACTTTATATCCATGGCGTACACAACTTAAGTTAGTATTCTCCCTTTGGCACATATGTTGAGGCAAAAATACATGACATAAATCCAATTCGCCATAGCCTCAATTTAGCCTTGTTCACGAGAGTTGAACCTCGTTCACGCTTTATCCTTGTCCATTAGCATGAGGTTTGAGCAGTTAGTTGAGCCTTAAGTTGAATAGGGAAGACTAATACCAATGTGCTCTAAGGTTTTAACATTCCAACTCATCCATCCACCTCATCCACTCATGCACCTAGACTCAATTTAGCCTTGTTCACATGTGCTAAACCTCATTCATGATTTATTTCTATCCATTAGCATGAGTTTTAAGGAGATAGTTATGCCTCAAGTTGAATAGGAAGACCAATACCATGTGCCCTAGGGTTTTGACCTTCCATCTCATCCATTCACCTCATCCACTCATGTGCACATCCCTAGGTGGTGCATGTAGAAATTTCTGAATCTTAATACTTATGCAGAAATTATTTCTGTTAATCCGGTTAAGCTTCTCCTACTTATACAAGTTATCAACTGAATAAATTCAAGTTAACATCAAAGCAAAACACATAACAGATCTCTACCAATTCAGATTTAGAATAAGCACATGCACACATAGACAAAGTGACACAGTTATTCCTGGACAAACTGTCCCTGGAAAAACCCAATGTGGGAAAACCGATCTCTGGCTATTGGAGGGCTCTATTATTAAGAATATTTCTGAATACACAACTTTGGGTTCCAGATCTGGAAAACCCTACAGAGAAAACTTTAGATCTGCAGCACCTGGCTGATCTAAGACCAACAATACTGACTGATTCACACCCTCAAACGGGATTTACAGAACTCAGTGAGATCTAGGCCTAGAAACCCCAGATCTTCCCCTGAAAGACATTGCGGCAGCCTCTGAAGGCCTACAAATGCTCAGCGTTGTCACTGGAAGGGACTGCGTTACCCCAGACTGGGTGACACAATCACTACACTGCCCCTAAGGGTCTCTGCGTAACCCCTGAAGGGTTTCCTGAAAATCACGTTGTCCTTGTTGCTATTGCTATTGTTGTTGTTGCCGTCTGCTGCTGCCGTCTGATGTTGTCGTCTGCTGCTGCTGCTGCTACCATCTATTGCTGCTATTGCTGTCGTCTGTTGTTGCTACTACTGCCTTCCTCTGCGCTGTCTTTCCTGATCTCTTCTTTGCTTCTTGTGTATTCTAGACCCTGGGATGATCTCTTCTTTGCTTCTTGTGTATTCTAGACCCTGGAATCAGATCATCCCCTTGGTCTAAATTCCCCTCTCTGCTACTGAAACACTTGAGAATTCTTAGCAACCCCGCCCTAGAATCTCAGCTTAACTTCAGTGCTCTGCCACTGTGTGTCTTACAAATGACACCAAGCCTTTCCTTTATACTTTTCTCGTTGACAAATCAACAGCCATGATCAGATCTTGAATCAATGGCTAAGATTAAAAGAAAGCTTGATCCGTGTGACTTAAGACAATTTCATCACATGTTTAATTAAATTCACTAATTATTTTATTTTCCTAAGTTTTAACTTAGGAAATACATTAAAATAATTAATTAATTTAATATCTCCTAAACCAGATGAAATTTCCCAAATCCATTTCTGGGTCTTGTAGATCAGGTGAACTCTAGTCCTTCCCCAAAATTTGGGACCTAGAGCACAACTAATGCTACCCCAAATACACAAAATCTCAACACTCCCTCTTAGCATCAAGGGTGTGCTCTAGCAATACATCACACTTATGCATTACATGATTTTGGGCACTGGTTCTGTGTTGCTGAAGCTTGGCCTCTTGCCACTCAACTCTGCACTGCTGCTGCCATTCTATACTGCTGCCCATGACTCTGCCACTGCCACTGCAGCTCCCTCTCAATATGCGGCATCTGTGTTGCTCATAGCACTGCCACTGCTGATCTGCTGCACTGCAACTTCAGTTGTTGAGAGAAAAAACTGAATCTCCTGCCCAATCTTTGACAAATGAGTCAGATGGGCTGCATCCTTATCAATGAAGCTCCATAGGCTACAGATCTGTGCTGGCATCTAAAGAACGATGTACAACTACAGCTCTGCCTGCGTAATTAGACTCCCTCTGCACTACTTAAGTCACATCAACTCCTTGTGCTGAAATCTATCACGTTGTTGCTGCATTGCTCTATCCCTTTAAAGCTCTTTGAACTGCTGCAGCTCTGCATTGGGTAAGCAGTACTGCACTGCACTGTTGAAGTCACATCAGCCTTTGCGCTGCTACTGCTTCTACGTTGTTGCTGCTATGCTCTGCGCTGCTCCTCCCAGCCTCCAAATCTGCCTCTGCTTATGCCTCATCTGTGATCTATGCACCCATTGCTCCACTTGTCCCACTACTGTCTTAAGGTTGTCATAGCTCGCTTGTGATCCAAGAAATGAGCTGCTCAAGGATCCTGCCTTAGTTCCATGTAGCTCCTCTACATGTCCATGTCACCCCACCTTCGTGGTTCATGAGCACTCATGGCTACATCTCCGGACCCATCATCTGCCACCACTGCTTTGGAAGAAGATGCTTCCTTGTCCTTCTTTTCTGGACAATGGCCGGCAAAATGTCCCATTTCGCCACACTGGAAGCACTTGATCTTAGAAAGATCCTTCTTCTTCTTTGGTTGCTTCTTCAATGCCAAGGGTGCATCTTCCTCCTCCTCCTTCTTAACCTTGCTCAACGCAAGGCTGTGCTGCTTCTTGGTGAACCTTCGTAGTTCTTCTTGCCGCAGGATCGACCACAAGCTGTCCCAATCTGGGAGGTCCGCTCTGCCCAAGATACTTTGGACAAAGGTTTCCCACTCATCCGTGATTGCATTGAGGGCAGTCCTGACTATCACTGCATCATCTATGGTCGCACCTGTTGCAGTCAGCTGATCCCTGATTGACTGTAATCTGAAGAGGAAATGCTCGATGTCTTCTCCCTTGGACATCATGAATAACCTCATTTGGGCCTCCAACAGCATCTTTCTTTGGACTGATTTTCCCTCATATAGGGAAGTCAAAGCCTTCCACGTCTCATTAGCTGTCCTCTTCTTAGCTATGTGTGGCACAATATGATCCTTGATACTGTCCATTATCAGCGGCTTGGCATGCCCAACAGTTTCTCTATGCTTCCATAGGAGATCCACATTTGTCGATGTGGCTAGGGTCTGCTCTGCATGGTCTCTTAGACCGTATGCCTCAAGGACAATCAGGATCCTAGCTTTCCATACTAAAAAGTTTGAGAGGCCCTCTAGCCTATCCTAATCACGCAGTCCATGAGGAGCCATCTGCTCAGAATGTGTCGGAGCTCCTCTTCTCTACGCTAGAGATCTTGGATCTAGAGTCCTTTACGAACTGGGCACCCTCTGCTCCCTCTGGCACTTGATTTCCCTCCTTGAAAATCTACCAAATCAACTATGATTTAGCTTCTTCTTTGATCCTCTGACCAAACTACAAGTTTCCTTTGGCAAGAAACTCTCTAAGAAGCTAATCTCTTCCCAAACTTTGTCACTTGTGCTAAGGTTAAAAATCTAAAAACTTCAGAAGTTTAACCCCACCAGCTCTTCTGAATTTTCTGCAACTTTTCTGCAAACTTTTCTGGATCTGACAGATTCAGATCTGAATCACCCTAGTCAGCTTCAAACCCAACCAGCGTTGTTTCTGAGCTGCCTCTGCACAGTAATTGCGTGGGCTTGCTGGGACACAACGTTGGACAACGTCACCCTTCCCTATGCGTGAATCTCCTCCTTAAAACTACGTTGTCCCTTCAGATCTGCTTTTCTACTACCTTCCCAGCTGCTTTCTGCAGCTAGATCCTTCAGATCCTTCAGCTGATGACCCTTCTAGATCTGCAATTGCTCTGATACCATGTAGAAATTTCTGAATCTTAATTCTTATCCAGAAATTATTTTTGTTAATCCGGTTAACCTTCTCCTACTTATACAAGTTATCAACTGAATAAATTCAAATTAACATCAAAGCAAAACACATAACAGATCTCTACCAATTCAGATCTAGAATAAGCACATGCACACATAGACAAAGTGACAGTTATTTCTGGACAAACTGTCCCCAGAAAAACCCAATGTGGGAAAACCGGTCTCTAGCTGCTGGAGGGCTCTATTATTAAGAGTATTTCTGAATAAACAACTCTGGGTTCCAGATCTGGAAAACCCTACAGAGAAAACTCTAGATCTACAGCACCTAGTTGATCTAAGACCAACAATACTGACTGGTCCACACCCTCAAACGGGATTTACAGAACTCAGCTAGATCTAGACCTAGAAACCCCACATCTGCCCCTGAAAGACACTGCGTCAGCCTCTAAAGGCCTCTAAATGCTCAGCGCTGTCACTAGAAGGGACTGCGTTACCCCAGACTGGGTGATGCAGTCACTACGCTGCCCCTAAGGGTCTCTGCGTAACCCCTGAAGAGTTTCCTGAAAATCACGTTGTCCTTGTTGCTGCCGTCTACTGCTGCTGCTGCTGCCATCTGTTGCTGCTACTGCTGCCGTTTTTTGATGTTGCTGCTGCTGTTGCTGCCTTCCTCTACACTGTCTTTCCTGATCTCTTCTCTGCTTCTTGTGTATTCTAGACCCCGGGATCAGATCACCCCTTGGTCTAAATTCCCCTCTCTGCCACTGAAACACTTAAGAATTCTTAGCAACCCCACCCTAGAATCTCAGTTTAGCTTCAATGCTCTGCCACTGTGTGTCTTACAAATGACCCAAAGCCTTTCCTTTATACTTTTCTCATTGACAAATCAACGGCCAAGATTAAATCTTGCTAAGATTAAAAGAACGCTTGATCCGTGTGACTTAAGACAATTTCATCACATGTTTAAACTTTAATTAAATTCACTTTAATTATTTTGTTTTCCTGTGTTTTAACTTAGGAAATACATTCAAATAATTCTTGAATTTAATATCTCCTAAACCAGATGAAATTTCCCAAATCCATTTCTGGGTCTTGTAGATCAGGTGAACTCTAGTCCTCCCTCAAAATTTGGGACCTAGAGCACAACTTATGCTACCCCAAATACACAAAATCTCAACAGTGCACTCCACTAAAAGCATATATCCACGTCCTACATAAACATGTTCACGCCTTGCACACATGTTAAATGATTATCGATGGTTTGGCTTGGTCAAAGGGTGTCTATATGCACACATTTTGAGGAGATCTCATGGATTTGATGAAGACCAATTTGCACAACCATCAAAGACAACCCTTCTAGAATGAGAATTTCAAGTTGACTTGGTCAAAGTGGGCACAAATGCATATTCTTCTAGGGAAAACTCATACATGGTGAACATAAAGCATATTTTTGGGCAAAGGGTTTCTAGAAAGATCACTCAAGCATTACACTTGGCATTGGCATACATTTCTCGAGCAACACCCTCATAAATGAAACTGCACACATGGAAAACCACTCATTTTGTAGGAATTTTTCCCTCCTAAATAATATTATTGTTCGGGCTAGTTATTTCTAAGGAAATGTCTTCATCATTAAGTATTACACTTGCATTCAGACACATCTTTTGAAAATTTTCCCTTCCTATTTGACCAAGCCTTCTATTATTATTTTTGCAGATAAGGAGGACAAATGGAACCCAAATTTTTCCTTTGTATGAAGACGAGGATGGAAGAAGGAGACATGTGGTACTACAATCATCTAAAACATTGCATTCAAACATTTTTCTATGGTCTTTTGATCTAGTTTGTTCACTTAGGTAGTTGTAAATATTTTTATTATTTTCCTCAGAGAGTCTCATGAGGAAAATAATATTTTGTTGTAAGGGAGAGTTGAGCTAAATTTTACCATTATTCACTGGGAAACTTTTGGTGTAAATAAAAGAATCTCAAGGCAATTGGAGTATTTTTGTCTATATTTTGCCTAAATAATAGAGTGATGTATAGTTAATTTCTTATGTGTGGCTTTTAGTTCTATGTGGTACAATTGGGATTTTTTTTGCAGGGTGTATGGATGACAAAGGCAAATCAAGGGCCAAAGAGAAGCACATGTGCTATAATGGAAAGGGCTAGGCTAATGGCTTCCTTCCTCTTATCTCCCTTTTGTATCCTTTACCTTCAAGATGAAAACATTACACATTTTATATCACTAGATTAGATGTGTTTGTAGATAGTCTTTGGTAGGGCCCACCTTTGCAATTTTCTTTGAGTAGCGGATCTTTCGTAAGAACCTCTCCACCATCACATTTATAGAATAAACACCCAAGTTAGGTGTGTAGTTGTGCATATCAAGCAATTGCTTTCCATCTCTTAATATTCCTTTAGGACTGCTCTCTAAGATTACTCGCATGACTCCATTATCCAAGCAACGGAAGGCACTAGTCTCCCTTTTATCCATCACTCCCCAACTATCTAAATTCATTTTTATATTTTGTTTATGATGCTAAACTTTCTCATGCTCCCACTACATACTACATACACATTAAGCTTAGTAACCCATAGGGAAACCCCCCTTGGCTAGGATTCCATTTACCCTAGACTAAAGTGCAGAGGAGAGTTGGCGAGGTAATAATGGCCAGCCTCCTAGTTCCAAAATGTTGGAAAATCGGGAGGCTTTACGATTAGATTAGATTTTCCTTTCCCTAATAACTGTTTGTGAAATTTGTTAGCTTCTTATCCATTAAATCATGTTTTCCTTCATCAAACAATTATCAAAACGTAAACATGACGATCATAAGAAACAGAGAACACAAGATATAGGTTCCAAGCCAGGGCAAAACCCCTCCAAGGGGAAAACTCAGAAAATTCTCTTCTTATAGAATCAGATCAAAATGAGATATCCAAGACCCATAACCAACCCTCTAGATGCCAAGTCAAACCTTTCTTTTTGCATAGCAAATCCATCATCAACAGACCAACAACATGATATGTACCAAGGCAAAACTTCCACACATTCCAGCTCAAGAAGAAACTACTTATCTCATACTTCGGCCCTCCTCTTCATCTTTGTCTTTTCTGTTATATTTCATACCAAAATCATCCAAGTATTGTATGTCCACATGAGCTCCATCTTCCCTCTATTTATACTGTCCATGGCGGTGTGAATAGACATATCCTTTGGGAAAGGGCCGACTTGATAGGGAGGTTGACTCGGCATCTACAGGGTTTTTGACACAAAAATACATATTTGAAAATTCTTTTTTCTTTTCCTTTTACAATAGGCCCAAATACGACTTCGACTCTTTGACTCAAAAACCTAGAAGCATGAAGAACATGCTTTTCTAGAAGAAGAATAATAATTTTTCTTTTTCTTTTCTTTTGCTTTTTACATAAAATACATAATGGTACAAATTATGAAGACCGAAACTAGTTACATTCTCCAACACTCCCTCTTAACTAGGGAGGTATTCATAATTGTACACCCGATACAAGGATAGTCTCAAACTGAAATATTCTCATAAAAAGAGTCGAATTGACAAGCCATCTTTAAGCATCAACATCATAACTAGCACTGTCAACATAGTAAGTTCTTAACTGACAAGCTCTACTTATATCAGAGCATAAAGTTGGGAGGCTTTACATGAGACACCACACTACCTCTTAAGGTGCATGCCTCGTCTGGATGTTCACTAGGTATGTCATTTTAAGGCTTTTATCTTGGATTCCCAATCCTCAAAGAATACTAGTCCTTTTTGACCACTCGTCTTGGATACCTGTCCAATCCTCAAAAAGTGTTGGCCTACTTCCTATCTTGGATTCTCTAGCCTCAAGGAAATCTAAGATGTTTATCCAATCCTCTGAACCCCATTCTCCCTCCATGGCCTTCACTAGACGTACGGTTGCTAGTCTTAGCCTAGTGCATGACACATGAAGAAGAGAATATAATGTCCATCGTCACTCCCTCTTAACCAGGGATCTAATCCTCATTCCCTCTGGATCAGGGAATAGATTCTTACTCCTTCTCAAACATGAAAGAGATTTCTTACTTCCTTTCAATTGGGAAGTCAAAACCATGTGTCTTTATCAATACATCAACTATTGGTTCTTCATGGAGATCTTCAAGTAGCAGTTGCATGGCTCCTCCTCCCCTTTGCTTCTCATCGTATTAAGCTTTTGTAATGGGGCCAAATTTTCTTCAGCCTGTGACAAGGTTCAAGCCATCACTCTTTCATATCACTTTCCTCTAGTCATCATCAACAAAGGCATTATATTGAGCCAATCAAGGTAGAGCTAATCATAGCTCCCTCTAATAATGAAAGTGATCTTCATTGTCATTGAAACATAAACATCAAGTTATCGTTTTGTACTGCTACCTTTCAATTCCAAGATGATGAGGACATATTGACCATATAATCCTCCAAGGGCTATCAAAGCCAACCACTCAATTCATGAATTCATTGAATTGAGTCCAAAAACAAACAGTTGTATATACACTTGCCTCAACTGTCATTATGCATTTCTGCAACATTCTTCCAGGTAGCAAAACCATATCTCAACCAAGTAACCATTACCAAATCATCAATATCATAGTTACCTCATCATGATGGCCTCTCGTTAAGATAACAGATTATGCTTACTTGTTTCCTTTGAAATCAACATCCTTTCACATGGTCTTTCTTCAAATTGTATCAAAAGCTTTCTCCATGATACCAATCATCAATCAACATGTTTACGGAATGAACCAATCAACTAGATTCAATATCCTATCCATCAGATTCTTTTTGTCATGATCAACCTTCTTACTTGAAGTTGTCATTGCTTACTTCCTTCAAGAGATCACATTGGATGTTGATTAGTATCACCATGCATACTTTCCTTCCAGCCTTTTCACATACTTTTTCAATATGTCCTTCCAGGGAGTCAAGCCGTATCCCAAATAGATCATCAAAGTTGTCAAATTATAATATCCTCTAGTCAAAGTATCATGTCAAATTTTGCTACTTGCTCTTTCAGAAGTCAACATTCCTTTGCATGTTTTATCTTCATATTGCAACAAAGTTCTTTCAAGTTTCAACCATCAATGTATTTCTGGAACGAACTCATTCGCTGAAAGCTTCAATATCATGTCCATCTGGGTCCTTAAAGTTCCCTCTTTCCATCATGCTCATCATTTTCAAGGAGTCATCAACAAAGTGCTACTTTGATTTGTTCTTCGATCCTTCTCATGTTGCTTCCATAATTCTATGCCTACAATTCCAACAAGTACAACCAAGCAAAATATACAAAGACAAGAGCATGAAGTTAACTATGTCAATCTATAGTTTCCATGATTTCTCTGAAGGTGTACTTCTAGGGTTCTAGTTACAAACCCTATGTTTCTTTATTTAACCATTATTAGGGTTTTAGTGAAAACATCAGCCCTAAGGTTTCGAGTTTCAAGCCCTAAGATTTATTCAATTCAACCCTTGCTAGGGTTTTATCACAAACCCTAGATTATCCTTTCAAAATTAAATATGCAAACCCAAGATGTCAAGAGCTAGGGTTTCCCTTATTAGGTTTTTCCAATTCAAGTCTCATTTAGGGCTTACCATGCAAAACTACAAGTATGCTCAAAGCATTTCATTTCTAGATCATAGGATCTAATCTTCTCATTCAACTAAATACTTGGACCATTTTCCATCATACCCGGCGTTCACATCAGCATGACGTAGTACTTTCCATGCTTGAGAACTAGGTCCTTATTCCTTTCGAAGCAGAAACAATCAGTTAAGGTTTCCATCTCTAGGGTTTCTCCTTTTATTCCACACTTTGCTAGGGTTTGAAAAACCTAGATGCCAAGACCTATCACTGACAAATTGTAAAGTTTTACAACCACATAGAAGAGTTAGTTTCAAAACCCTAGATTTCAAGGTCTTCAAGGTCTGCCATGCAAATTCTATGCACACCCTAGATCCTCCATATCTTCACAATATAAAAACCCTAGAAACTTCATCAACAATAATCCAAACAATGCAATCTAGCATACTGCAAAACTCTAACACCTTTTATCCAAGACCTAGTCCTTACATGTCATTGTTTCTATTTAATATGCAAACCATCTAGAGATCTTTACATATCATGAAATATATTGAACAGTCATACATACCTTTGTAACCTTACCTTACCTCTTTTATTCACCTTCACTCAAGAGTCAAAACAGATAGCTTCAGGTCGACTTCAGCAGTTCATCATGATCCAAACTATTGTTCATCAACCATTATTGTTAACAATTGTCACGCCATACAACGTTGTCAGTGTGTTGACCCCAGGCATATAGAGTGAATCCACAGAGTCGTTGTTCTACTTACTCATAGAGTCACAGGCCACTGGTGATAAAAGTGATAATGATGATGCCGTATAATTCGAACCCCGAAGTTTTTCAAGTCGACGAACTACAATTGATATATGTAGGCGAGTTCTTCATAAAAACAATCCATAGGAAGGACTATGAAAAATTATCCTCATAACACATTGAGCTACTGTAGTTCCAAGCCACTGCCATATCCAGATACCACAGTGATACACTTTCGGCGGTGCCACGATGTTACTATACACAGGATGACGATTACCCAATTTTGAGCCTCTGTATTTTTACGAACCAATGTATATAAGTCATTGTTGTAAAGAGCAAGCCATAGTGCAATACAATAGAGAATCAATAGGTAACAATCCTATCGTATAGTCTCCAAACTTTCCACTGAGACACTGAAGACATAATTTACGATGAACAAGCAATAACTATGTCAACGGACCATTACTACATGAATCTGCAATGTTGCCAGCTACTGTCTTCAAGCCTCGATAATTTAATACAGTGTCACAAAGATGAATGCCACTAAGCCACAGAGTTAACGCCACTAAAAAAAATGATGCTACTCTGTAGACATGTCAAACGATGAACAATTGCGATGACTCTGTTTATATAATTGTGATGTCACTGCGATATGATACACGGAGCGTAGAATGAAATTCAAGCTATCATATGATCTATGCGAGCTTCAACAGAGCAATCATCAAGCAATTCCACAAAGCAATCATCGAGAAATACAAAGAGTGAGTCATTTCCAAATCGCAATCACTCTATATCATTGCGAGATCATAGATGCAAGCCAGTCCCCCAGGGATATAGTGAAAATAGAGTGCAAGATCACTAGAGCGAGACCACTGAGCAAAAAGAACCTCATAATGCGAAGAAGGACATGTCTGATTCTCTGGTCAAATGGCGAATAAACAACATTGAAAGGTATATTTGCATCATACCAGCATCTAGCAATGCATTCCCAAGCAGCCTCTCTCTGTATCTTCTTCCATTTGCATCAATGATGGGTTGAGCACTAGGGGTGGTGTGAGGTACAAAGAAAGAGTCAAGATTCCCTTCCCGTGACCTTTTCAAATTGGATGAACTAGGGCTAGAAGCAGACACATGCTCATCTCCAAGCCTAATAGGGAAGAAGGAAGATTGTGTCAAGTGCGAAATAGGACTGTATTAAGTCCTAGAACAAGGTTGTGTTAAAGTGGTTACAGGATAGCATTAAGCATAAGATATATGCTCAGCAGTACAAGGAATGTTATCATCATAGTATAGAGTGGATTGTTCATTGGAAGGAATCAAAACAAGTGTGCAAAGTCAGCAAGGTTAAAGTGAAGGCTCAAGGTAAGACAATCTATGGCACAGTGCTGATATCAAACAAGGATCTAATACAGTCGGAGAAGGAAGAATACAAGCAAAGACCGAGATCTCTAGTCTTGGTCTTGAAAGGTGCAAGAAGGTGCAGGGAAAAAGGATCCGCTCAAGGAGTCATTAAAGAAGCGGTGACAAGGTCTTGGAGGCATACATAGGTCAAGGGTCTGAGTCATGGTCATGGTACTTGTCAACTGGAAGTCTATAAGAAGAATTTCTTGTGGGTTTTCCTCTCCAAGAGGGAGAGGTTTTGGCCCTGGCTTGAAGAGCCTATATTTGTGTCTCATGTGTTTTGGTAATTGACTTGATGAAAGACATAATAAGCTAAGAAGAGAATACATAAGTAAGAGAAGTAAGCTCACAAGTAATTATCAAGAAGAGAATTTGAATTAAACCTAGCCCTATCTAATTCTCAACATGGTATCAGAGCTAAGGTGCTAAAGACAAGGGCTACTTAGCAAGGAGACACTCAAGGAAGCAAGAATCAAAGTCAAGGTCAAAGTTTGTGTTGAAAAGTCAAATCAGTTTGCAAGGAAGATTCTCAAGCCATTTCAAGAAGACCTTCAATCTCAAAGGATCCACTCCTCAGGGAGATAATCTTTGCCATCAAAGATTTATGACATTGAAGACATTGTTGGAAGACACATCATCAAGCACCATCCAACTTTATCCAATACCTTTGAAGACATCCACATTGGAAAATTCAATCTAAGAGGGAGTTTCTAACTTCATCTTCATCGTCATCAAGGACGCTGCTAGAAGGAGGAAGTCACTCTATTCAAGTAAGTATCTATGACCTCATCTAAATATTTCAAAAAGACTTATTGCAAAGACAACAACAAATTGGTTGGGTCATCAAACTTTAGTGCATGGAAGAAGAGGACAGATTTGAATCTAATCAAAAACAAAGTTATGGGCTACATCGAAGGATTTACAATTCAACCCTCAAAAGAAGATGCTCTAGCTCATGCCAAATACATGAAAGGAGAAATCAGATCCCAAAGGATTCTCATAGAATCCATTAAGGACACACTCATACCCTATGTATCAAAACTAGAAACTTCGAAAGAAATATATGAGAAACTGGTGGAGCTATTCTCTGTGAGTACTGCAGGAGAAGCAATCTCTCTAAGGAAAGAAATATACAAGATGAAATTGTCAAGAGAGAAAGGAATCACTTCATATTTTATGAGGATTTCTGAAATTAGAGACCAACTACAGGATTTGGGAGAAGTAATGTGTAATAGTGAGATGACTGCAATGGTACTGAATGCTCTACCGAAAGAATGGGGAAACTTCACTTCAATCTTATACGGGAAGAAAGAAGCAACATCATTCCAGGATCTATGGTCTCTATGTAAAATAGAGGAAACAAGATTGAAAGCCAAAGCTGATACAGGACCAAGTGAAGGGAATCAAGCCTTTGCAGCCATGTCCAAGAAGAAAGGAAGATTCAAAAAATTTGGTCTTCGAAATAAAAGAAGAAATATGGACAAAGTACGAGGCTTTGGATGTAATGAACTTGGGCATTATAAAAGGGATTGTCCTAAATCTAGGAAGGACAAGAGGAAAAAGGAAGAAGCCCATGTCACAGATGAAAGGGAAGAACCTGATGCAAAGAAATCTAAGAAAGAAAAAGCCAAAGATCTCTATTATGATTTAGATCATCTTTCTCTTTAAGTGGTTTTTGTTGGTTGTAAAATAGTATGGTAGGAAGCAATATATATTAATAGCATCACGAAAGAAGCATGGAAGGAGCACTTGAAGAAGTAGCTCCTGGGAACCTCACTGATAACAACATTGGTGGAAGATAGTCATCTGGATCAAGGGTCATCATTCAATAATCAATATGGAAACAAGTGCTGACATTTTTCTAATGGAGTCCTCTCTGGATTCACTAACTAGAAGGAAATCCAAAGGTTTCATCGAGAATTCTAACATGCAGAATTCGGGGATTAGAACATGATGACATATTGATGAAGCAGGTTGAGGGAATGAAGTTCTTCATTCTAGTAAAATTGTTGCAGGATGACTCAAAAGGAAAAGGATGAGGTACATACATCTATATGTTAACACTGGATGTTGTGAAGTCATATCATATGGTTGCAGGTGATGGACTTCTATCTTTAGAAGTATGATCAAAGGAAGGAGTATCTCTTCTAGTGCACAGGTTGCCACTAACATATGAAATCAAATATGTCCTCATATGGAATATAAGGTGGTTGTATGCAAACAAGGAACTGGATACTGGAAGTTCCTGGGAATGAAGTAGTGTGGAAAAAGAAAGGAAGAGATCACGAAGGGCAACCATGTCAAGAGGCAATTATCATTCGAAGCCAAGAATATGTGACTACGAGATCTCCTGGGAAGATATCTGGACTCTGATAGAAGTAAGGAAAGCAAGAAGACCCTTGACAATACATATCATTAGGAGATGTGTCAATCTGAATAGAGGATGTCGATGCCTACAGGAATATTTCATGGTGAAAGATCATCACTGAGGTAACTTTTGATTTAAAAGTTCTTATGTATATGTTTATCTGGATAAGTTTACGCGGGGATGCCAATCATGTGGAAGGATGTAAGATCATTGGGAGATGGTTCGAAGGAAAGTTGCATGGCATAAAGGTGGACTAGATGAGAAAGACTGATGAATCACTTTCTGGTGGATGACATGACTCATGAATGAAAGTGATAGATGATCTATGCCCTATGAAGCCAAAAGTTGAAGATTCCTCAATATCGAAATCCATGACACTGAGGGGAGGAATTCTTCATGAGCAGTTGGGTGTCTCACCATTGCTACTACAGGTCCCTAGTTAAGAGGGAACCTGGTGGTAAGTTTCTTACTTGGAAGAAACTTGAAGTATGTCATTCCTGATTTAAAAGGAGGTGACGAATATGATTCTCTAAATTCATGTGTCATGCACTAGAACAGGACTAACAGCTGTAAGTCTTAGTAAAGGCCATGAGGAGAGAATGGATAGACACATCATTCTGGTTTTCACCTGGAAGACAGAATGGAGGATTGGGTAATCATCTAGCATCTGATACTTTTTGAGAATGAGATAGAGCATTCAAGATAAGAGTAGTCAAGGACCGATATTCTTTAAGGGTTGGCTACCCAAGAGAAAAATAGTCCAAGAAGGTCATACTCTATGAACATCCGGTGAAGTATGTACCTTGGAGAGACAATGACTATGGTGTCTATAATTCATGTGTCTCGCCAGCATTGTAGCCCATTGTCTCATTGAGAGATGGGGTTGTTAGTCAATGCCTTGCACTAGGACAATGCTGGTTGATATGATATTATATAGATGTGATTTCCAATCTGATTCTTCTTATGAGATTCTTCAGATTTAAAGCAACCATGTACCATTATGAATACCTCCTTCGTTAAGAGGGAGTATTGGAAAGTGTAACTAAGTTCGGTTTTCATATTGACTATGTAATTATGTATTTATGTAATGAAGAAGACAAAGATAATAAATATATATTTTTGGTATGTTTGCTTCATGGGTTTCATGAGCAAAGTTTTATTATAGGTCAAAAGACTTCTTCTTAATGTCTTTTAGGGATTTGTCATCTTGACATCTTGTCATAAATGTACTAATTAAGAGTCATGTATATGAAGAGTCAAGCCAAACTAGTATGCCTCAAGACCTTGTCATACAACCTTGAAGAAATGGCTCAAGTATGATAATAGCACTACTTCTCAAACCAGCCTTCAAGACAGCCTTCATCACGCTGGAAGATACACTCTACAAGTCAGCCTATAACCCTTGTTTAAGTCGGCCTCATAAATAAAGTACAGGTCGGCTTATTTACAGACAGGATCAACTATTTAAAGGAACCTGTGCATTTCAGTTTGACACAGATTTTCGGATAAGTGCTATGTGATTTAGTGCGAGTTACAGGACTGAAGAGAAGTGCGAGAAAGGGAGATTATATCTGTGGTTTCATTTGAAGACATAACTTCGGTCAAGTCTGAGATCACTGTGGTCATACTTATCTGCAATAAGTGCGAAGTAAAGACTGTGTTCAAGTTTAAAGAAAGGGACTGTGTTGATTGCGGAAATAGGACTGTGGTCAAATGCGAAGAAGGAAGACTGTGTCAAGTGCGATATTAAGTACTAGAACAGGGCTGTGTTAAAGTGGTTACAGGACAACGTTAAGTATAAGATATATGCTCAGCAGTACAAGGAATGTTATCATCATAGTATAGGGTGGACTGTTCATTGGAAGGAATCAAGACAAGTCTGCAAAGTCCGCAAGGTTAAAGTGAAGGCTCAAGGTAAGACAGTCTATGGCACAGTGCTGATATCAAGCAAGGATCTCATACAGCCGGAGAAGGAAGAATACAAGCAGAGACTGAGAACTCTAGTCTTGGTGCTGAAAGGTGCAGGACGGTGCAGGAAAGAAGGATCAGCTCAAGGAGTCATTGAAGAAGCAGTGACAAGGTCTTGGAGACATACATAGGTCAAGGGTTTGAGTCATTGTCATGGTGCTTGTCAGCTGAAAGTCTATAAGAAGAATTTCTTGTGGGTTTTCCTCTCCAAGAGGGAGAGCTTTTGGCCCTGGCTTGAAGAGCCTATATTTGTGTCTCGTGTGTTTTGGTAATTGACTTGATGAAAGACATAATAAGCTAAGAAGAGAATACATAAGTAAGAGAAGTAAGCTCATAAGTAATTACTAAGAAGAGAATTTGAATTAAACCTAGCCCTACCTAATTCTCAACAGTTCAAAGGAGATATGGTGGCTTAATTGGAAAATTCAGTCTCTCTACAAGCCATATGATAGTAAGAAACAGGAAGATGAAGCTTTTGAGCATAAAAACTCACGACTGTTTGGAATATTTGGCTGACTCCATCGCCTAGTACCATGCCCATGTGTTCGTGGAAAAAAAGAGCCAGGCCCAGAAAGCACAAAGAAGCACCTCATTGGTGCATGATCTACTACAGCCACTCCTAGCAATAATATTGAAAATATGGTTTTTTGGGTTTATACTGTTAATTTTCTACCTCGTTAGTTTCTGCAAGCAGCTTTAGTATGTAACATCATGTCTTATAGTTTAGTTTCTAGGTTTGTTTCTTTCAAGACGTTTAATAGCAGTCTGAAAGGGATATTATACTGTGTAACCCATGTTTTTGGTATGATAGGCCATCCTGTAAATATATTCTGTGATGTACATGACACTCTCAGCGATGGGTGTTTTAATGCATGGATAAAATATTTCTTTAAAAGAAAGAATAAAAGCCTAGTAAATGTATATTTGAGCAAAGCCTAAGATGGACCACACTTTCCCGAAACCCAATCGGTCACATGATGCTTCGATAAAGGTAAGAGGAGTAGAGTATGACCTACTGATACACACTTGATGCAACTTGATTCATTTCTTGAAATGGGGTCCTATCATGAACAGTTTAAAATTAATTTATTCTGGAATGGTTCCTCCCTCCATAAGCTATTTCTAAGGAAAAGTTAACTTGGTAAGGTAACCCACTAAAGCTTCATTTATTTGAAGAAACAATAACATCTAGACTTCTTGTTGTTGATCCAGATTCAAGCAAGAAAATTATGACTTTTCCATAGATGCTACTGGGGCAATTGTGAGATTGGAAATAGTGCAGGAAGGGAAATGACTAATATATCAAAGCAAAAGATTAATCAAAGGCAAAATGAACTGGCGTATCCAGGAATAATGGTCAATAACGCTTTATAGAGTATTTGAAATTTCCAACTAGGTCACTTTAATCATCTTAATGCTCCTGGACAGAAGTCCACAGGAAACACGCAGTTCCCATTGAGTCAATTATGACCTAGTCTGGTAGCCAGATAGAAGGTAATCAGATAGACACAGGTTTGTCATGATTCCACAAGCATATGATCAAAATTCTGCCGGCCGAGGGTAATATCACCTTAATTAGTTAAATTAGTAGCAAGAGATGAATAATCAATAATTTAATGTGTATCAAGGGAATGCCATGTCAATCGGTGCAGATTTAAATGGGCAATGACGACAACTTACACCGGGAGCTGAATCTCTGTTTGCCAGGAAATACCCCATCTGCCACCCATCTTGCAAAACTCAAAACCAGGGGGAAAGACAAATGAAGAGCATCAATATCAGAGATTGGAGCCTACAGATCCTGTTGATGGGCTGATCATCCAAGCTCACAGTCTGAAGTGGTATTGACAGGTTGATTGGTCGCCTCCTCAAGCATACAATGATAGATCTCTGCTTTAACAAGTCAGGATTCAGTGGACCCTATCTTGGTCGAGCATTTGCCTGGGTTATGACAAATCACGGCTCGGTATTACTTACATCAAAAAAGATTGCTTCACAAGGCCTATGCTGGTGGAAGGAGGGATGCAATCATGACGTTAGGGAGGGATAAACACAGATTTCAACTAAAGTAAGCCAGCATGATGAAAGGCCTAAAAAAATCCAGCGAATCAAGTCCCGCAACATGAAATGAAAGGCTTGCAGTTTATGTTTTCATTTTGTAAGGATGTCTCATGATAATAAATGGTGTATAACCTTAACAGGTGCTAGGATATGAGGAAATCTCTCCTGTTGACAATAAGAATCTGCAATGAAGAGCCACCGAGTATATATGCACCTATCAATTTCTTCATCAATTGAACATCTCACCAGGACATTCCAAAGATCAAAAAAGTGACTTGGTATCAACTCCAGGGATTGGACTTGACTCAGCAAACTAAGTTCAAGTGTCTATACCAAAGCCAGATGCTACTATTTATATCAGCTTTAGATCCAAGGGCTCACCACTCGAACTACTGAAGTTACTTGTTGGCCATGACCTGGTATATATCTTGAAGAAGGGTGGTTTACCATATGATCTGTGAGCAGGCAGAAAGAGAATTCTTTCTTTTGTATTTCCCACGCTACAGGTTGTCTTTTCTTCTGGGAGATACAATGCCAACATTGCAGCCTTTGGGTTTCCATTTAGCTGTGCAGCGTTCTATCATTTGTTGTCCTGGAATGAGTATTAGGTTTTGGCACTACGGTTTCTCTACAGATCTGTCTCTGTGGAATCTGAGCTTCAATTGGTTGATTACTTCTAAGACAGGTCTTGGGAGAGAACAATTTTGTCTCCTGTGCGTCTACAATATCAAGGCCTCTAGGGCTATAGGGGGTTCAAGGCCTAAACACTTTATACCTGCCAAAATTTTGGTTAATGGGGTTGCAGACAATAGTCTTGACAGAAGCCCTAGGGTTGCAGCCAATAGTCTTGAGTCTTGACAGATGTGCCCCACAGAAGCCCTGTCCTGCAAGAAGAGTCTAGCTGCCAAGCGAAGGGCCCCTCAAGCTATTCCCCGAAGGCCATGTCTGAAAAAGGGGATGGTGCTCATTGTGACTGCAATCAACACAATTGCAAGGAGTAATGAGGGTGTTAATGGACTCAAGGTGTTGGTCTCATCAGAACTATCTAGTCTTCGAGAGGAGTGGGTTTGATGTGGAGTTGTGCCAAACCAGAATGATCCAGAATTCAAGTTCATCAGTGCAAATTTACAGTTGCAAAATCTGCAGCTTGGTGGGGTTATTCATGCAGTGAATCAGCAAGGGAAGAAGAAGTGAAAGGTGATTAAATCACACGAAGGTGGTATTTCATTGGTTGTTGGCGAAGATATGCAGGTGGAGCAAATTGGATTGTTAGAAAGAAGACTTTGGTGATAAGTTTCCATGGTGATTTTGACTAAATGGCTTCAACTAGAGTGGGCTCCTATTCTGGGGTATGGCCCGATACCGATATTTTTATTTTCTCACGAAAGACTAGCTTGGGTTTATTTTCAAGTGTGACAAGGATACCCTAAAAATTCTAAAAGGTAACCGGTTTTTGGATAAGGCTTACCTGTCCTTCAAGCCCTAGCATCCTTTTGTTTTGATGCAAAGGAGGAATTCTATGCTAGCAGTCTAGTTTGGGTAAAATTACTAAGCTTGCCTTTAATGATGTGATCCCGGTGTATTTTGTGGGCTATTGGTGACACATTAGGTAAGTTCATTCTATCAAATGACTGTTATGAATCCTGTAATGGTCAATCTATTGCCCGGATTCTGGTGAAAATTGATGTTAAGTAGAGCTTGTTTGAATCACACACTGGTGGTTGATGATAAAACGTACACCCGTGATAAATTTGGCAGCTAGGGAGAAATTCCCTAGCCCGCCCTTAATATCGAAATATTATTAAAATGATCTTCAAGTCGGCTCAAATTATTGGAGGTAACACCTTTTATTTTTGAAATTCAAATTTAAATTAATGGTTGGCTCCAAGAGCTCCTAGGTCGGCTAGCACCAAATTGTCACGTCTCTTCAAACGTGGAAACAACTATATATACCCTATGAATAGTTGGAGGAAGGCAGGCCCAAGGTTTCGGATGGCTTCTTTTATTTACTTCAACAATTGAGATGGTTGGTCTCTCGCATATTTGGTTCAGGACTCTTCACATGGGATGATGCTCTGAGGTCTTCGCATAAGATTTTCATTCTCTTCTAAGGTTACAGGACTATTACATTTCTGTATGTACACAGTCTTGCTCTTTATTGGCAGCTCAGTAGGGTATTCAATCTCGCTCCATCAACTATGACTTCGCTTTGTTTCTCTCGCTCATGATACTGAACTGTACACTTTCAGTCTCTCATCTCTGATTTATGATCACAGTTTCGCATCTCGAAGGTTAGTTTCATATGTGGTTCTTTGCAATGGCAGTGGCATATGTACATGAGTCTCGGCACTACCACAGTAATCTTGACTCATCTAATTTCTCGTCGGCATAATCGTATGCACAATATATAGTCTCGCTTCAGTAGAGGTATAATCTTGCTTCAGTACAGAGTATGCATAGTTTCGTTCCAGTTTAACATGTATTAGTTCTTGCTACAGTAGAGTATGTACTCGATCTTGCTACAGCACTTTAATATGATGATCTCAGCACTCTGGTGTATAGTTGATCTCTGCACTCTGTGGTATGTATATTGGCATACAGTAATATGGGTGGTTCAAGCACTCTGTCTCGGAATCCCTATAGCCTGAGCATCTCTATTATATGAATTTTCCCTAGATAAATATAGACTGTATGTATGGTATATAGTAAAGCATCACAAATGTATGATGTCACTATTATGTGGCTCAGTTATGTGTGTGTGTGTGTGTGTGTGTGTGTGTGTGCGTGTGTCTCAGTTCAGTCGTGTGGATAGCAACAGCGGCTTCACATTCAATAATATGTATGCTATCGTTCAGAAGCAATGATGGTGATACAGCCCTAATTTCTGTATGCCAGTGAAGTAAAACAATATTCTCAATACGACTTGTTCACAAACGTAGTTGTGAAAAAGTCATGTATAGGCTCTGAGCAGCCTTATGATGATATTTGCACTTTGTATCTGTCTGTTGAACTTTCTATGACAATCTAATAGAAGAAGAAGAATTTGTGATGGGTTTTCCCTCTTGTCGGGTTTTGCCGTGGTCTCTGACCAATCCTGGTGTCCCTCTATGTGCTTTTCTTCTGATGTGTCCCTTGTTTTCGCTGTAGAGTTGATGATGTTGTTCTTTCTACATAGTTGCATATGATGTGATGATATAATGGGGTGAAGGAAAATATTAATGATGAAAATTATATGTATATGCAATTATCAAAGCAAAGAACAAATATAGCCCTAAGAAGATTAACAACCCAGACCCTAGATTACCTGCATTTCCCTTTCTGTTATGTGAGATACCACCAGTATGGCCATGTTCTTCATGACTGTGAGATATGTTTTACAAAACATTATTGGGTAAAAAAAGGGGAGTGGGGGGGAAGATTGGGTTGTTCTTCCAGAAGCAGTTGCTAACATTTTTGTTGACTCGGTGTGCCATGTTGAGAATGAAGTTGTGGGGGATAGGTGAATGCCTGATGATGAGAAGGAGGTCATTTCAACCGATATGGGTTTGATCGTTAGCAACCTTTCTATTCTCTTAATTTCTAGCTCTTGTCAATTGGAAGGCACCAAGGAGGAAGCCCCACCAGGTCTATGGTTTTTCGACTTCTTTCCTTCTCAACTACAAGAGATGTATATGCTCTAGAGTTTAGGAGTGCACCCTCCACAAGTCTACTTTAATTCCTTCTTCACTTCCGATAAGAAGCATGTTGATTGTCCTGGCGTCAAGGGAGGGTTCTATTGTTTATGTTTAAAATGAAGTGAAGGGGTTCAGGGACACCTTTTCAGAGTCTACTCAGTCAGTTGTTGGACTAGTAGAAGGGGAGGGTTTTTCTGTTAACCTATGCCATGACACACACTTTGTTTGATAATGAAGATAACCATGTTAAGAGGCCCACTCATGGGCATCATTCCTAGGAAATGAGGAGGTGATTATTGCCACCTGAGACCTCATACCTCCTCTCATGACTCTTAGGTTTCTGGGGGGGTGAAATTGGATATTCTAAAGGAGCCTGCGGGGCAAAAGGTTTATAGAAAATCTAATATGGAGCATGCACAAGAGATAGCAATTAAAGAAGTTAATCAGAGCAGGAAAAGACTATTATTGGGGTTCTTAGAGTAGCAATAATGGTGGGGGTAAACCATGTTGATCCTATCCATTAACATTTGTGGCTTGGGGGGCTAGACCAAAAAATTGGCCTTCAAATGGTTGGTGAACATAAATAAGCTTGAGGTGATTTCTACTCAAAAAACCATGGGCAATGGGGATACTATAATTAGGGATCTGAAAAAATCCTTTTTGGGATGGGAATTCTTGGCTTTGGATGCAAAAGAATTTCCATGTTGCCTCGTTACTAGTTGGAGCCTGAACATTTAATTAATTAATTTCTTTGTTGTGTGTTCAAGTATGTGCATAGAGGTTTTTGCCAAGAGTCTTGAAATGGAATTGACCTTGCTCAATTTGCATGAACTTTACAAGGGCAAACAAACTTCCTGGAGTGATCTACTATCTTCACAATGGATAAAAGTTAAAAATTTGATCGTTGGTGGGGGCATAAGGAAGGGGGCATCTGAATCTCCCTTTGATTAGAGGTGTGATCTAGAGCAACGCAGGATAGGTTGGCAGATTTCTTTCTACAATGGTTTGAGAAAGCAGGTTCGGTTGATATTAAAGCTATTAAGTTGAGGCCTACTTTGTCAAATAACAAATCAGGTGTGGAAGGGTTTCCAAGCGATTGGACAAGTTTCTAATACATCATGCATTGTTGGAAAAGGTGGAAAGGTACAGGACATGGGTTAATTCTTCCCAATGTTCGGGACCACTTCCCACTTATGTTGGAATTGAGACAAGACACCAAAAAACCTAGTGCCCTTTTCAAATATAATCCTAATAGGTTTGGTGAATACAGGTTCTAGGATTTGATGAAAGCCTCTTGGAAGCAGTATGATGGAAAGTTGGATAATTCTACTCATTCCCAATTTACTAGCTGGTTAAAATTTGTGAAAGAGAAAATTGCATTTTGGCTAAGAGGGAGGTGCAAGGCTAGGGATAGTCAATTGAACAAAGTTTGGATAGAAATGGTATCAAACTTTTAGAATCCAAAAAATCTAAGCTTTTGTTAGACAAAGAAAATGACTAGCGAATAAAAAATGGGGCAAGTTGGCTCGACCAAGGGGACCAGAATACCAATTTTTTCCATAATTATACCAAGTCTAGGAAAAGTCAGAATACCATTTGGGAACCTCCTGATTGAGAAGGATATAAGGTTTGAGGTTTTCAGGAGTTGGTAGACTTAGGGGTGCAACACTTCTACAAGATTTTTAAGGAACCTGAGAGGGAAAACATAGGAGAAATTATTAGAGTGATCATTAATTTTTTTAGGATGGTGGATGAGGAGGATAATGAAAAGACGTATAAGGAAATCTCTAGGGAGGAATTGTTCATTGTTTTAAAAAAAATTCAAAAGGATAAAAGTCCTAGACTAGATGGGTGGACTGTCGAATTTTATTTGTACATCTTCAAGGCAAAAGGGGAAGATTTTTTACCAGTAGTTGAAAAGGTTAGATTGTCACAGAAGTTTATTGGGAGCATCAACTCCACCTTTATAGCCCTTATCCTTAAGTCTAATCCTCCAAAGAGCTTCGATGGTATTTGGCCAATATCATTTTGTAATTGTGTGTACAAAATTTTTTCTAAGATCAGTGCTATTCGACTTCAGCCCATTCTTTCTTAAGTTTATCTCCCATGAGCAATTTGGGTTTCTTGCGAAAAGACATATTCATGAAGCCATAGGCTCTGCTTATGAGTGTATCCACATTATCAAACTCTCTCAATCTCCTGCTACAGTTATCAAGTTGGACCTGTCCAAATCTTATATAGGGTCTCCTAATTGTATCTTCAACTTCTATTGATTCATTTATGGTTTTTTCTTCCTTTGGTAAAATGGATTATGTGGTGTGTGTCTCATACTCTCTTTGTTGGGTTGATAAATGGGTTTGCCCCTTCTTTCTTTAAGCCTTCTCCCATACCTCCTCCTATTGGTGGTAGGACGTAATAGGTTGATTAAGGTGGCTACGAGACAAAGGCAACTCTTGTGCATTAAGGTGGGAAGGTGTGAATCATTAACACATCTCCTTTTTGTTAATGATGTATTTCTTTCTGTTTTGGTGGTGATGGTGAAGGCCAGCTTTTCAAGGATATAACTCTATTGTGTTGCTCACTTGCTACTAGTATGGAGATTAATGAGAATAAATCTGTTTTGTTCATATCAAGCTTGGATGAAACTAGAAATACTAGAATGAAAAGAATATTTCCTTTTCTGTAATGTCCTAGGGTAATTTTTTTGCCCTTAGGGTTTCTATTCTGGCTAGGGTTTTCAATAATCCAACAACAGAACGCATTTATGCATGCATATAACAGTGGGCATCCATCTATATAATGCACAATTATAAAGATCTTCAACAGCAATACAATCGTCAATAAACTAAGGCACCTAATGAACAATAGATTCAACCAATGATATTGTTCCATATTGTTAACAATAATATGATTCTACAGTAAACCCACAAAAGTTAGGGTTGACTTCCCACAAACAGTAAATCGATTCTCCTCACAAACCCACCAGAATACTTTGAGTGCAATGCCAAAATTCAATAATCCAATACTCTAACTGTAACTGGTTACAAGACTAATGTCCAACTACTGGCTAACTGTTATGTTACCCTTGCTCTGAATTTCTACCTGGGAATACCCTCGCGCTGACCCAATTTCGCGACTATGAGTACTTGTGGTATGACAAGCATTCACCTTTATTGTTGTGAGTACGTGTTAGGGCACCGTAGGGCATGCCTTTCGCTCATCCATAAATAACATTTCTAATCTAACATAGGCTCAAAGGATAGAGTCTCAATTTTCGCTAAACAAACTACAGCTATCGCCAGTCACGGTAATTATCATTATAAACTCTTTCGTTATTACAACTGTGATGGGGGTTCCCCAGAAAAAAGCCATGTGGTCCAATCTCGTTTCACACCTCCAAAGGACTATTGGAAACAACACAATTCCTCATGGACCCGGCCCACAAATGGGCACACTTGGCATGAGTGTTACCACCTTCACTTGCACAACAACAGTCGCTACCCAGGTAATCGTCACTCATGAAACTCAAGTTACTCAGTCACAGTGTTATCCACAGCAAGACTAGGCATGATCATGACTTCACTCTAGCTATACAAACCTTGAAGGGTCTCAACTACTCAACCCCTAAATCGACCTTTGGAACAGAGAATTGGTCATGGAGGTGCCCTACTATTTTCCAGCTACCCTCTTAGATCCACTACAGGGAGAAGTTGGGAGGATTCCCTGAGGAAGAAACTTTCGCTAGCCTTGAATAGGGTTGAATGACCTAGAGAATACCCACAAAAACTTTGATGTTGCTCGCCAGACAGAGCTACGCAGTTGCCAGAGAATATGTTGTGCTAGAACAAGGAAAATAGGTGGGATTTGTTGAAAAGTGTAACTAGGTTGGTCTTCATGTTGACTATGTAATTATGAAAAGAAGAAGTCAAAATAATAAAATGTAATTAAGTGTCATAAATGCTCCTAGACCTTGCTGGAAGTCTAGCTCATAACTGCCCTCAATCAACGATGAAAGACAAGTTGTAATTACAGTGGAGGTTGCCACATTAAATAATGAATAAATCTCCATTCATGTCGGCCTATTCACAATGAACAAGTTGGCCTATTACTCAGCTGGATGGTCGGCCTAATAGCAAGCACAATCATATATATATACCTAAAGTTGCAAATCATTTGGAAGAAAGTTTTCGGTGCAGATGCAAAGAGAATAGCAGATAGGTCTGAATTAAAATGCGGACAACCCATAAGGAATCGGATATCTCTGAGATAACAGAGCGGATATCCACAAGGATACAGTACAATATCTACAAGGAGACAAGTGCGGATATTTTCAAGGTACATAGCACACAATTAAAATGCATATTCTTTTATTAGTTTGCAAACTTGCAATTACCACAACAGAAATGGAGAATATATATATGAAGACCTTGTGGTTACCACAGCAGAGACGGAGTATGAATATACATTACGGACACCACAGCAAGAAGTGCAATCATAATGCGTTGATATAATCCAATGTCTCTAATGTTATACAGCGTTGGGATAAGTGAATGTCTCAAGAAGGATTGCAGTCATACTGCAATGACAAATATGGATGCGAATTGATAAGAAGGGCTCCAGAATAGAAAAGGAATTCTGAAGTGTAAAGGAAGGAAGGTAAATCTGTGATTTACCTTCCCACAATAAAAGTGTTACCCCTGCCTAAAGTTTACGTCCTGTACATTTTGATAATTGACTTGATGAAATATTAACTAAGAGAAGCCATAAGCAACATAAGCAAGCTCACAAGTAATTATCAAGAAGAGAATTTGTATTAACCTTAAGCCCTCCAAATTCTCAACAAGGTGTGAGAGCCTTGGTTACAAGAAAGGGCTATTAGTGATAATTCAGTTCGGATGCATGGGTTAAATAAGCTCGGACTCCTCTAAAGTTTTGGGAGGAATTACAGTGAGACATATCTCTGAGATTTCAGATGAATTCAATAGAGATAAGATGTGGATCTACAAAGTGATCCTCCTCGGCATATCGTTGTAATTTTCGATGAATGGGACAGTAAGAAGTTCGGATCACAGTGATCACAGTGCCAACTAGTCAGAGAAGATTTTTTGGATGGCTAATTACAATGCTGCAGTTCGAATAGAACCACAGAATCTCCTCGGCATACCTCTGAGGTTTCTGTGATAAGATCAGTGAGATAACTTCGAACCTCCACAAAGAGGCATCACAGAAATGTGGATGGATAATCTCAGTTAGACTTTTGGTCTATATCACAGTTTGGCTAAGGTCTCGGTACTATGCAAATAAGGTGTTGCTCGGTGTCAAGTATTGTCACAATAAATGACCTCGGTGATTCTAGATACAGTGCTTGGTGGTGCAGTCATGTTATGATGATCAGTGATGATCATGATGCAGTGCGGTGCTAGTGACAATATGAAGATATGATGTGCATTCTGAAAATTTTGGGGATATACTACAGTTCAGAGGGTAATCACATATCACAGTGACATTCTCGGCATGACTAAATAGACAAGACTCCGGTCATTAGTTCTACCACAGTAATAGAACTATGATACTATCATAATTCGTAGTGGTCACAGCCTTGGAAGAATACAGTCTGAAAGTTCAACTACACGAATGAATGACATATGATCTATAGTCTGGAACAGCCCAAGAAGAAGGTCATTCAAGGAAAAACAAGGTGAAGATATCCTCTTCACTTGCCAAGTAAGTATTTTTCATTTTCATTTTAATTTTGGTTAAATGACTTCGATTTGCAAGGAGATACATTAGGTGGTTGTATTACCAAAGATCCTTGCATGAAACAAGGAAGATAGTCATGGTCCTCATAGATAACTGAAGTCATAGATAAGGGTCTCCTTTGAATTCATGTAAAGAAACTCTTAAGGTTCTCTCACATGAACAATATTGGAGACACAAAAGAAGCTGAAAGAAGAATTATGAACAGTACAAGAAAGTTCATGTCACCGGAATGAATGGAAAGAGGGAGTAAGAGATCATCAAGACTAGTCTCTATCAATATAAGACTATTTATAGCTCCTAGATTCTACTTAAGAATTGATGCGATGTGACATCATGGAAGTATAAGAAACAAGAACTCATATGATCATGAGGGTAACAGAAATCATGGGATAAGTAAGTTACCTCGCTCATGAACCTAGGGTTTCTATGGAAGAAGACAAGTTGAAGGCAATAGTTTTGCAGAACTCAAACATTTGTAGAAAAGGAAGAACCTGATTCAAAGAAAATCTAAGAAAGAAGAAGCAAGGGATCTACCCTACGATTGAGATCATTTTCTTCTTTAAGTGATTTCAGTTGGTTATATGACAGGAAGCAATGTAACATCCTGATCGAAGCATGGTAGGAGCTCCTAGTGAATTAGCTCCGAGGAAAACCTCTTTGACAAACGTTGCTAATGAAAAGTAGTCATCAAAAGCAAGGGTCATCATGGAAACATATTTCTGGGATGTGATGACATATTGATGAAGCAAGCCAAGGGAATAAAGCTCTTCATTCTTGAGAAATTGCTACAGGATGACTCAAAGGTAAGAGGTATGAGGTATGTGTGTGTGTGTATATATATATATATATATATATATATATATATATATATATTCTGACATTAGATGTTGTGAAGTCATGTCATATGGTTGCAGGTAATGGACTTCTGTACTTAGAAGTATGATCTATGGAGGAGTATCTCTCAATGCACGGACAAATGAAATAAACGTAATATGTCCTCATGGAATATGAGATAGATGTATATGAACGAGAAACTAGAAAAGTTGTATGTTCTTGGGAATCAAGAATGTGCAGAGAAGAAGAGATCATGAAATGCAACCATGTCAAGAGGTAGTTATCATCTAGAGGCCAAGAAGATGTGACTAGGAAATCTCTTGGAAAGATATGTAGACTCTGACGAAATTCTGGTAAAGAAGAAGATCCTTGGAAAAACCTATCATTAGGAGATGTGTCATTCTGTATGAAGGATGTCGATGCCTACAGAAAAATTTCATGGTGAAAGATCATCACTGAGGTAACTTTTGTGTTAAAAGGTTCATATGTATATGTTTATCTGGATGAATTTGTGCAGGGTTGCTAATCATGAGAAAGGATGTATGATCCTGGGAGATGATTCAAAGGAAAGCAGCGTGGCACAATAGTGGACCAGATAAGGAAGTCTGATGAATCACTTTCTAACAGTTGACATGACTCAGGATGAAAGTGATGGATGATATGTGCCCTATGAGATAAACGTTGGAGATTCCTCAATATCGAAATCCATGACATCGACCCTCAGAGCCTCAACTCAAGAAAAACAAATATATATAGATTCTAAACCAAATCGATGATGAAAAGTGACTCAAACTCTCCTTTATTTATAGGTTTCCCCATGGGATTTTCTCAAATGTGAGGGGTTGCACTAATTTGGGCTTTTCCCACCAACTACCCCAAAATTCACGCAATGTTGCCCCAAACATTAGATAATTGGGTTTTCCCCTATATCAATGACTATAGCCTAGGGGGTTGGATAGGCTATTTTGTCCTTCCATGGGAAATTAATGAATAGGAGACATTACATTTTCAACATCAAGATATTAAAGAAGAGGTAAGCTACCTCGGTTTCACTCTAAAACCCAATTATTATGGTAACAATGATTGGGGATGGCATTTAACAAAGATCAAATATCGCATTTCTTTCTATGTTTCTAGTGAAATAGGTGGCTCTCTAGTGGGGACAGGTTAGTTCTTCTAAAATCTGTGTTAGAAGCAATTCCAATCTTCTGGCACACTTTAGCCCACATCCCAACGGGAGTTTTGGAAAGGATTAGGAAATGTTGTTTTAACTTTTTGTGGAAAGGAAGCAATGAGTATAAGGGATCCCATTTAAAAATATGGAAGATGATAGCTACACCTAAATCTTACAAGGGATAGGAGCTCAAAGATATTTACTTGTTTGGTTAGTCCTTGCTTACAAAGTCTTTGTGAAATTTACTAACAAAAGACAATATTTGGAGGATGTCATCACACATAAAATACATTGCCCAAATTCATTCTTAGACTGGATAAGAATGGAGAGGAAAAGTATCTAAAACATGTCAAATCTATGTTGCAGGAAACTTGGCCCTTCTACGTATCAGTCGCGTTTCTATATCGAAACTCTAAAACTCGACTGAAACACGTTTCAGTTCATATGAAATGCATTTCATATGTTGGAAATGTGTTTCATACAAATTGAAACGCATTTCAACGTTTGTGCAATGCATTTCCAAATGAAATGTTGTCTGATTTGCCTTGATTTAATTGTTGGGACCCATATTTTTGGTTTATTGCCTAATCAGAGGCAATTTAATTATGAATTAATGAGACTTCTAGAAACCTCTAAGATTAGAAATTTTCTTTAAAAAGGGTTTCACTCTCAATTTGCACCAAAATGTTGTTAATTAATGGTAATGTTAAATTCTTAGAGTAAAAGAAATGTCACTTAGATTTTTCACATTGCCATTAATTGTTTCAAGATGTTTGAGTGTGCTTCCAACCCCATCGGTCTCTATATGGAGAAAGTAGAATTTCATATCCTATTCAAAATTCAGCAGACTTAAAAGTTTTCAAATTTTCAGGATTATTTTCATTGGATTCTATCATGTATGAGGGTATGGAATTGGTAGTTAATCAAGAGCACCAAGCCCTTTATGTACCTCGATGTTAGTGATATTTCTTGTTAGACTCCTCTGTCATGGCCTTAGCAAAAATTTATCCTTCACTTAAACCAAAATCATTGATCACACATGTTATTAGGCTTTTCGTAGCATATTTTAAAGCTTGAATTAAGTAGTTTCATCAAAAGTGGGTGGTGTTGACCAATGTCCCTAGAGGATTGAGGTAGAGGCAAAGATTGATACTAATGATTAGGATCCAACATAAGTGATGGTGGAACATTCATTAACACCAGGAAGTTGAAAGGAGTGGTCCTAAAGATTAATTTGTCTAAAGATTACGATTGGGTTAATTGGCTATATGTGAGGCTCCTTATGACTCATCTCAGGTTTCAAATGCCTTTTATATCGTGGGTTATGAGTTGCATCTCCTTGGTCCTTTTTGTCGTTTTGATAAGTGGCTCAACATGTTGAGAAATCTAGGGGTAACTAGATTAGGTGATTTCTCTTAAATCGATAACAGCTTGTGATGTCTTTTTACTTAACTTGATTAGCTTCTCTTTTACTTGGTTCTTATTAGTGTTTTCTATCATCAAAAAAACTACCAAACAATGAAGATCAATGAGACAAGTAGACAAAAAATGTAGGTTATCATCTAGGGCCAAAACCTCTCCTCCTGAGAGGAAAACCCACAAGAACTCTTCTCTTCTTATGGAACTTCGAACGACAAATTCCAAGACCTAAGACCCTTGTCAAAGTCCCCTCCAAGACCAAGTCAATCTTTTCTCCTTGATGAGCTTCCCTTCCAGTAACTTCTCTAGCAACTTCAACCTTAGCAGTTTCTTCTGCAACTTCGACCCCAAAAATTTCTTCTGCAAAAAACCCTAGCTCTTTCACGTGTGGAGAAGATGGTGATTTTTTCCTCTTTTCTTCTCTACTTAGGTTGATCCCTTCTTCTAAGAAACTCGGCTTGCAAAGTATGCCACTTGGAGCCCTAACTTGACTTCTGCAATTCGGTCTTACTGCTGCAATAGGTGCCCTAATTATCTCGCACGTGTGAAGGATAGTAGCCCAAAGACAATCCAAAATTTCGTTTTTCTTTTATTCTTCTAACCCTCCTCTTCTTCACATATTTTCCTCTTCCTTGATCGAACTCTTGTGTGAGTGAGTGAGGTCAAAGTCTCTAATATATAGCCTTCTCTTCTAGGTCGAAATGTTTCTTGGAGGCCGACTTGTCCTTTCATGAAGGGTGACTTAATCTTTGCTTGTTGACAAGGTCTTGGAGGGTCTATTTGACACTTTTGACTTTACATAAATTTTCTTTACAATATACAACATGCCCAAAAGGGTCTTCCATACATGACAATGACTCAATTGACTTGTTGAGTTAATGACAAGCCCTAGAAGCACTCAATGGTTGCTTGACCTAAATAAAAAAACCTTGAGCATGAAACCCGTGCATCAGAAATGACAATAATAATTTTTTTTTTTCTTATTTACATCAAATACATAAAATCATGATTACATATGTCATTATGAAGACCGAACCTAGTTACATAATTTTAACACAGCATCCCCTTTTTTTCATGCACAACGGGGCTTTCGTCAAGGATGTCCAATATCTCCTTTGCTTTTCCCATTGGTGGTAGAAGGTCTAAGAAGGATGTTGGGAGAGGCGAAGAGAAGAAGAGAGTTTAAAGGAATAGCAGTGGAAAATAATCTACAGATCACCCATCTGTTGTTTGTAGATGACATCCTCATTTTCTCTTATGGCTCCTGAAGAGATTTGGACTTCTTACACAAAGCCTAGAATTTGTTCGGGAGAGCCACCGGCATGCAAGTGAATATGACTAAATCGACCCTTTCTACTCAATCCTTAGAAGGAATGGAAGTCCTATACTTACAGACCTTGTTTTCGTACACCAAGTTGACGAAGGCCTAAAATACCTAGACTTCTAATTAAAACCAAATTCCTACATGAAAGCAAATTGGAACCGGCTCATTGTAGAACTAGAAAAAATGCTAAAGGCTTAGAGTTTGAGATGGATTTCAAGAGCAAGTCGTCTAGTCCTTGTAAAGTTAGTTCTTGAAGCCATCCCTGTATACTAGATGTCACTATCTTGGATCCCAAAAGGAATTTTGTGTTGGGTTTTTTAGCAATGGTGGCTCTTCATATTTTTAATAATTTATCCCTTCAAATATATATGTAATGATAAATTCAAGAAATGTTCCTCATGTCATTTTTAAAAGAAAGAATTTGAATATTTAAAATTTAAATATTTTGGCATCAAGAAAGTCAAGTCAACCCTCCTCGTGATCAAGTCGGCCCAACCGGGTTGTGGCACCCATTCAGCCTCCCAAGAAGTCTATATATATGTCATTCGACCTCCTCCTCTTGGCACCACTCGATCACACAAGACATAACATCTTCTGCTCCTAGCGAAGGAGAAAAAGGACAAGAAGGAAGAAGACAAATCAAGCATCTTCTCTCTCTATTTTGACCTCACACGTGTATCCTATTGGAAATGTAACTAGTTTCGGTCTTCATAATTGTCGTTGTACTCATTTCAATATGTGTCTTATGTAATAAACAAGAGAAGAAAAGAAAACGTTATTTTTATAAAGCATGGGTTTTATGCTCATTATTGATGGTCTTCTAGGTAAAAGCATGTTCTTCATGCTTCTAAGCTTTGTTAGGTCATAGGATTTATTGTCATGAGTCAAAGGAGTCAATATCATGTTTATAAGACCCTTCCGGGAAAAATGTAATTGGAAAAAGAATTATTTTTGAGTCTAGAAAGTCTTGGAAACTCCAAAAGTACAAGTCAGCCCTAGCAGCTTCAATTCGACCTAAAGGAGGGAATTTGACCCCTTGGAAAGGCTATATAAAAGAGCAGTTTGACCACATTTGGCACTCACTCACCAAGATGTTCGATCTCAAGAGAAAAAAGTTCGATCTAGGGCAAGAAGAGGCAAGGAAGAAGGAGCGAAGGTCTAGAAGGCACAAGAAATCCAAGGAAGGACTCTATCTCTCTCACACGTGCAAAATCTAGGGTTTCTGCAGCTTCCTAAAAGGGTCGAAATCGCAGATTCGAGTTGCAAGTGCAGCATCAGGTTGCAGGAAGAGGGAGTATTTTGTTTGGACCTCGTTGACCTTACGAAGACTTGATTTGCTCAAAGAAGGATTGTTGGAAGAGTTGTCTTAGGGTTTTTATGCAACTGATACAGGATCAAAGTTGTAGAAAAGTTGTGTATTGAAGCTGGAAGGTCAAAGTTGCAGTTTTGAAGCTAGTTGGAGCAAGATCAGGAAGGACTTGCTGGAAGGGCTGACTTGGTACTTGGAGGAGGACTTAGTCTAGGACTTGAGTCGTTGTGTCTCGTTTGAAGCAGATTCTATAAGAAGAGAAGAGCTTTCCGAGTTTCCCCCTTGGAGGGGTTTTTCCCTAGCTAAGAGCCTAATTTTTGTGTCCTCTATTGTTACTATTTCGTTCTTGATATTTGTTTGATGAAAGGATCTAATTAAAGAACTAAAGAAGATTAACAAAGTTCACAAGCAAGTATTAAGGAAAAAGGAAAATCGATATAATAAGTTGCCACTATAAATTTTCCAACATGGTATCAGAGCTAAGGTAAATAAGAGGGCAGCTGGAAGGGTTATCTTGTGGACACAAAAAAGGGTTTGCTTGTCAAGGGGAATCATTTGTGGAAGAAGAGAAGTAGAAGACCTATTGATCTGGAAGGGGGGTTTCTACACTGAAAAAAAATCAAGTCTACATCAAGCTCTCATCAAAGGAAGGCTTGTGAGGAAGGCTACAAGAGGAATCCTAGGAAGGCTTGAAAGTTGTTGTTGGAGGAATCCTAGGAAACATCTTTCAAGGACATTATTGAAGTTTTTTCAAAGGTATTGAGGGTATCAACAAAGGTTGAAGACATCATCAAGGAAGAGGAGAATCTTGGTTATCAAGTAAGTATCATATTATTATGTTTGAATCTACAAGTCATATGGGTTCTTTTTTCAAGGAGAGCAATAAGCTCATTGGAGCATCAAATTACCTAGCATGGAAGAAAAGGATTGACCTAGCACTTATAAAACATGAGGTAATGGCATATTCAACTAGGGAAATTACTGAACCAGGCAAAGACAAGACTCGAGAACTAGCTAAATACAAGAAAGGGGAAGTAAGGGCACAAAGGATCATAGTTGAATCTATTAAGGATCCTCTTGGTCCATTTGTTGCAAATTTGAAAACTTCCAAGGCTATGTATGATAAGCTAGTGAACTTGTACTCTGTAAGTACATCAGGACAAAAGATGTATTTGTGGAATAAACTGTACACGATGAAGAAATCCAAGGATGAGGATATGTCATCCTTTCTGATGAAGATATCTCAAAAAAGGGATCATTTGTTGGGGCTTGAAGAAACAATTTCTGATTCAGAAATGACCATTTGTGTATTAAATGCATTGCCACCGAAATGGAGCAGCTTTGCAACAAGCATCTACTCTAACAAAGATTCAACTCCCTTTGATGAGTTGTGGGCACAATGCACTTTGGAAGAATCAAAGATCAAGGTATGACATTGGATCATATGAGCATTCTCAAGCCTTTCTAGCTCGAGTCAGGAAGTTGAAGAAAGGAAAGTTCAGGAAGTCCAAGAAAAAAGATATGTCCAACGTTCAATGCTTTAAGTGCAATGAATATGGACACTATAAAAGGGATTTTCCAAGCCAACAGAACAACAAGAGAAACGAAAGAAGCGAGGCTCACATAGTTGAGGAAGTAGGGGAACCTGAGAAAAAGCCAAAGAAAGAAGAAGTGAAAGATCTTTACTAATAAAGAAGGCATCTTCTTTGTCCAGTTCTTGGTAAAATTGATCTTTCCTTTAGGATAGCATGAATTATTGCTTAACTTAGAAGAGTCTTGATTTTGCATATTATAGAGAGAAGCATGTGATAGTAGCATATGTAGAGTCTACTTGGTTAAGTTGCTTTCAGGAATCATCTAGTCTTTAAGAAGATAGATAGACCATTTTGCATATTGTTCATCTAAGCATCATCTAACATTATGTTAGAAGTAGTCATTTTGTTGAGGTCGATCATCATGATCCTAGAAGAACCATCAGTTTGGAAGGTTGCTGGGAGAAGCATTATGACAAGGTTAGTATACATTCCATGTGATGTGGGAACAATATTGTTAAAGAGATGGAGGAATGTAATGGGTCAGGATACAAGCTCATTATGAGACATATAGCTAGATGATTGAATAAGAAGGCATAAGACTACATATTGAAAGTGACTCTTGGATAAGATTCATGTAGAATCTTGTAACATGCTTAGTGTGATGGTATGATGTTTAAAAGAAAAATTTTGACTTACTAAAGGATGTATAAAAGATTAAGACTTTCTCTAGAATATGTAAAGTAATGATTAACATCATGTATAATCTTCGGAAGAAAAAGTTGTAACTTGGTAAACAAGTTCGATCCTTGGGCACTTTGATGCATGAAGGAAGATTCATATGGAGATGGACCATGAGGATGTTGATGGAACAAAAAGGTCATCATGATGAGGTAAGTTCGATTCTCATTATTGTTGGTTATCTGGTTAACATATTATTTTGCTACCTGGAAGAATGTTACAGGAATACATGATGACAGTTGATGCAAGTTCAACTGTATGAAGAATGTTGAGAGAAGCGCAATATATGGTACCTGGCAACTGTGAAGCCAAGATATGACCATCTTGGGATTGAAAGGTAGTAGTGTGAGAAGATAACCTAAAGGTCAAAGGAGATCACTTTCATGAGGAAGCTATGATCAGCTTGAAGTTTGGAAAGGCTCAACGTAATGCCTTCATCGAGAGGAAAGTGATGAACAAGAAAAATGCCCAGGATTCCATCACAAGATCAAAGAGTGAAGATGGATCCATGATACCTCGAAAAGAAGCAAGCTCGATACAATGAGATGCGAAAGAAAGAGGGAGCTAGGCAGTTGTGAAGAACTGGTAGTTGATACTCTTATAAAGACAAACTATAAGGCTTGTGGTGGCGACTTCCCAAATAAAATAAAAAAAGGGAAGTTTGGAATCTCCTCTGATTTTGAGTGGGAGTAGAGTAGCTTCCTTGAATAGGAGCAAGGATTTGTTCCCGGATCAAGAGGGAATAGGGATATCCTCTCTGTTTGAGAGGGAGTGATGTTGGACATCACATGTGCATTCTCTTCTTCTGGTAATGAAAAGAGAATGGTGAAGGATTGGATAAGCATCTGTGGTTTCCTTGAGGATATAGAATCCAAGAAAGGAAAGTTACCGACACTATATGAGGATAGGACAGGTATCCAAGAGAAGAGTGGTCGAAGAGGACAGATATGAGGGCTCAAGATTGGAGATCCAAGATAAGAATAGTCCTAAAAGGACATACCTTGTGAAAATTCAGATGTGGTAGGTGCCTTGTAGAGGTAGTGCGGTATCACACATAAAGCCTCCTAGCATAATGCTCTCAAATAAAGTTGACCTTGTCAAGTTAGGCCTCAGTGACAGTGTTGGTCATAATGATGATGCTTACAGTATGGCTTATCAATTCAACTCTTCTTATGAGAACTCTTCAGTTTCAAAATGATGTTGTATTGGTTGTACAATTATGAATACCTCCCTAGTTAGGAGGGACTGTTGGAAATGTAACTAGTTTCGGTCTTCATAATTGTTGTTATACTCATTTCAATATGTATCATATGTAACAAAAAAGAGAAGAGAAAAAATTATTTTCATAAAGCATGGGTTTTATGCTAATTATGATGGTCTTCTAGGTAAAAGCATGTTCTTCCTACTTCTAGGGTTTGTTAGGTCACAAGATTTATTGTCATGAGTCAAAGGAGTCAACATCATGTTTATAAGACCCTTCTGGGAAAAATGTAATTGGAAAAAGCATTATTTTTTAGTCTCGAAAGTCCTAGAAACTCCAAAAGTACAAGTCGAGCCTAACAGCTTCAAGTCGGCCTAAAGGAGGGAATTCGACCCCTTGGAAAAGCTATATAAAGGAGCAGTTCGACCTCATTTGGCACTCAATCACCAAGAAGTTCAATCTCAAGAGAAAAAAGTTCGATCTAGGGCAAGAAGAGACAAGGAAGGAGCGAAGGTCTAGAAGGCAAGAGAAATCCAAGGAGGAAGCAAAATCTTTGTTTTTGGACTCTATCTCTCTCACACAGGTGAAATCTAGGGTTTCTGCAGCTTCCTAGAAGGGTCAAAATTGCAGATTCGAGTTGCAGGTGTAGCATCACGTTGCAAGAAGAGCGAGTATTATGTTTGGACGTTGTTGACCTTGGGAAGACTTGCTTTGCTCAAAGAAGGATTGCTAGAACAATTGTCTTAGGATTTTTATGCAACTGCTGCAGGATCAAAGTTGCAGAAGAGTTGCAGTATTGAAGCTGGCAGGTCGAAGTTGCAGTTTTGAAGCTAGTTGGAGCAAGATCAAGGAAGGACTCGCTGGAAGGGTTGACTTGGTACTTGGAGGAGGACTTGGTCTAGGACTTAGGTCTTTGTGTCTCATTTGAAGAAAATTTTATAAGAAGAGAAGAGTTTTCCAGGTTTTCCCCTTGGAGGGGTTTTTCCCTGGCTGAGAGCCTAATTTCTGTGTCCTTTATTATTACTGTTTTATTCTTGATATTTGTTTGATGAAAAGGTCTTACTAAAGAACTAGAGAAGATTAACAAAGTTCACAAGCACGTATTAAGGAAAAGGAAAATTGATATAATAAGCTACCACTTTAAATTTTCCAACATATCCTTCTCTCTTTGTTGACTTCGCACGTGTGGACGAATTTCTGGGCATATCTAGCAGCAGGTCTGAGTCCTTCCTTCTTCGCTAGCCTTCTTCTTCTTCTCCTTGGCTTGAATGATTAGAGGATGAATGATGTCCATAGGAGGTTGAGTTTCCTCTTGTATATAGGCTTCCAAGGTGGAAGAAACGCCCTAATTGAGGTCGACTTCTTAGTTGTCAGGCCGACATGGTCTTGGAGGGCATTTTGACACTTTTAAATACAAAAAATATTCTTTTTACAAGTTACAAAGTGCCCGATGGGGTCTTCTTCATATGGCAATGACTCTTTTAACTTCTTAACCCTAGGACAAACCCTAGAAGCACTCAATGGGTGCTTGACCTCTAGAATAAAAGACCTTGAGCATGAAACCCATGCTACAAAAAATAACAATAATAATTTTTATTTCATTTTACAATATACATGACTCAAAAGTACATTTCATATTTATGAAGACCAAACCTAGTTACACATTTTTCAACACTCCCTCTTAACTAGGGAGGTATTCATAAATGGTACATGGACATTCTCAAACTAAAGAGTTCTGATAAGAAGAGTCGGATTGGTAAGCCATCTCTTTACATCATTCCAACCAGCATTGCCAAATAGCAGGGCCTTGACTAACAGCTCTATCTCTCCACAAGATCAGAGCACAATGCTAGTGAGACCAATGACTGATAGACACCATCATCATTGTCACTTTAGGCACAAACCCCACCCGGGTGTTCAAAGGGTATGTCCTTCCAGGACAATTCCTATCTCAAAATAACCCATCCTCAAGGAATTTCCTATTCGACTACTCTTATCTTGGATGCCCTACCTCATCCTGAAAGAGTATCAGATGTCAGATGCTTACCCAATTCTCCATTCTTTCTTTACGAAGTGAAGACAAGAATGATGTGTATATCTCTCCCTCTCAACTAGGGACAATATATCAACCAGACCAAGCTTGTCTCTCAAATACAGAAGCTTCTTATTAGGAAGAGATTTTGTCAAGATGTCAACTACTTGGTCATCAGTGGAGATATATCGTAGCTGCAACACTCCATCCTGCACCAGATTTCAAATGTAGTAATACTTGTTATTTATGTGCTTTTCCTTTCCATGAAACACTGGGTCTTCATACAACCTTATATAGTTGGTGTTGTCACATTGTATCACTGTATGATCCATCAGTCCTTCAAACAAGTCAAACAACTTCTCTACATACTTCACAGGCTGCAATATATTCAGCTTTAGCATTACTCAAAGAAATCGATTCTTGCTTTCTACTCATTCAGGAGATCATGGAGGATCCCAAACTAAAACATCCTCTAGTAGTGCTTCTCCCATCCTTCTCACTGCCTCCCCAGTCGAAATTTGTATATCCAATCAAGTGGACATCATTCCTCTTATCATACTTTAGGTAGTAGTGGATTTTTCCTAGCAAATATCTCAGTATATGCTTGGTTTTTATCCAATGATCATGCTTGGGATCTACCCAGAACTTATTGAGAACATTCACTGCAAAACAAATGTTTGGTCAAGAATTTACCAAGTACATCAGTGAACCAATCAATTGTCTATATCTTGTCGGATTCATCGGGCTTGATTCAGAACTTCTTAGCCTTTTCAAGTTTGTGATCATAGGGATTGTCATATCTTTGCAATCCATCATGTCAAACCTCTTCAGCGTCTCTTGACATTTTTACCTAATGCACATCCCTTGCATACTCCTTCATGATCCTCCTTGAGTTCAAGGATGTCATTCACCATTGAATTTAGACTTGGTAAGATTTTGTAGTGAAGGTGACCAAACCTTCTATGCCAAAGTTCACATGGACTTACTTCAATGTGAACTAAAGCTTGAGTGAGAGGAGTTAGCAATCTGTAGAGTCTTCCTTCATGAATCCCAATGATCTTTGCATTTTTTATGCTAGCGTTTTTATCCCATACTACAACCTTTCCATCTATAAGAGCGACTCTATCTCCCTTATCTTCTAGACATGAAATAGAAAGTAGATTCTTTTGCAAACCTAGAACAAATAGGATGTTGTTGAGATGAATATTTCCTCCATTCTCAAGCTCCAGCGAGGTTGATCCAATTCTTCTCACAAGACAATTCTTCTTGTTACCAAGTTCAATAGAGTAAGAATATTTTACTCTTGATAAGGTCTTTAGTTGCTTGTGCTCACCTGTCATATGTCTTGATGCTCCACTGTCGATTACCCAAATATTTTCATCTTCAAATGTGCCAGTAGGTGCTAAAAATAACCCTTCGTCCTTTATAGAAGTATTGGTCGTACTATTCTTGATGGATAATAGGAGATTCCATAATGTCTTGATACATTTCTTGAGATGACTTGCTACCATAGAACACTTCTTCAACGACTTCTTCAAGGATGTAGTGATCTTCATCATGCCCTTAGCCAACCTTAGCTCTGATACCATGTTGAGAAATCTATAGGGCTATAGTTAGGATGATTTCTTTTAAACGTGATAATTTCTTGTGATGTCTTTTTACTTGTTCTTGCTTATTAGATTCTTCTCTTATTATTATGTTATTCTTATCATCAAACAACTACCAAAAACAAGAAGATCAATAGTACACAAGATATAGGCTGCAAGAAAGGGCCAAAACCTCTCCACTTGAGCGAAAGACCCACAAATCTTCTCTTCTTATAGATTCTTCAAATGACGAATTCCAAGGCCTCCTCTAAACCAAGACCAATACCCTTCCAAGACCAAGTCCGGCCTTCTTGATGATGTGCTTCCTTTGTCCAAGTCAAACCCAGTCAAATCTCTTCTAGCAACACAACTTCGACCCCCAGCTACAAAATTTCAGCCTCTACTGCAAGTCCGAAATTTTCGATCCCTGCAACAGTTGTTGCCTCCACACATGTGAACAAATTTAGGGCTTCCTTTGACCTTCGCTTGAGTTTCTCCTTCTTCTAGGACTTGAGGATGACCTAATGGACCTTCCTTCGACCTTCGTTTTGCAATTTCTTCAAGTTCGGTCTTGCAACAGAAAAACCCTAGCCTCCTTTCCTTCGCACATGTGAAAAGAGAGAGAGGAATAACCCAAACACTTGTCCTCGTCCTTCTTCTTTCTTTGCTAGCCTTCTTCTTCTTCTCCTTCGCTTGAATGATTAGAGGATGAATGATGTCCATAGGAGGTCGAGTTCCCTCCTATATATAGGCTTCCAAGGTGGACAAAATGCCCTAATTGAGGTCGACTTCTTAGCTGCTAGGCCGACTTGGTCTTGGAGGGTATTTTGACACTTTTAAATACAAAATTAATTCTTTTTACAAGTTACAATGTGTCTGATGTGGTCTTCTTCATATGACAATAACTCTTTTGATTTCCTGACCCTAGGACAAACCCTAGAAGCACTCAATGGGTGCTTGACCTCTAAAATAAAAGACCTTGAGCATGAAACCCGTGCTACAAAAAATAATAATAATCATTTTTCTTTCATTTTACAATATACAAGACTCAAAAGTACATTTCATATTTATGAAAACCGAACCTAGTTACACATTTTTCAACACTGTGGGGGAGGGGCTATACTTTACTTAAGCGAGAATCATTATTATTCCATGAAGATGGGGCTTGGGAGGGGCACAAACAACTATCCTGAACTTATGGCTTTAAAATTGTTGCTACATTTTGCAAAAGAAATAGGTTGCACCTCCCTACAATTTTTTGGCGATTCAATGTTAATCATAAATTGGGCAAAAGGTCCCCGATCGGGGCTCGAGTCCGCTGTATTGGTATTGCAGATATGATTAATGTGATGGAACGCAAGAGTGGAGGGTGGCGATACTCCATCCCTCGCACATTTGATTTGACTGGAAAGGTGGCAGCGCGCATGTATCATATTAATGGTGAAGGGGAAGGTGGCAGGGCTGCTTGTGTAATAGAGTTTTATGAGGGCATTCCCCCATCGTTATTCCATAGAATTCGGGATCCGAGAGAGGTTAAGGTATCAGGTGGGTTGGGAGATCGTTGTATGTAAGCGACGGAGTAATAACCGGCCCGCCACCCGCGAGCAAAAGGATTCCTCCCCTTGCTAGTCTTCCTCTGCAGGTATGTATCTTTTGCAAGTTTCTCTGTTACACGCTGCCCTATTCGCTCAGTTTCTCTGCTTTTTCACTGGCGAAGTGTTTTCATAATGATGTTTAGAGCTAGTTGGAAGTTATCCCGTGAACATTGGAAGGAAACAGTGGGTTTCTACGAAGGATTGTCTGCTTCTGGCTTTGTTGTTTCTATTTATTTTAGCATCTTGCTTTCACACATGGGGTTGTATTCGAGTGTTCTGGTTTGGTATTTAATTGTTCTTTCATGCTGGGTTGCTTGTGTTTACTACCTTGACAGTCTATTGGTTCTGATGATTCATAAGTTTTGGGTTATCTTGGATATGGTTCTCCCATGTTTGTCTTATTATCTTATTTTCAATCAACCTGGGGAGACTTGGGTGGTAGTCTTAGACCTCCTAAGCCAAACCCATCGTATTTTCCCTGATAATTGGTGGGTAGTCAGCTACAGTACTCACCGTAGTTTGTATGTATGCCATGATATCCTTACAGGTCTATCTGTTTCGAGAGGGTCCTTGGATCCTAAGCCAGTCACTCGCCATGCGACCGAAAATATAACGCCTTGTCCCAAGGTTAGCCATTATCGTGGTCCTTTGTTTATCAATCCTATGGCTCGCCCTTCCTCTGTCAAAAGCTCTTTGGCTAGTGGGGGTCATGGACGCAGCAGGAAGCAAGGGTCGAGTCGTGGTGACAAACAACCCCAACCTTGCCCAGTGAGAAGTCGAGGCCGCAAAACCACCTCCCGTCTCATTCATGAAGCAGCCCACGCATTCCACAGTGGTGCTCCGTCACAGGTAAGCTAGCTAATTTCGGGTTGGGAAACTGAGTTGAACCATCAGGAAGCCGATACAGAAGTGAATTTGGGTGATTGGCAAAATTTGGTGCCTGACCCGGGCCACTCCAGAGGCAGGTCCTCCCAATATAAACAAACAGTTTATCTCTATTGGATAATGAAGAACATTGTAACCAAAGCTTTGCCTAATCCACCAGCGGACTCTTCCAAGACAGATTATGGATTTGTTGATATCCACGAGGAATTTCAATTGATTCAATTTCAACTCCAACAATAGAATGGACGCCTTAGTAGCATTGAGCAGGGATATTCTGTGCATCCCTCAGCCAAAACTTCCTGGATAAAGCGCAAAGGATCTAGCCCCAGTGGATTCCTATGATGACTAATAGCATGGTTGGCTTAACTATGGCTTTATTTTTGTCATATGAAGTATCTACAGATTATAGTTTCTGTTTTGGTTATTTAGTATATAGAAGGCTACATGATATTCAAACATACAACTCTGCTTGATAGTCTTAAACTTTTATGTTTTTGGATGGCATATAATGTCGTTAAGTGGCCAACAGACCTAGTTTCCCTCTGGGCAGGTTGAAGCCACCTAATGATTTGAATTATGTTTGTAACCTGCCCTTTTTTGAAGCAAATGAATGAAAGAGGTCCTGCCAAGCTTACAAAAAAAAAAAAAAATTGGGCAAAAGGGACCCAAAGATGTCACAATCAGTTTTTGCTACCACTGTTGGAAGAAGCTATTCAACTCAGAGACTCTTTTTGACAACTGCTCTGTTTGTCATGTTTACAAGGAACGCAACTCACTAGTGGATTCTTTATCTAAGGAGGGTGTTCGGATGGCACTAGGTGATTGGCTAATCAAGGAATCAAATGATCATGGACATTACAAGTTTTATCATAGACCCTTCATAGAAGAGGGGCCACAAGAAGCGCAAAATCAAAGCTAAAGCTGGGATTTTGTCCACTGTCTGAAAGTACTGTGTGGGTTGTCAAGTCGGATGGATGACTCCCTTGGTATTAAGGGGGTGCAACAACATATAGTATTTTGTGGAAATATAAATGTAATACTCTCACAGAGCAGATATAAATGGCACGTTTATGTATTTATGTACAACAGAAGATATGAAATAGACTGAGTTTTGTTTAGCTTTTCTATATAGATGTGACGCACAGTCACATTATTTTTGGGTGATTGCTTGATCTTTATATGAATGCATACATCAATATGCATTAATAAAATTTTGTATCATTCACTAATGAAACGAAATTACGATTTTTTTCCGAGAAAAAAAAAAATTTGATGGTGGAACCAATGTACGAAACGCCCCCTCCGCCCCCCCCCCCCCCGGCTCCAACCTGCAATCCGCATCTCATATGGGATCCATCGTACGAAACGCGGATCGAAAATTCTAAAACGCGTTTCCCAAAAAATATGGTGATTCCTGTAAATTCTGAACCGTACAACCAAATCTGTGATTCCGTACGCCGGATCCATGTTTCATACGGCGGATCGACATACGGAAGCGTCGCACTTCGGAGGTGGATCCGTACGGATCGCGAACGCTTCCGTACAGCGACGTACGGATCCGATTAGAGCAGCAATAAATAATTTTAAAAAGATAAAAAATAAAAAATAAATAAAAATAATAATAATAATTAGCTTTAGTTGGGTTAGAGAGTGGGTTAGTGTTGAGTTAGGGATAGGATGAAAAAGATATAAGCACACTTTCACCTCTCATTTGCTCACTTGTGTTTTTGGAGAGCTTGCAGAAGAGAGGAGAAGAGAGCTTGGAGAAGAGAGAGTTGAGGAGAGCTTGGAGGAGTGAAGGAGGAGGAGCTTGGAGGAGTAAATAAGGGCTTCCATCTACAAGAGCTAAAGAGGTAAGTGCAAACCCCAAACTTTCTCATTTTTTTGTCATTGTTTTTGTATTTTCTCTCCTCCCTCTGCTAAACTTTCCCATTCTTTCTTCTTGTTCATTTATTTGCAAGTTGTCCACCATCTATATTCATATTCAAAGACGATGTTTTTTTGGCTTCTATGTATCATTCCAATCTTGGTTTTGATGATGGTAAGGGGGAGTAGAAATAGAAGAGAAGAGCATGAAGAAGAACAACATAGTGGTCCCCATATGAGTGACCCAATGTATGATGAGGAGGAAGGATTTGAAGAGGAAGGGGATGATTTTGATGAAAACATTGAAACACCGGAGGGGAAAGAAGCATTGACAACCCTTGTGGAACTATGTGACCAAACTTGAAGGGGGAAAAGGTGGTGTAAGCTACAAGTTTTTGTTCCCTCATGGTTGTCATGGAGGAAAACCATATAGTGGTTCATATACCCGTGTGAGGAGGCATCTTTGTGGGGTGATGGACAGTGATGAAAAAAAGGGTGTTGTGGGGATAGCAATTTGCCCAAAGGTTTCAAATGAACAAAGAAGAAAATACATCCAAATAGAGGAGGTTGCACAACAAAAAACCAAGAAACAAAAAACTCAATCTGAATCAAGTGCAACCTCTAGATTTGGTAGCTCATCTCCTCATGATACTTCTACAAGCTCTAGAGGTAAAAAAACAATAGGGGATTTCCTTAGTGTCGCTGGGAGGGATGATGTGGATGGAAAGATAGTCTGATTTCTTTGTGCTTGTAGTGTACCATTCAATGTACTTCGCTCTCCCTATTGGCATGAAATGGTAAAGACCGTCAATGAAGCCCCAAAAGGATACAAGTCCCCCAACTATGAGAAAGCTAGAACAGTGTTATTAGAAAGAGAAAAAGGAAAGGTTCAAGTAGCTTTGACACGTTTTACAAATGAGTGGGTGGATAGTGGGGTATCCATTGTATCAGATGGGTGGACAAATATCAGAAACCAACATTTGATAAATGTTCTTGGTGTTTCTGCTAGTGGTGCAGTGTTTATTGCATGTCATGATTCCTCCTCTGTCAGTGCAACTTCCCAAAACAATGCAGATCTCCTATTGCAATCAATCAAAGATGTTGGTCCTAGTAAAGTGGTTCAAATGATCACAGATAATGCAGCAAATTGTAAGGGAGCAGGAAGAATTATTGAGCGTACTTATCCACACATATTTTGGTCTGGGTGCTTGGTGCACACATTGAACCTTTTGATGCATGATATTGTGAAGCATAAAGAACGTGGGTGGATTAATGAGCTTTACAAGAGAGGGAAGCAAATCATTAAATTTATCACAGGGCATACAAGGGTAAACTACTTCTATGGCACTTACTCCAAGTTGCAATTGCTTAAACTTGCAAAAACAAGATTTGCAATTTATTACCTCACCTTTAGGCGACTAGTGAAGGTGAGACAAGCTTTAACTAATATGGTCACCGCTGAATCATGGGAGGAAATTAATACGGATAGAGATGGTGCTAATGTAGCCAAGGACACTATTCTTGACATGTACTTTTGGTCACAGGCTAAATATGTTTTGTAATTCACCAAACCAATTTATTACATGATCAAGTTTGTAGATTCAGATCGGCCAATAATTGGGGAGGTGTATGAGCAAATGGATAACATGTTGGGGCAGATTAAAGACATTGTTGAGCCTAGAGATATCACCTTGTACAGTTATATTTGTGCAGAGGTGGAAAAACAATGGGATATTCTAAATGTTCCATTACATGCATTAGCATATCTTTTGACACCTAAATACTATCATCCATCATGGCTTTCAACACCAGCATCTCGGGGGGGGAGCAGGAGAAAACCACACCTAGATCCAGAGGTCCTAGAAAAATATATGATTGCATTGACTAGATTAGTCCCTGATGAGGAGGAGGCTGCCTTGGTACGGAAACAGTGGAGCAACTATACGCTTTCCACTGGTCCATTTGGGAGCATGCATGCTATTAGAGATCGAGAGAGTTTTTCTTCTATTGAGTGGTGGAACATACATGGAGGTGCTACTCCAATTCTACAGACTTTGGCATTGCGGGTGCTATCACAGGTGGTAAACACTTCTTCTATAGAGAGGTGTTGGAGCTCTTATTCTTTCATCCACAGTGTTAAAAGGAACAGGTTGAGTTTAGACCAGGCAGAGAGCTTGGTTTATGTTCATTTCAACTTGCAATTGTTGTCCCATTACTGTGATGATGCAAAGAGTAATAAAGACCTTAAGGTTTGGGACAGGTATCCAGAGGAGGCCAATTTGGATGATGGAGTGTTGCGATTAGAACAGTTAGAGGATGCTCTTATCCATGATGATGATGATCGAGTTGACATGCCACCCCCAACTGGTCCCTTGCTTCCTAGGTTCAATGGTTCAACACCAACAGCAGGGGCTTCGTCTTCATCAATTGCAGTGCCAGTGCCACAACTTCCACAGCCACCATCTTTTTCATTGCCACCACGTGGAGGCCCACCACCACGTACTCTTCGTGGTGGAAGGAGGAGAGATTAGTAGATATTTTCACAATTTAATGCTTTTGTCATAGATTAGACTAGTAGGATTCTTGTGAATTTGAACTTTTTTGTCTTGGTGGTCGCCAAGTGGCCTATTTTGTAAACATTATTATTTGAATTTTGGACATGACTAATGTTGACAGTTGCTCACTTGATAGATAATATGCTTTATGTTTTATAATATGGTTAAATGTCTTATGTTTCATAGTATGCTTAAATGTTTTATCATGCTTAAAAATTTGATGTATGTTTGTAATTGCTAGGATCTAGAATCTAGATGGTTGATGCTCAAATAATTAATTATTGATGTACAATGGAATCATGGATGTCATATCTATCTTGATTTATGTAAAAATATGCATGTTTTCATGTCTTCTACAACTAATATGGTATCTGGGATGTTTGTTTTGAATATAAATGCAAAAAAATATAATATATATATACACTAGACGCTTCCGAAACGCTTTGCTTCCTAAATTTTTGGAAAATGATGCTTCCGCATCCCCGCTTCCAAAAAACGTCCCCGCTTCGTGCAACGTTAGGTGGAACATTGTTTGTCATTTCAATGTTCTTGCTCGTTTATCCATAATGATTTCTTTCCAAGTTTCAATATAATATATATATCAAGTTTCAAGTTTCTTTCCAAGTTTCAATATATAATCATGTTTCCCCATTTCCAAATTTTTGGGGGGTCACGTTTCCAGAGTGTTTCCATTTCAGAAACGCATACCCGTTTTCCTGTATCATGCAACTTAGTATCAAATTAATGGAAAGCCATGACATTACCCTTTCTGGTGATCAGTAAGTACTTTGCATGGAGGGTTGGTAATGAGGCATAGGTGACGATATGGATTGATGCAATCATGGGATGTGGACAAGCAGTCTTTCATGCTGAAAATTTGGTCTCAACTTTGCAGGAGTTGAGGAGGTGCACACCAAATATGATCAGCAATCCAACTAAAACTACCCTCAGATCCCAAGGCTGGTTGTCATTTCAGGAATTAGGGCTGAATGATGAGATGATTCAAGGATGGGAATCCTTTCTGACTGAAGTGAGAAGAGGCCGTATAAGGTAAGTGAGAGTCTCAATGATTTAGTATGGGCAATGAATAAGATTAGGGGTTATTACGATGTGAAGCTCAGCTATCTGTCTCTGCAATCCCTCAACCCAGCTAAGATTAGATGGTGATGGTCAAAATTGTGGAGGTTAAGACTCCACCTAAGAGTATATTATTCATGTGGTTGATTCCAAATAATAGAGTATTGAATTGGGAAATGCTTCAAAAGAGGAACAAGATTGGCCCTGGAAGGTGTTCATTGTGTAAAGCAAATGAGGAGACTACCACTCATCTTTTCTTATCTTGTCCATTCTCTATGCAGGTCTATAAGGATTTGGAGACTTCGTTGTGTCTTCAAAATCTGTAGCATAAAGAGACTGTGGATATGAATTTCCATGAGTGGCTTATAAAAAAAAAAGTCGAAGTCTTTTAGAGAAGTTCCCTACTTGGTCACTTGGGGAATATGGTTGGCCCAGAACTCTAGTTTATTTGAAGATAAACCAATCCCATATTTTTAAATCTCTGGCCCAGTATTGGCTCTATTATTGGTTTACAAGCCTAAACTAAGTATAAAGGAGTGAAGGGTTGTGGGAGCACTTCAAATTGATAGGTTTTATGCTTGGAGTTTTTTGAACAGGGCCTGTCAACAGCCAGGGTAGACATATAGTCTGGGTTTTGTTTTATTTCCGTCAGATTCTCATTTCTTCACTGCAAAGGCTACTCTGGGAAAAAGGAACAAATAATGTTGGGGAATTCAAGGCTTTACTTTCCTTATGAAATCTGAACTTAACAAAGGGATTGTCAGGTTTCAGATTCCGGGGGATCCAGTTCTCACTATATATATTGGATGTCAGTTCAGCTTCTAGTGCATAGTACTGGTTTATCCCTGTTGGCTAATCAATTGAAGGAGATTTCAAGGCAATTTCAGGAGGTATTTTTCAAGCATGTTTACAAGGAGCTGGCCGATACCCTTTCTAAAGATGGTTTACAGTTTGTGGATAATCAAATCACTGAAGATGAATATCATGAGGAGCTTTTACTCTCCTCCAGGTCCACAGATGTTTTTTGAGCTTTATTTTTTTTTTCTTGGGTGGATTTCAAATGTAATTTTTTTACAGGCTTTAATCTGGTTACTCTATAGGTGTTTTGATGAAATGTAATGTAAGTCATTTGGACATGTCAATTTCAGGATTATCCTTCTGATGAATATTTGGTAGAACTATAACCAGTACAGTGATATATATACAGACCGTAGCATAAACTTTGACAATCGATTATTGTACATCACACACCATGTGGAATGTATTTTTAATTCTTCTTGAAAAAGGATACCTTTTTTCTTGAAAAATTTTATTTATATCGATATTATATATACATTTCTAGTTCACTCTAACAAGCATCTCAGGTTACGTCATCAGCATTCTTTTATTGATATATTTGGTCTTTGAAATCTCTACTCAAAAGATATGTCATCGACAGTCAAGCCACTGATTTAATTTTCCATCGAAAACCTCTTGGTTCAACACAACTTACAGTTAGCCTGACTATGATCTAATTAATTCATCATGGAGATAGGGTGCAATGACCTCATGTAAACACGTGAAAGTCAAGGATGATTTTGTCCTGATGGAATCATTGAGCCTTAAGAATTTACCATTCAAATTGAGGCATATATAGTCATGTCAGGTTCATCCATAATAATCACGATTCGCTAGATTTATAGCCTCCATATACAAACAGCCATGCATATACCCATTCGCTTAACCTCACACCAAACCTTGTCAGCTGGATTCAGGAGACTGAATCCTCAAGAATATAACGTCCATGTTCATTGGACATGAAGCTGAGTTTTTCTAGTCAATCTCTTCCTGTAAAACGTGCCGTTGCATAATTACATCCAAAATCATGATCTTATTCAGAAGAGAAAGGAAAAAATATGGATGCCACTAGATTCCTTCCCAGATAATCAACAGCGTCTCCTTCTGGGAAGGATGATATGATAGTGTCACCCCTTCTCATTCTTACAGAGTGTTCGATCACTGACATTGAATGCCCATCTAAGAAAAAAAATTATGGGAAGTTCATTCAAGACCTTCCGTATATGCATAATAATGTCTACAATTATTTGGTAACTCAAAAAATTAATATAATTCATAGCAGGCAGATTGGATGGCATACCAGTAGCATCTTGAGGAGAGTATGCGTGCCAGTGTGAGCAAGTGATCTATTGAAACGATGGTTTGCTTCTGGCTGATCAACATACCGTGCCACACTCTCACCTTGTTCATAAGTCTCCACCAAAACTGCCGGGTGTACAAGTGGGTACAAGGGCTTAGGAAAAGACACATCTTTCCACCTGCGAAAATTGTAAAGAAAGCGGTTCAAGTGTGCAGCTTCTCTGGAAAGATCGACTTGAGACAACATAAAGACAGCAAATTGTTGTACACTTTCTTCAAGTCTCAGCCATCTCAATGCTGGCAAACAACTAGAAAGCTTTGCAACCCAATTTATTATGACAAAATCCCTCCGAATCACTTCACTAACTCCAGGGTGTCTGACTTTTACCGCAACAATCATAGGCTTTACCTTCTGACCAGGATACTGAAATTTCAGAGTAGCCTTATGCACTTGGGCAATACTGCCAGAAGCAACGGGCTCCTCTTCAAAGTTCTCAAAAACTTCATCAATTCTACGACCAAAAGCCTTTTCAATAGTTTCCTGTGTATATGAAAATTTATGTGCTGGTGCCTTTGTGTGCAGTTTTGCGAGCTCCTTACACAAATCTCTGGGGAAAAGATCTGGACGTGTAGCTGCCCACTGACCCCACTTAATAAAGGCAGCCCCTGCCTTCTCCAGAGATCCATGAACAAGCTGCAGCCATCTTTCTCTATACCTTCCCTTAAACATAGATGCAAGTGGAGCCATCACAATTGCTGGTGTGAATAGTGTCATCAAATAAAGTGCCCTTATCACCAAAATAAGGCCCTCCAGGATTGACCAGATAGATGATGTGAAAATGGCATGTCTATTAATTACTTGACTGTTCAGAGGGACACTAGAATACAATTCTTGTGATTCAGCCCAACTATTACGTGCCCATGAAGCCTCCCCAATAATAACAGCCAATATTCGAGGGGTGAGATGTGATCTAACACAAGCCAAGCTCACAGCACGAGCAATCTTACTAATTGCTGGAAATGTAGGACCACCATAGAAGCATAACATCGAGAGTCTCCTCCATGCAGCTTGAGCATGGTACGTCATGCCAACACTTGCTGGCATCGCAGAAAAACCTTTGGAATTATGTGGCCTACAAAGATTATACCTGAGTTTGGAGAATCCTGAAAGCATTGGGATAGAATGTGCCCTTCTAGCACTTTCCTGGACAGAACCATATCTGTCATCTATCCTACTCCAGTAGGACTTCTTGTTCTGTGAATGATGAAATCTGAAATGGTTCCACAATATTCTAGGTACACCGGGCGAAGATGGGCTCCCATGTGCACTTCTTCCTATATCTTGCAACTTTCGAATGGCCAAAGCACAACCTACTTTCTTGATAGGTCCACGTCCTACTTTTTTAATGTGTTCATATGCTAAAAACCTGCAAAAGATTATAGGGCAAGCATCAGAGATCAAATTGACAAGCCTGCGGTGCCCTTGAGAGACTATTTAACCTTGAAAATCCAAATGGGATGAATAAGGTATATTTCGAAGAAATCTCCTAAAAAGGGGGAGTCAGTTTAATGTCCCCTTCAGGTGAAAAGAGGTAAATCAAATGAAGAGCCCTTGTGTCATTTCCTTATTGTAGAAAAGCTGGGCGTTGTTCAACATGAAATTTCTCGACACCGAAATCGTAACATAAAAAACCAGGATTTGGTCACTTACATTGTTACATATTTATCGTCCTTGTTGTTGTTAACGGGATTGTTTGATCTGAATTCAGTTGAATGTAACTGATCGGCCTTGGTCTGAAGATCCCACTAGAACATAATTGCAAGGAAGCTCAGAAATTGTTTCTTTTCTTTTGGACAAGATCCTGCAAGCAATGCAAGCCTTGAGAAAAAATCCGCCAGGCGAAAGTCTTCCAAATCCCCGAATTGTTTGATAGAAAGGGCGGTGACTACCACAAGAGTTCGAAGGCTGTGAAAGCCACAACAATAGATTTAAGATTTTAGATTTTAGTCTCGGATTTTAGATTCGCCCGAATCATATTCGCCCTGTAATGGTAAGAACAACCAATAGGAAAGTCATATTAAGGAATCCAGGAATATGTGGTTGTCTTTCGCCTTTGCCTCTCGTCCCCAAATTTAGTGAAGTCTTGTGGAGGAATGCAAGTCGCACCCCCAACAGTAAATTGAAACCAGATCGTCCTCGCCTATTCTGTATTAATTTAAAGTTTATGGAGATGACAGGCAATGGAGGTCCCCGGTGCAGAGTAAGAGGATTTCTTTATAACACTGAAGTAATAAAATACGTTTCAATGCTGAAGAATTATGAACCCTAAATAAGGAAAGAACTTCGAGATTTTAAAACTCATAAAATATTCTATATTGTTAACACCATTCAAAATTATTTTGCGTTTTTTTCATATGCCGTTGGAAACGGTGAAGGGTCGTCTATACTTTCCAAGGACTTTAGAAACTAATCTTCTTCGAAGGTATAGATAATGCCGCTGATAAATAAGATTTTAAATTGTTTTGTGGTGTGAGGTTTTCAAAAGCTCTTGCTCCGAGCTCATATTCTTCAGCATTTTATCAGACCAGAGATCATATAGAGAGGATCAAAATATTTTTTAGGGTATTATTTTCAAACAGGGTACTAAGAGACTTTTTTATAACAGTTTATATCCAAACTCTAGATAAGTAAGGATTTGTGGAACTTCATCTCGCCACACGAGATTTCAGTAGCAAATCTGTCTCAGATTCGTTCCTAAGAGACGGACTAGGTCTTCCATACCTCAGCAATGCGCGAACTCCCCCAGGGAATGATCTAGTGGACAGTCTGCACTTTCCACCAACCCTTCATCGGACCAACAAACTTTGTGGAGTTTCTTCAATGTTCATTCAACCTCAGATGTTAGGAGAGATGGGTTTGATCCTCGGACCCATTAGCTCCTAGATTTTCTCGGCCAAGGCATTCCATACATTGTATTTGTATATTCTTGCATTGTACCTTTTATGTTCATGCATTGTATTTTTTGTAGGAGACCGTTTGGTTCTCCCGCATTGTATGAACATCATTGTACTCAACAATCAACAATCCCTTTGACCTACATTGTGGTCAGTAGTTGGACATAAATATAATTATCTTATCTTATCTTGTCTTGTTGAGAAAGGGGTTTAATATAAGAGTTTCAAGAGTGATTATTGGACATTTGTAAATAGAAACATTTTTATTTTTAATACCATTTTTTTTTCCTATAAGCATCTAACAAAGTAATCATAATAACAATTCAATAAAGTAATCTTATCTCATACTATAAAGCATTTTAATCATATAACAAATGGTTTGGTTTGGTGAATATGGTTGCATAAAAAACTTTTAGAGTGTAATCAATTTACTTTGTTTATATTAGGTTTGGATGGCACTCGAAATATTAAGATGGAAAGAATCTTTCAATTTCAGCATTTAAATATTAACTAAGGGGTAAAAGATCTTGGTTTCACTCTAAAACTTAATTATTATGGTAATGTTTGTGAAGATATCCTCTTAAAATACACACTATAGGATATTTTTAATGGCCACCTTAGTGTCGTTGCACACTTTGATCCTTGTCATTTTGTTACAACATCTAACCACATAGGCATGCCACGTGAGCTCCATGTCAATGCCACATCATCTCCACCTCAGTGCCATGTTTGCACCTTGTCATTTCCGTGTCAAGTGCCACATCATCACCAAGTCATCTCCACATCAACACCACATTATAGTCCTTATCAAACCTAGTAGTGTTGGGAGAATAGTCTAATAGCAAAGTTTCCCAAATTTTTGATATCCAAAAGTCGGCAGGCCAATAAGCAGACACACCCATCATATGACAATAATTAAACTCCTAGCAAATAACAAACTTTTCAAGTTCTATCGATATCAAAGGCACAAACCGGTAAGCTCTCCATGAATTATCCAACATCATAATGCTTGATCTCCCAATAGCTGATGTCGCTACCTCCGAACCACCTCCAATATACTCAAGGGTTACACTTTGCCTTATGGGTTAACATCCCACTAGGAGATGTACACCAAAAGCACTCTTGCTTATGTGCTTCCCCGATTCGATAGGCATCAACCAACGAGGATCAATCATGTTACCCAGTGGACTTGTTAGGTCTATCGGTATTGAAATTTCACTTCACATACACCTTGAGAATTGATCAATACCTAGTATCTCGATAAGCTAGTATCCATGACCCCAATAACATAGTCCCACCACTAAATAATATTAAAGGAAAAGTAGTGAAATACTGAATTTCGATAGTCAATCCTCCAATGTTTGACAAATGATACTCTATTCATTGATAGGAAAAATCTCGGGGACTTGTTGATGGAATGGGCCATCAGTGTTAAGGAAAAGCTATAGTGGTTTTATATGGAAATGCCTAACACCCTAAGGCACAATACTTTGAGGCCTAATATCTCGATAAATTGGGACTCCCAAAATCTTCCTTCCTAGGGGTTAGGCCTCCTTCTCACATATGCACCCAGTCATAGCCCCATGTCGAACATGTGGCCAAGGGTTGAGGCCAAGGTTCCCAACTGCAAAATTCTAAACATTTCGAAGACATAATGGGAGAGGGAGGGGTGGAGTGTTAAACCCTGAATTTCTCCCAAGAAAGATGTATGCAAATGGGATCCTTACAATGTCTTGAAAGCTTAAAAGGATACCTTGTGTTAGGATATTTAGACACTTAGGAGTTAGTTACATTCAATTTAGTCTAATGTGTCTATTAGGTAAAAGTGTGTTTCTTTAGTATACGGTAATTCCATTGTAATTTAACAGTCACGATGTGTTTTAGACATAAATTGATCTGACGGTTCATATTCTCCTTAATACTAACAAATATTGATCAATGGATTAACACCTAGCTGGTCCACAATATTTATTTAAAGGGAAAGAGGGCCATGGCTAATGATCGATTCTGAGAACTCTCTTATGTAAAATATTTTATTTTGCATTAATAAATTTGTCTGAAGTCGCATTGGTTAGGGTCGTGGATTGTTTCTCTCTTAAAAGGTTTTAACCATGTAAAAATATTGACATTGTGATCTTAGATCTTGTTGTGTGAGTGGTTAGTGAAAGTGGTCATCCTGTATGAAATACACTATTTACCTGAATATGGTATCAGAGACTATTTGAAGAACTACTAATGTTGATGATCGAGATCTTGAAACCAGTGTTTTTGCTTTTCTAAGATCTATTATTTGTATATCGTGTTGACCTAAACACATTGTTTCATTACATCTAGAATGTTGTTTTCAGCTAAGAACACCTTTCGTTTCATCCAAAAAGGTGTTTATTTTCCCGAGATATAGCATTTTCCATTAGATATGGTGGTATAAAGTCCAAATACACCTTTTTTTGAAAAAAAATACAAAGTTCATGTTTCAATTTTTATGTTTATATTCCTAGTTTTCTACTCTTTTTTATTTGCATATGCTCTTTGCCCTGTGTTATGTGCAATCTCAGCGAACCAGAATTAGAGTGGAAAGTGTTTTCTTGACTATGTATGCTCTTTGTTTTGCGCTTTGTCCAATCTCAACAAATCAGAAAACAACAAGAAAGCTTGCATTGTCTAGGTAAGGTAACCAAGATTTAACCCCTTTGTTGTTGAGTTTTGGAAATTTCTCTCGCATTGTGGCTTGTTTTTTTGATGAGCACATCTTTTTTGGAAAGCACGCAAATCAAGGTAAAGTTCCAACAACAACACCTCAACCCTCCTTCGCTATTATTGTTATTTCTTTTGCACTAGTTAACTTGGTTAAAAGCTATTTTATTTAGTAAGAGGTCTCTAGTTCAAAAATAAAAAATTATTAAGTTTCTTTTTGAAAAAGTTCATGCATAAGTTAAATTATTTTATAACATTATTGTAAAGTGTATCTCACTTGTCTTATAAAAGTGGATTACTGTAAAAATAACTTTAATTTTTTTTTTAGTTATATTTTTTGTTTTTATTGTGAAATGTATTTCATTTGTCTTACAAAAGTGAATCACTATAAAATAATTTTAATAATTTTTTTTTTTTTTTTTGAATACAATTTTCATTTATAAAGTAACTTTATTGTAAAAGTGATTTTCACTTGTTTTATAGAAATGGGTCACTTCATAAAGTAGTTTATTTGTAAAAGTGAGCTTATAGGAAAATCTAGTGTCACTCTTTTAAACAACATATTTTTCAAGCTCTTTCTATCCAGATAGTTAGTTTCAACTTTTGAAATCACGCCTTCTACATATTTTAATATGGCCACTCCAAGTGGACTTTTTCTTACAGGTAACAACTACTTCTCATGGAAATTCCATATGGAGGATGTACTGAGAATTAAAAGATTACACTGGATTACCCTGGGACAATAATAGGTCATCATTGATCCTGATAAGAAAACCAAATGGGATAATAGGAATGAGTAAAGCTCATGGATTAATTAGAATTTCCATTTCTCCTTATTTACGATTTCATATTCAAGGAAATGATGCTCTTAATGAAGCTTGAGAAACGTTACAAAAAATACTTAGTGAACCTAACATTATTAGGTCTCATCAGCTTGAAAATTAGATCACGACTTTAAGTCCTAATGATTTCCTTTGCATTAAATATTACTTATCTAAGTGTAAAACACTTAGACATTTGCTTAAAGATTTTCAGGTTACTCTAGATGAGGAACATGGCATATATATTATTCTTTCAAATCTTGGCTCTAGGCTTTGGGAGCTATCTATCAAAAAACTTCTCTTGAATCTTTTTATGATTCAAGAGAAGAAGACAATCTTTTACACGTTGGAGTGATTAGCATTGCGACTACATCTAACAAGGCTTTAACGACCCAACAAAAAGATAAAACTAAGCATTCAAAGAAGAAACACCCTCACAACAACAAGAAAATAAGAGCCTCAAACCCACTCAACCAACATCTACTCCTAATGGCAACAAATGGCCAAAATCAATGAGTAAGAAGAGTGGTAGACATTGTAACTATTGTAGGAAAGACAAGCATCTATGATCCAAATGCTTTAAAAAGATGGAGACCTTGGAAGCAGTAATGAATAAGCACCACATCATTCTTAGTTCTTCTAACACTTCTTCTCATGGACATGCACTTTATGCCTATGGTTTCTCCTTCAATGAAACCTTTGATTCTTCTTTTGATGAATGGCTTATTGATATTGTTGCATTTTATCATTTGGCTGAGGATAAAACCTTTTTTTCTCTATTCTTAATGATTGTAACACCAACCAAATATTTGTGGGTGATGATAGATCTCATAATTTTGTAGGGTTTGAAACAATTTAAGTAGATAATGGCAATTTCGATTATGTATTATGTGTACCAAGTCTTTTCTGCAGTCTTTTATTAGTATATTAGATAACTCACTCAAGTGATGGTAAAACAATAGAATTTTCACCTCACCAAGTTGTAATTAAGGATTTAAAAGATCCTAAGCGTGTCCTTGCCACTGGAATGGTTATGAGATTACATAGTTGTACAAGTTTAACAACTTTGGGTCATCACCTTTTCCCTTGATTTTTATTGTTCATAGTGATAACTTGAGAAAAAATTAGCATGAACAATTTGGTCATCTAAACTATTGTTCACTACAACAACTATGTAATCAAAATATGGTGATTGGTCTTCCTATTGCTTTTTACAAAGATGGTGTTGAAACACCATCAGGGAAATTTTGACAAATGTGACTTTGGCACACCTCAACCACTTCACAGCTTGTTCAAAGTGATTTATATGGTTTACTTTCTTCTCCTTCCTTCTTTGGGTTCAAATAATTCTTAACTTTCATTGATGACTTCTCTAAATGAATTTGGTTTTATTTCTTAAAACTAAAGAGTGAATATTGACTTGTTCTTGGCCTAAAGGGTCCTTGTAGAAAAACAATATGGACATCAACTGCAAAGTTTAATAACAGATAATGGAGGTGAATATCTCAACAATAAATTCACAATTTACTACACTACACATGGCATTCAAATGCAACATATTGTTCCATGTACACCACAATAAATGGTGTTGTTGAAAGAAAGAATCATACATGAAAGGAAATGGCTAATTGTATGAATCAATATAAGGGATCAAGTCTTCATTATTGGGTGGAAGCAATCAATTGTGAAAATTACATAGTAAATCACGCTCCCTAAAGGCTTAAGTAATATAACACCAAAAGAAGCATGGAATAAAATTAAGCCAATTGTAAGTCACTTTTGTATCTTTGGTAGTGTAGCACAGGCTCGCATTCTTGATGAAAAAAGGAAAACTTTACAACCTAAAAGGGAGAAGTGTATTTTTGTTGCATATTCTGGAGAAGTAAAAGGTTATAGAATTCTTCAACCTCACTACTATGAAATAATCATTAGAAGAGATGTTAAATTTGATGAAAATATCTTGGCCTACAAACCTAATTCTGTGATTGTGCCCTCTTCGACTTGCGAGCCATCTTTGAAATTTGTGTCACCTTCCCTTCCTATTCTGGTTTTTCTTCACATGAAGACACCGAGGGTGAAAATCCACATCCATTTGCTCACATTCCTCCATATGAGTCCATTGAACATGGACTTTCACCAAGACCATAACTTCCCATATGGGTTCATTCATCATGTGAAACAACTAGTGACCTTGTTACTAATCCTATCGATCAATGTTGTCCTTGTTCAAAGTTCCAACGAGCCTCCTTTCTTTTGGCTCAAGTTTCATATACTCATTATCCATAAACATTTGCATAAATTTCAAGCCATCGAGATTGGGAAATAACAATGAATGAATAATATCATTCCTTGATGGAAAACGATACTTGGGAACTTGTACTTCTTCTAAAAGGAATAAAAATTATCAGATGTAAATGGGTATACAAAACTAAGTATGCATCATATGAAAGTGTTGAAAGACATAAGGCTTGATTGGTTGCTAAAGGATTCTATCAAGTTGAAGGAATTTACAACAAAGAAACCTTTTCCCCTTGTCACCAAAATGAATTCCATTTGCCCTATTCTAACCCTTGCTACCGCACATGGATGGGAGGTCCATCAAATGGATGTTAAATCTTCCTTCTTGCATGGGGATGTACAAGAAGAAATCTACATGGAACAAATTCCTAGCTCCTATCAGAGTGACTCCATCCTTGTGTGTTGCCTTAATAAATCTATATATGTCTTAAAAAAGCTCCTTGAGCTTGGTATGCAAAAATGGATTGCTTTCTTCTTGACAGTGACTTCTCTAGATGTCATTCTAACCCCACTATCTACACCAAGAAAGTAGGAAGCCATATCATAATCATTTTCCTTTATGTTGATGACCTTATCCTCATTGTTAGTGGCCCTCAACTTTTATCCCATGTGAAGTCAAGCTTGTAGAAATTATATAACAAGCATGTATATCATGGATTCAATATGATCTAACAATGTACTAAAGTAAATATTGAATCGCTTCTACAAATATTTTGCGGAATTAAAAACGCAATTGCCAATCATATGAAGCAAAGAAGAATTAATCAAGCCACAACACAAATAATTTCTCGGGGAAAGCTTGCTGCTCAAAATCCCACTATATTCTACTGTATATTCAACTTGGAATCACGAAACAATTACATACAAGTCTTCTCACAAGAGCCCTCATGTATTCAGCTGATTGTCTCACACTGTCACACATAAAACTGACCAATACTTAGACAATTTACTACCTCCAAACAGCCTGCTTTGCTTGCGCAATCCCTGATGAATGCAATCCCTAAAGAATAGGAATTTTGGCCTTCCTTGACTACGCAAGTATCATGGGCACTCCAATGGGTGTTTGGTTGCATAGGTGCAACCCAATAATCCTACAACTGATAGTGAACTTCTCTTTCACCTAGATCTCAACTAGGTCTCCACTGGATCTGACATGCATGCAACTAATAATAGTAAATCCTCAGTTGCATGTGAGATCATTGATTGTGAATTAATTAATATTTAATTCACTTGATCTCTCACTAGTGTATCTAACAGTTATAACTAGCACAATTGAGTTTAACTCACTTAACTGAGTTAAGCTGATGACAACCTGCATTAACTAATGCACCACTACACTTCGAACTCTGTTACAACTAGAATTACTCTGCATGCCTCACCAACTACCTCTAACTCGAAATTCATGAGTTTACTGAGTTTATCACACTCAGTTAACTATTTTTTATTTTTTTCTAAGTTAAACTATTTCTATTAAGTCATATGGAACAGAAAATTATAGGTCTCTTCCTGTGGATTGGATGAGTCTAGTCCATAGGGAAGTTTCAATAGTTTTCCACCAAAAATTGGACTGCCCCAGTAGGGGAAACCAATCCTTAGAAACCAATGAGTCTCTGCTACCCAAAGCGAGAAACCAACAGATTTAAGAACCAAAATATAACACAAGTCACCAAGAGGACAATTCCAAAACATAAGCATGCTAATGAGAAAAAAGTTGAGCCTAAGGGGAACCTGCATTCTTGTTACTGAGTGTGGGAACTTCTTCCTCAATTTTGCACACGTAGCACCCATCGTCCGACTCTTTGCTCTGCGCGTGGCTGGAAGGTTGAGGCTTTGGCGACACTGGGGTGTCATGATTAGCCGAGGTAGCCGCATGCAGTCCTGGCTGATCCATCTTGTTGTTGGTCTTCTGGACCGAGCTGCTGTCTTCACCATTGCCGGAGTTATCACTGGAATCATCGCTACTGCTGGAGGCACTTTGCACTGGGAGCGCTTTCATCTTTTGGGGGATGAAAGCCGGCTCAGGAGGAATCATAGATTTGTGTGGCCTCTTCTTCCTGTTGGAGATGGAGGGAGTCGAGGCGGGGGCGGGGAGCTGCATAGAGAGTTGGGAATTCAAGTTGACAGGAGGGTTCATGTCGGGCTTGTTCCAGCCAATGGAGAGATTCAGGTCCCAGCCTTGAGAGAGCGAGAGCGGAGGACGGGAAGGCTGGCCACGCCCCCCAGCTCTTCTACACCTCATTCTATGGCGACGAGGCATAATTGTCCACGGAGCTGAGTCACCGGACCAGAAGGGGGCCGAGGAGAATGCTAGATAAGAGCAAATGCTGAAGGGAAGGCGAAGGCTGGTCGGATGAGGACCTTGAACCAGAGGCGGAGGGAAGTTGACAGACAATTGCACCGAGAGTGAACGAGAGGGTCGAAGTGAGGACGAAAGGGCCGAGGTGATGGGCTTAAAGGCCATTGCAAGCAGCGTTAATGAGGTGCAGAGCAGGTACGTCGAGAAGAAGGTGGCGGAGGTTGGAGTAAAGGCACCCTCATGCCTGCATTTATCGCATACCTCTTTTCCATGAGAAGTCACATGGAGCAACCATGTGTCTCTCCACTTGGCTGCCCGGTGGTGCGTTGTATTGATGTCATGCACCCGCATCTGGGGCACACTCAGTTAACTATTACAAGTTATTTTGAGAATATATTAAATTTAATTGTCCATCTTAATTAAGGGATAGCTAAAATCGACATGCACCAAATTTAGCCCTGTGGGCCCCACCCTAGTGTAGGTGTTGCTTGGACCTGTGGGTCCCACACTAGGCGTGGGCGCTGAAATTTCTTGTTGAATCTCAACACTCCCTCTCAACAAGGAAGGGATTATCCTTTACCCCGATCCTACCTCTATGGTATTCGAATTTTCTCCTGGTGAGCACCTTCGTCAAAATATCTGCATCCTCATCTTACGTGGGAATGTTGTTGGGCTTTGAAATTGTCATTTACTTCCATTAAATTTTCACTTATATTTCCATATTATCACCTTCACTCCACCTCCATTTCATTACATTTACCTTACCATTACCACTATTGGGTTACATTTATGTTTTTCCAAACTTTATTAATTCCTAGTATTTTTAAGTGAATTTGTGGTTAAAAAATAGAAAATAATATGCACATACTTATACCTTAACAAATGGAATGAGTTTGTTGCCATGTGTAGGTCAAAAAGAAGCTTCCAAAAGACTCTTATGTGGCCTCCTAAGGCCAAATTCGAATTTGGATGGAGATGATCATGGGATCATAAGGCTATGTGTCTCATTTCCTATTTGTATTGTAACTCTAAGAAGACATGTGCCTTATCACTTCCTATTTGGATTGTAACTCTAGAGATATAGGGAGAGATTCATTGACTCTCGTTAATGAGATAGCTTCTCATTTTTCGTATAAATAGGGGAAGTTTTCTTCTATCAAATCATGTGTAAAATTGGAGTTATGCTCAAAGCATTGAATATAGAATCAGATTGTGGCAGCTTACTTAAGAATGTTCCTTCATTTTGACTTGGTTTTGTTTACATATGGAGCATCTCGATTTACCATCTCTCATACTTTTAGATCAGCTACCTAAATTGTGTGAGATTTACTTGCTTTTATAGACTAAATTTTATTTGCTTTTTTAATATTAGTTTTAGAATGATTGTGTAATCTTTACTTTTCTAAAAGCATTTCAAAAGGATAGATTTATCTATTTTCCAATTGGATTAATTTTGAGGCAATAGAGCTCACAGTTATTTAGTTTCCTTTCATGTCCTGTTATTTACTTTCTTAGATCAAACTATCAATTCATTGTATAATTGAATGTTCCTAAAAGATCATGCTAAGAAGGTGACTTGTCATACTTCCAAGTTGGGTGATTAAATGTTCAGCCTATACAATCATTGAGCTTTAATTTTACATGCTTTTACATTGTTTTCTAGATCAAGATCCTCAGTCAATTGTATAATTGGAAAAATCAGGCCAAGAAGGTGACTTGTCATACTTCCAAATTGGGTGATTGAATGTTCAACCTATGCAATCATTGAGCTTTACCTTTACATGCTTTTACATTGTTTTCTAAATTTAGATCCCCATTCAATTGTATAATTGGGTGTTCTTAAAGATCATTTCAAGAAGGTGATTTTATCATATTTATAAATGCTCGAATATCTAACCTATGCAATTATTGAGTTTTCCCTTTGCATGTTTTAATTGCTTTCCTAGATTTAAAGATTAAAGTATAATCGGTTGCTTGTACATCATTTCAATATCATATTGGATGCTGAAGTGATTGAACGTACCTTAGTTATTTTCCTTTACATGCTTTGAAATGCTTTCTTAGATTAAAATTTCAATTCCTGCAAGTGTGATTGTGCGCCCTATATTTTCTTTTGAATTAGTTTTCTTTCTTTTTGTTACTTGATTTCATAGGTTAGTTGAATTTCATTTTCATTATTTGATTTCATAGATTAGATGAATTGGTTTTCGTTATTTTGTAGTTAGATTGATCTAAATTGAAAGACAATTTCTAGCACATATAGTGCACGCATGCTTCACAAGCTTATGAAACCCCCGAGTTGACAAATTAAATGACAGGCAATTATTTTGCCCCAAAATTTTGGCGCCGTTATCGGGGAAGTGTGCATAGGAACTAGCTTTCAGTCTAGAGTGTATTTTATTTGTTTTTGTTTTTTTTTTACTAACCATTTATGGACAAATGATCTAGAATGTAGCCCAAAGACTACATTGAGGAATGGTATCAAAAAGTGATTGCGCCACAACATTCATCAATTCTTCAAGAGATCCTTGCGACAAATCGAAAGATCAAGTCGATTTCGCATATCCTTACAAACAATGAGGTACATTTTTCAAGTTGGGATATGAGCATTTCAAAAATTCTAATTTGTAAATGACTTCATTGGAAGCATGAATATACTTAAAAATAAAATAAAAATATAGTTTTTTTTTAGATAGATAGGAAAAATAAAAATAAAAACTTAGAACGTAGAATTTTTTAAATTTATTTATTTATTTATTTATTTTTTTTAAATAATAATCAACGTTGATTAATTCATTTTGAATTAATTTCAGTGACGCAGTAAGAATCACTTCATTTTTTATCACCATCAGAAATAAAATTTGTGTATGAAAATAGGAATTTATTTGACGATGCTGACTATTATGCTCTCTTCCCGCACCTTGTTGCGACCTGAAAGATCAGAAAATCAGATCAGTCAATTTAAAAATTAAAATTCAAAAATTCGTTAAAAATTTTGCTGGAAATTGAACTACAATTCTATTGAAAATCATTTGAGTCATGATTTTTTTTTATCAGTTCTACAAATTTTAATGTTTTGCATCCTCTCAATCTTTTTCTGATTTATTGAATTGCATGTGCACATTTTTTTCTTAAAAAAAAAAAAAAAGGCCCATGGAAAGGAGGTCCACGTATATGCGTGAGGCTAGCCTTTGGCTTGCCCTTACACATATGTGCATGCCTTCAATCCACACAAATACCCATGCACTGCAATATAAAAAAGGAACCTTCTCTTTTCCATATTTGATCTTCCTCAAGCAACAGTTATTAGAAATCGATTTTAAAAGTTGCAGAGATAGACAATGAAGGTGTATTGGATGAAGAAACTGCTAATGAAGAGAAGATTGCAGATTCAATTGCAGAGACAGACAATGAAAGTGTATCACATGAAGAAACTGCTAATGAAGAGAAGATTGCAGACTGTTGATGAAGACAAGATTGCAGATTCCATTGCAGGTAATTGGAATGAGGGAGATCGATCTGAACTTCTTTGTGAGAGACAAGCCATTACACATCAAAACCTATAAATAAAAAAATCAAATCACAACAATTTTATTTTGTTGCAGAAGTAATTGCCATAAATGCGTAACTGTTAAAAACACCCGATTTTAAAATGCATTTTCTGAGCAAACCAAGGCAAATTAGGAAAAAATAAAACATGGGTTTTTTCGGAAATGGGGTCAATTAGGTAACTCACAATAAATTTGTTGGATTTCGCATCCATTTGGGAGAAATTCGAGATTCTTTGGAGCTATGTTTTGCAGATTGCGTGAGGAAAAAGCCTTTTTAATGCACAAAAAAATCAGTTAAGAGAGTTGTGGCAAATTTCACATGCTCAATTGCACTTGAAATTTTTTCAACATAATAGATCATCCATAAATTGCATCATTACATTTTTTAGATTTAATTGGGATCCTGAAATCTCCAGAAACATTATCCATTCACCACCACAACAAAATAAAAAATAAAATAAATTAATTAATTAATGAGAAGGTTCTATCAAAATTAGAATATGTTCATATAAGCTGACTGATGTTGTTTTCAAATTTTAGATTAGACTCCTCAACGAATGCAATAATTCTCTTTGCAAAATAGTTTTAATAATGGATTTATGAACAAATATTAGATTGATTTAAAATAAAATAAAATAATAAATAAATAAAAATATAAAAATAAATAAATTTGCAACACAGATGACGATTCAATCTAACAGATTTAATAATGACTTGCAGAACAATTGGAAGATTATTTAGATGTTTTCTCAATATTTAGCATTTAAAATTTTGTTGCTGTGTATTTTTCTATGAAGCTTTAATTTGCAAGACACAACGAATCTTTGTGATGCCAATCATTTTTGCTGAGCACAGTGCATGAAGTCATCCAAAAACAGGGAGTTGATTTATTTTTCATGGTTATTTATTAAAAATGGATTGTTATCAATATCATGAATTGGACTAAATATAACACTTTTGATTTTCCTTAATCTGTTTCATTTGACATTCAAAATTTTGTGTAAGAATTAGAAAGGAATTGACCATTTCTTTTTCAACACACTTATGTTCTTTATGTCAAGTTTTTTTTGTAGGTTTCGGATGATCGAATGATCATTAACGAAAACCAATTGTGCACAATTGGTCTTCGAATGACCGATTTCATGAGAAACATAAGAACAAGTCCATGTCCAGATCCATCAAGACCATTACCTTTCCTCCATTTTGAATTATAAATCCAACCAAGCAATTCAAAGCAAACCACCGTTATTTCCCAAGCAAGAGTCAGTTGTTCATTTTTTTCACATACACTTTCCATTACTCTTTGTCTACTCCTAACCCACAAATAAAATCAAGAAGCCCACTTACATGCTTATTTCCCATTGTCATTTTCCATTTTCATCTTCCATTTCCATTTTCCTTCTCCTATCCTTTTCATTTCGCAAATAAACCTTGCTTCAATGCAAATTATTGATTCCATAGTCCTTTGAGTCTAAAATCCTTACAAAAACACCTTGAGGCTTGCATGCCTTAATGGCAAGTCTTCTTGCTGACGAACAATGGAATACATTAATGTCTCTTGTTTATCGGATTTTCTAGGTACTCGACAACAGCAAAATTATTCGTACCTAGCAAAATGTGTTTGGGCATCTTGACTCTCATTGTCATCAATGGTGAGAGTTCTCGTTTTTACTAGTGGCATTCGTTAATGGCCACTGAGTCAACAATTTCCTTCTATGTTCGACATCAGAACATCTATTCACATAGCAGGAATTATGCCAGCAAGTTTTGAAGACATGAAGACTATCATTTTCAGCATTTTGAAGCAAATGAAGAAGATATGTAGCCATAACAGATCAACTCCATTCTGCAACTGCAGAATCAACATCATTTCACAGCAAATTCAACAGTTTTAGTAGAAGCAATAAAAAGTCATCTTGACTCTTTTATCCATAACTTGTATAGCCACATGAAGAAGATTATGATCATAATTTTGCAACCACCACACATGAAACTCATCCATTTCCAAAGGGTAAGTTAAGGTATGTCATTTTCTAACTTTTTACCATAGAATTTCTTGAAAAGCTAGAATGACAATTTTTGGAAAAAAACACTTCTTTTCCTCATTTCATAAAATTGCTAATACCATTAGTTGGGGGGGTGGGGGTACATTCATATTCACATTTTTCCACATTCATATCACATTCAAAATCCCACACACTTTCAAAAGATATTAACTATTACATTATTATTATGAGCATACAATGGCTTTTCAAAAATACTCAAAAGACAATTGGATACAAACACAATCATGGTTGTCACACAAGAACCAACCATGATGCAATCCAATAGAAATATACTTTGCAACAATAATCAAATTATCATTATGCAAAGTTCAAAGATCAAAATTGAATGCAACAACAAAATATGGTTGTAACACAAGAACCAACCATGTTGCAATTCAACAAGAAAAGAAAAGAAAAAACACTTTGCAGACGTATGAATTTATCAAATGATATCGTGCAAAGTTAAGCCAAAGCTCAAGGATAAAAAATAATTAATGTAATAGATTGCATGAGGACATGCAATAGCTTAAGTTGGGGGGTATGTTGGGCCTTGAAATTGTCATTTACTTCCATTACATTTTCACTTATATTTCCATATTATCACCTTCACTCCACCTCCATTTCATTACATTTACCTTACCATTACAACTATTGGATTACATTTATGTTTTTCCAAACTTTATTAATTCCTAGTATTTTTAAGTGAATTTGTGGTTAAAAATTAGAAAATAATATGCACATACTTATACCTAACAAGTGGAATGAGTTTGTTGCCATGTGTAGGTCAAAAAGAAGCTTCCAAAAGACTCTTATGTGGCCTCCTAAGGCCAAATTAGAATTTGGATGGAGAAGATCATGGGATCATAAGGCTATGATGGGATCATAAGGCTATGTGTCTCATTTCCTATTTGTATTGTAACTCTAAGAAAACATGTGTCTTATCACTTCCTATTTGGATTGTAACTCTAAAGATATAGGGAGATATTTATGGACTCTCATTAATGAGATAGCTTCTCATCTTTTGTATAAATAGGGAAAGCTTTCTCCTATCAAATCATGTGTCAAATTGGAGTTATGCTCAAAGCTTTGAATATAGAATCAGATTGTGGCACCTTACTCATGAATGTTCCTTCATTTTGACTTGGTTTTTCTTACATATGGAGCATCTCGATTTACCATCTCTTATACTTTTAGATCAGCTACCTAAAATGTGTGAGATTTACTTGCTTTTATAGATTTAAGTTTATTTGCTTTCTTAATATTAGTTTTAGAATGACTATGTAATCTTTACTTTTCTAAAAACATTTCAAAATTATAGATTTATCTATTTTCCAATTGTATTAAGTTTGAGGCAATAGAGCTCACAGTTATTTAGTTTCCTTTCATGTTCTGTTATTTACTTTCTTAGATCAAACTATCAATTCATTGTATAATTGAATGTTCCTAAAATATCATGCTAAGAAGGTGACTTATCATACTTCCAAGTTTGGTGATTAAATGTTTAACCTATACAATAATTGAGCTTTACTTTTACATGCTTTTCTAGATTAAGATCCTCAGTCAATTGTATAATTGGAAAGATCAGGCCAAGAAGGTGACTTGTCATACTTCCAAATTGAGTGATTGAATGTTCAACCTATGCACTCATTGAGCTTTACTTTTACATACTTTTACATTGTTTTCTAGATTTAGATCCTCATTCAATTGTATAATTGGGTGTTCTTAAAAATCATTTCAAGAAGGTGATTTTATCATAATTCTAAATGCTCGAATATCTTACCTATGCAATTATAGAGTTTTCCCTTTGCATGCTTTAATTGCTTTCCTAGATTTAAAAACTAAAGTATAATCGGTTGCTTGTACATCATTTCAATATCATATTGGATGCTGAAGTGATTGAACGTACCTTAGTTGTTTTCCTGTACATGCTTTGAAATGTTTTATTAGATTAAAATTCAATTCCTGCAAGTGTGATTGCACGCGCTATATTTTCTTTTGAATTTGTTTTCTTTCTTTTCGTTACTTGATTTCATAGGTTAGTTGAATTTCATTTTCATTATTTGATTTCATAGATTAGATGAATTGGTTTTTTTTATTTGTAGTTAGATTGATCTAAACTGAAAGACAATTTCTAGCACATACAGTGCACGCATGCTTCACAAGCTTACGAAACCCCCGAGTTGACAAATTAAATGACAGACAATTATTTTTCCCCAACAAATGTACTGAAGCAACATTATTCTCCTCTGCACACAACCTCTGAGATGATGGTACTGGATATCTATGTGCTTGGACCTATCATGAAACACAAGATTAATCGAGAGTTTAATGCAACTGTGATCGTCACAATGAATCAATGTTGGATCCCTCTGAGAACCAAACAAACCAACCAAGATCTTTCTCATCCAGATAGCCTCACATGCAGCTTGTCTTGCTACCATGTACTCTGCTTCCATTGAACTGAGTGCCACAGATCATTGCTTCCTGATGTACCAAGAAACTGTTGTCGATCCTATGCTAAAGATCCCTCCAGATGTGCTCTTTTTGTCTGATGGACTACCTGCCCAATCTGCATCCGTGAAGCCTTGAAGCTTCACTACCCCTGTCTGTCTGTACCATAGACCATACTCTGATGTTCCCCTCGGGTATCTCAAGACATGCTTCCCCGCATTCCAAAAGAGCTTGGTAGGCTTAACCATAGCTTGACTCAGCTAGTTAACTGCATAGAAAATGGTTGGTCTGGTGTTCACTAGATACATCAGTGAACCAACTAACTTCCTATAGACAGTAGCATCCACTACCTCTCCAGAAGTAGCATCCTCTTTCCTCCAATTTCCTGGAAGAGAAGTATCCATGGGTTTGCATATCTCCATGTGAAACTTACCCAGTATCTCCTTGGTGTACTTGCCTTGAGAAACAAAAATTTCACCATCCCGCTGCCATATTTACAATCCAAGGAAATAATGAAGGAGTCCCATGTCCTTCATTCGAACTCCCTTGCAAGATCCTCCTTGCATGAGTGTATCAGTTTCTCATCACTAGTTAAAATTAGATCATCAACATAAAGAACAATAATCAATAGCTTACCCTCAACCACAATATGGTATAGATTTGCATCTGCTTCACTTTTGCTGAAGCCTAGTCCGGTGAAATAGTTGTCTATCCGAGTGTAACAAGCATGAGGTGCTTGCTTCAGCCCATACAGTGCTCTCTTGATTCGGCACACATGCGACTCGCTGTTAAATATTTCGAAACATTAAGGTTGCTCTATGTACACTTCTTCCTCAATGATCCCATTGAGAAACACAGTTTTCACATCCATCTGATGAATGCACCAACCCATTTGTGCTGAGAGTTCAAGGATGGATCTAATGGAAGGGTACCTTGAAAAAAGTGCAAAAGTCTCATCATAATCGATCCCCTTGATCTGTGAGAATCCCAGGGCCACAAATCTAGCCTTGTATTTTGCCACACTCCCATCAGCAGCTTGCTTTACCTTGTAGATCCATCTAGATCCAACCACTGATTTGTCGACCATTCTTGGGACAGTCTCCCATGCACTGTTCTTGACAATCTCCCATGCACTGTTCTCCACTATTGCATAAAATCAAGTTGGTTATTGCATTTCTTCCTAAAAGGAAGATGGTTCAGTGACAATACATTTGGTCATAAGAGCGATGTATCCAGTAAACCTATTTGGAGACTATCTTTATCTGCGTTGTGAAGTAGCGGATCCTACATTCTCTACAACATCAAGTCTCAATCTGTCAGCTTCCATGGTGTGCCTTATGCCATTTCTAATGGATGGCTCTGCATGACTGTTTTCCGCCACTCTATGATCCTCCTCATGTGGATGCTCCACATCTTGAGGCTCATCCTTGGGAACCAACAATTCCTCCTCTACATGCAAGTCCAACTCCCTCTCAAGGGAAAACCGCATGGCTTTCTCCTCATCAAATTTTTTATCCCGTCACATAACAATCAGTCTGTTGTTTGGAAAATACACACGATATTTGTGGGGTGTTTTAGTGTACCCCACAGAAATATCGATCTCAACTATCAGTTCCAGCTTCTTCCTGGCGTCCTCAGTCACATGCACATAAACAGATGAGTCAAAAATTTTAAAGTGTGAAACATCAGGTTTCTTACCAGTGAAAGCCTCTTCATGTGTACTCATGTGAAGTATCCTATGAGGACGATGGTTCTGCACAAATACCGCAGTGTTGCATGCTTCTGCCCATAGACGCATTGGTAGGCCTGGATCATGCAACATCGCTCTTGTTGCACCCACAATCGTTCTCTTCTTTCTTTAAGTGACCCCATTCTATTGTGGGTTATGAGGCGCTATCAGTTCTCTTCGAATTCCTTCTTTGCTGCAGAAGTTCTTGAATTCGTTAGGGATGTATTCACCACCATTATCACTCCTCAGAGCCTTCACTTGCTTCCCCGACTCTTTCTCCACTAGTGCCTTAAACTCAAGAAACTTCGATAATGCCTGATATTTCTTCTACATGAAGAAGATCCAACACTTATGAGAAAATTTTCACATAATACTTATGTTTTTTTGTCGAAGCAACAGAGAATGGTCCACACATGTCTGTTTGAACTCTCTCAAGGATCCTCGAAGCTTGGTTCTCCTTCTCATGAAAGGTGGCATTTACATATTTTCCCATAGTAAATCCCTTGCATGTGTCTGACTGCGCAAGTGTACCCTTGGGAAGATGTGTAGAAATTTGCTGCATGACTTTCGGGGCTCCATGGTGAAGATGGCCCAATCTTTTGTGTCATAATTCAACCTTATCTCGGCTCACCACTTTTTTTGCCTTGACCATCAATGTTGCGCAGTCATCTACATCCAACTTGTAGAGATTCTTAACTCGAATCCCTATCTTCCTGGCTTTTCCTGTTGTTTTGTGTCGCAGGAAAGATTTTCCTTCACTATGAACAACATCATAGCCTCTATCCTCCAACATTGCAACTGAGACTAAATTTTTCTTCAAACCTGGTACATGCATTACATATTTTAATTGAAAGGGTTTACCTTACTGCCTCTGGAAGGTAATGGTACCAATCCTGGTAGCAATGTACCGCCTGTCATCACCCATTTCAATATGCATCTAGAGATCCTTCTCCTCCAAGCTACTAAAAAGTTTCTTGTCTCCCGTCATGTGAAAAGAAGCGCCACTATCCAATACCACACAGATCCCAATGCACTTGACACCATGCATGAGATCAATGAGAATTCAAGTTCAAATTGCGAGGCTAAAGCCTCACCAACTGTAGATCCTCCAACCTTCTTATTCTTCTACTTTTGTGGACAGTTAGTAGCATAACGCCCATGCTCGTGACAGTGAAAACACTTCACCCTAGACATATCCCGCTTCTTGCCATCTTTGGACTCATATTTGGAATTGAAATTTTTTCCCATTCCCCTTCTTCATCTTGGCGGCCAAAGCACAATATTCTTCATCTTCATTCTTAGATGAAGATCAATCTTTGGTGTTCCATCTGAACTCCTCATGCACCAAATCTAACCACAGTCGTTCCCAATCTAGCAGCTTTTCCCTTCCATTAACAGAGTCTTGATAACTATGCCAACTCTTGAGAAGTCCTAGGAGAGCCAAGCTCACCAAATCATCATCAACAACAATAATACCAACGCTCCCTAGTTCATCTCGACATTGGACAAACTTTATTAAATATTTTGGTATGGATTCACCTTTCTCCATATTGATATTCCTAAGTTTATCTTTGAGCGCCAATTTCCTATGGTTGCTATTGCTATGAAATAGATCCGTCAAAGCCTTCCACATTGCATATGGTGTGGCTTTCCCATGGAGGCTTGAGACAATTTGGTATCGTACTCCCTCCAATAGGATCCTCCTCGCCTTTTCCACTTTCTTTCGCCATGCATCAAGATTTGCAGTATCTGTCACAACGGGTTTAGGAACATCATTGTCAATGAATTCCTTCAAGCCATTTTCTTTGAGTACTGCCTCCATCATGTCCTTCCAAGCAATATATTTTGAGTTGACCTCGAGCGCATACTCCAACCTCAAGCCATTGAAATCCATTTAGATCCTGAATTAGTTGTAGCACCAAGAAAGTCTTTCTACAAATTCAAATTCTATCCATTCACAAACTCAGCTCCTCCTTCACAATTGTGATTTCCTGTGCTTTGATACCATGTAGAAATTATACAACAAGCATGTATATCATGGATTCAATTTGATCTAACAATGTATTAAAGTTAAATACTGAATCGCTTCTACAAATATTTTTCGGAATTAAAAACACAATCGCCAATCACATGAAGCAAAGAAGAATCAATCAAGCCACAACACAGATAATTTCTTGGGGAAGGCTTGCTTCTCAAAACCCCACTATATTCTATTGTATATTCAACATGGAATCATGAAACAATTACATACAACTCTTCTCAAAAGAGCCTTCCTGTACTCAGCTAATTGTCTCACACTATCACACATAAAACTGACCAATACTTAGCCAATTTACTGCCTCCAGATAGCCTGCCTTGCTTGCGCAATCCCTAAAGAATAAGAATTTTGGCCTTCCTTGACTGCGCAAATATCATGGGAACTCCAATGGGTGTTTGGTTGCATGGGTGCAACCCAATAATCCTACAACTGATAGTCAACTTCCCTTTCACCTAGACCTCAACTAGGTCTCCACTGGATCTGAAATGCATGCAACTAATAATAGTAAATCCTCAGTTGCATGTGAGATCACTGATTGTGAATTAATTAATATTTAATTCACTTAATCTCTCACTAGTGTATCTAACAGTTACAACTAGCACAACTGAGTTTAACTCACTTAACTGAGTTAAACTGATTACAACCTGCATTAACTAATGCACCACTGCACTTTGAACTATGTTATAACTAGAATTACTCTGCATGCCTCACCAACTACCTCTAACTCGAAATTCACGAGTTAACTGAGTTTATCACACTCAGTTAACTATTACAAATTATTTTGAGAATATATTACATTTTATTGTCCATCTTAATTAAGGGATAACTAAAATAAACATGCACCAAATTTAGCCCTGTGGGCCCCACCCTAGTGTAGGTGTTTCTTTGACCTGTGGGTCCCACACTAGGCATGGCTGCTAAAATTTCTTGTTGAATCTCGAAAAAGCCTTAAAAATAAGTTTGAAATGTCTGACTTAGGATATTTGCCTTATTTCCTTAGTCTCCAAGTCCTGCGAACCAAGAAAGGAATTTCTCTTTCACAATCTAAGTATGCATGGGAATTTATTCACCATATTCACATGGAATATTGTAAACCAACCCCTTCTCCCTTTCAATATGAAGTCAAACTTATTGCTACCGACACTACACCCAAAGTTGATGTCGATTTTTACCATCAGTTATTCAATAACCTCTTAGATTTGACTCATCCCTATCCTAACATTTCCTTTGCTTTTGATCTTGTTGCCTTGTATATGAAAACACCAGATGGAAGTCATTATACAGTAACAAAAATGATACTTTGATACATTGGGGGTATAATTTAGTTTTGGATACATTAAAATTTAGGGGAGACTCCTTTATTGGTTAGTTTCACTGATTTGGATTAGGTTGGTGACATTGATGGTTAGAAGTTTATTGTAGGTTAAGTTTTCAATCTTGGTTATAGACCTGTTATTTGGGCTTGTAAAAATCAGTAGGCTATTGCTCTTTCTTCAGCACAAGAAGAGTACCGAGCAATGGTTAATGCAAGTCAAGAAGTCTTGTGGCTTTGATGAATCCTTTCAGAGTTTGGATTGCAGTAGTTCCATCTCACCACCCTATGGTGCAACATTTAAAGTTCCATAAACCTTGCCAGAGATCCAATTAATTATTAGAAAAACAAAAAAATTGAGCAACAGATGCACTTCACTAGAAAACTCATTCATGATCGAGTTATTGAAGCACACTTTTTGCCTACAGATTATTAAGTTGCAGACATTTTCACAAATTCTCTCACAGAAACAGATTTTTCTAAACTTCGATTTGCGTTAGGAGTTTAGAAAGTTGTCATTAAGGGGGGATAGCCTCTAATGCCTCCTTCCTTCTAATATTTTATTTCCCTTGTAAATCCTTTTATCCTATCCCAATTTGGTCTAAAGAGGGGATGTTAGCATATTTAGACACTCAGAGTTAGTTAACTTCAACTTGGTCTAATGTGTCTGTTACGTAAAAGTGTGTTTCTTTAGTATGCATTAGTTGCATTGAATTTTGATAGTCATAATATATTTTAGACATAAGTGATTTGAAAACTCATATTCTCCTTGATACTAATGGTTATTGATATGTATTTGACACTTGATTAGTCCATGGTATCTATTTAAAGGACATGGAGGGTCCTGATTGAGGATTGATTATGAGAAATCTCTCATGTAGAATATTTTCTTTTGTATTAATAAAATTTCCTCAAGTGATCACGTTGTCTAGGGCCATGGATTGTTTCCCTCTCAGAAGGTTTTAACCATGTAAAAATATTAGTGTTATGATCTTAGATATGGTTGTGTGAGTGGTTATTGTAGGTGTTCATCTTGTATAGAATACCATATTTACCCAAACACCTTGACATGGCTTTGGTCTAAACATAAGGCTTTTGAACAATAGAGACCTTCACCAACCATGAAGGCACCCAAACACTTCATCCTTACTATTGGTAACTAGTCAAATCCTCTGATAACTTCGAGAAAGGTCATTAGACATGGTTTGCATCTTCTAAGGCCTTCAAACCTCTTCTCCCAACTAAGCGAAATTTATAATCGATCATCCATCTAAATAGATATACATCATAGCTACAAAAATAATTTTAGAACCGCAAAGATTGTTTCAAAACCATCATTTAGTTAATCATTTGATCATGTTCAGATGCATAGAAAGAAAATTAAAAAGGAAACATCATCGTACTACATAATCGTTCCATATTAGCACACTAATTTCAAAAAAATCATATGGCAAGACTTTCATTTCAACAAATAAATATGCCTGAGGTTGAGAATTCCATTTTCATTCCCTCCTTCAAATACAAAATTCACAATTTTACTCTTCAATCACTGAGTCCGTGTTTATTAACAGAACAAGATGTAGCTACTATGGATTGACACATCACAAAAAGGGATCCATTCACTATCTTAATAGTACTTCATTACTTCTACTTTGTCTTTTCAATATCTTATGTGCTTGAATGAAAGACAACTTAGTATGGCCATTATGGGCTAGAAAAAGGGATCACTTCACTATGTTATCAGTTCCTTTGTGCTCATCCTTTGTTTTTCAATGTCTTGTGTGCATGAAAAAACACTTAGCACAAAAATGGATCCTTCACTATTCTATTAGTACCTCAATGCTTTTATTTTGTTCTTTCAGTGCCTTTTAAGTCTACGATGGCTCAACAAGTTCATGGTAACCTCCTTTTCAAAGTCACATTCACAACCTAAAATGTGATTCAATTCATTCCCCACATATTCCTATGCTCCACTCACACATATTCTTTGGTTCACTTGACCACTTATTTCTCTATGTTGCTCTTTGTCTTAACCATACCCTTCTTTATCATTCATGCAATATGTGCATTCAATTGAAATTACACAAACAATATAAACTCATCTACGAGGAATTATTACCCAATTCCTCCAACTTACCAACCATTGTAGCATGGTTGATTTCCATATTTACATTGCTACGATCACTATGCTATTCAAATTATGGTTTCTCAAGGCCCTTTTGATGGTTGAGGGTGTAGGAATTATACAACATGCATGTATATCTTAGATTCACCTGGTCTAAAAATGCACTAAAGTTAAATACTGAATCACTTCTGCAAATCTTTTGCGGAATTAAAAACACAATCGTTAATCACACGAAGTAAAGAAGAATCAAATCAAACACAACACAGATAATTTCCCAGGGAAAGCTTGCTGCTCAAAACCCCACTATATTCTATTGTATATTTAGGGAGATGTCACGGTTGTGGAAAGCCAGAAGATAGGTGGTGCGACATTAACAGAGAATAGTGCAGATGGTAGATATGGGAGACAATAACAATCAATAGAACTCCCAGTAATAAAGAAGAAGCGGAAATCAGCGAAGCAGGAAAAAAGGAAGGACTGACAGTAACACTGGCGGAGGAAAAAATAGGCAGTCACCCAGCGGAGGAGGGGTTAGTTAGTCAGTGCGGCGAGAGGCTGATAGGAAGAATAGAGCCTTAGGTGAGCTCTGTGAGAACTCTCTTGTACTGAATCAAACTGTAATAGACTCTGCAAAGTAGATGTGTGCTATTCTGTTATTGATAATGAAATCTAGTTGTTGCTGTGTGTAATGTTGTGAGTTGATTGATAGTTATTTTCTTACGATGAATGCATGCTTAATTTAAATTTTAATTCAGCCTTCTGAACATGCTTTGATGAGTGATAGTTTCTCCATAGAGTTGAGATATGCTTGTTGCTTCCAAGTTTCCATAGTTGTTCTCTATAGTTGCATTTGTCTTCTACCTGATCTAGCTTCTAATCTTACTAAGGTCGCAGCGCGCCTCTGGTGAGACGCCCTACTCTCTAGAGCAGGGTGAAAATGCCAGCGTTGTGCTAGACTACTGCGGAAACCTTGTTGGCCTCAAACCTGAACCTGGGTCTTGCCCAGAGACCTCCTTTTTCCCCAACAAATGGTTCCGTTGCCGGGACCTGAAAATTCATTTAGGAGTTAGATCATGGTATCATGGATCTTCGAGAGGGAACTACGAGGCTGGTGGTATAATAATTTAGACCAGTTCATATCACAACAAGCGGAGCTTCGACAACACAGGGAAAATACTGTCAAAGATCGGGTCCTGTTTTCCGAATTTACGATTGACCTAAAGAGCTTTATAATTAGTTGCGGAGATTGCAAATCAAGTAATTCCCATGAGGATCGCATAGAACTTGTCACAAGTGGATGCACACGGATCTAGTATCACTCCATCGGTTAGATACCGATCTAACCCGAGAAGTAGATTTTTGGGTACAATCTACCTTGGAAGGATGCATTGTGGAATTTGCAGCCGAGTGTTACCAATATTTTACAAAAGCCGAAGACATATTCAGATCCGGATTGCGGGGAGAATTGTTGAAGGAAATCCCGTTGTGGATCAAAGCTTTAATGGTGGACGTGGGTTTGATGTCATTTCAAAGTTATGAGATGGAGACTTAAACCTCAAGTACTGGGGGAAGGAACTGAGGGAAAGATGCTATGAGTAAGTAAGAAGGGGGAATATGGATATGGATTTCGGAACCTCCAGTAGATTGAGAGAGCGACGAGCACATCAGAGGGCATAGATTGCTGAGAAGTGGTGGGAAAGGGCAATGAAAGTTTGAAAAGTAGGAGAGTAATCGACAGGACAAGGAAAAGGCACCGCAGATGATAAAGGAAAGGGAAGGTCAAATGGGATCCCAAGGAATGGGAGGGACCATTAAGGAAGTTAGGCAAGTGTATAGGAGCCCAGCCCAAAGAGAAAAGGGAGAAAATTCCAATGGGGAGGACGCGCGCCCCGAGGAGATGTACTATGTGCAGCTGCATGTTGCGATGGAGCAACTATTCTGAGAGAGGCCGACACCCATAACGCAATGTAGTCCTATTCCCTAAGGTTCAAGTAGCTCTAGTCCCGACCTTCCCCTGGTACTCTATCATCCACCTTATAATTTTTTTGTTAAGTTATGGGAATTTAGCAAGTTTAGTAGTGTTAAGTCTACAGTAAAAATATCTACTAGGCACAATGTTGGTAGTATAATCTCTGAGTCGGGAAGTAGAGTTTTAATTTTAGTACCACCCACATATGGAAAGATGGCGAGATTGTTGACCCGATACCCATAATTCTCCGAGAAAGGTAATGATGATGTGGAGCAACACTGGTATCTTTGCGAAACAATTTGGAGAGCTCGGAAGACACTAGATGCAGTCAAGTTGATTGAGTTCCAGACCACTCTAAGAGAAAGAGATCTTCGCTGGTTCATTAAATGGTCAGAAGCTCATCCAAACCCAACAATATATGATGTGAAGAAATAATTTGTCGAAGAATTTAAATTGCCTTAGACAAATCAGTAAGGATTTTCTAAGTTGCAAGAAATCAAACAGCGAGAGGGAGAAACAGCTTGGGACCTGATGAGAAAATTCAAGGATGCGATTGGGAAGCTAAGTTACCCAATTGATCCAAATCACCAACGATATTGGTTTATTAAAGCACTCCTCCCGTTGATAAGGACCCCACTGATGCAACAGAAGATTGATATCCTACAAGATGCCCTTGAGAAAGCCATGAAAATAGAAGCTATGGCGAGGTACCCGTAGGAGTTCAGAGGAGGAGCAGTATTACAAGATCCTTCCATACTAGGGCTACAACATCAGATAGCCCGTTTAACGGAGAAGTTGAAATACATTCAACTGATATGACCTGCAAGGCCCAATGTGTGGTGCACCCATTGCCTGATGGAAGGACACGTGGCCACAGAATGTTCGAGGTTGCGAGGACAAAATGCAAGACCTTCAGCAACAGGGACACTGGGGCTCCACCGTTTGGGGGAGTTGCGCAGATAAATACCCAAGGATTATACCAACCGCAACCCCACTTTCCAAGGTTCCCCACTTAGAAAAATCAGACAGAAATCGACTAATGTGAAATATGCAAAGGTATTGGTCATCCTCCATGAATATGTCCAATTTTGAAAAAATATTCTAATGTTCCAAACAATATATACTGTGAATTTTTCGCTTCTACAACGCATAATACAGAGCAATGTAGAGCCCTCGATGCACTGGCAGAACGGCTGGACATACAATCTTATAGAGTGAATGAAACTCTAAGGGGCCGAGGAGGAGGAATGAGAGGTGGCAGAACCGGAGGAAGAGGACCAGTAAGGTGCTATAATTGTGACCAAGAAGGGAACGTAGTAAGGGAATGTACGCCACCCAAGAGACCATGGTGCTCTCAATGCAGAGTTAACACACACAACTGAAGACTGCCCAGAGTTGATTAAGAAGTGGGAGGAAAGAGCTAGACAAAGAGGAGTTAATCTGGTTAATGCAGAACCGAGAATAGTAGAAGCTCATCCCATGAAAATCTTAGCTATAGTAACCTAGGGAGGGAAGAAAATAGGGGAGGATTCATAGAGTATGGACCCGATAAAGTTGATCAAGCCCGCATCTCCAAAGAACTCTTTTAGGCTGGATAGACAGAAGCAATATTTTAAGGAGGCAGTGGAAACATTTTCTCAGATATGGGGGAGTAGAAGTATTGAACTTCCACAGCAGACCTTCAAAACAGAGAAGGAGAATCATACAAGTACATTGATTAAGGAATGGTTTCGACTGTTCCTGAAAATTGTAACCAATGTGTCGATGTTGGAACAACTAAACCAAAACCTAGAGTTGGTGGTGCAAGAAAATGTAGAACCTGAAGACTCAAGAAATTCAATAGAAAAGTACATAAGAAGTATAAAAATAAACAAGATAAGGATCGGAAAGGAATTCCGTGTGAATACCCAAGTCACAGGATTTCAAATCAAAGATACAATGCTCGATCTTGGATCAGATGTCAACATTCTACCTCGAAAGACGTCAGAAGCACTAAGGAAGCCAAAGTTGACATACTCACCAATACAGCTCCGAATGGCCATTCAGTACTATATTGTACCCATAGGAAGGCTATAAGAAGTCAAAGTTGATGTCGCGGGAGTAAAAACATATACAGATTTTGAGGTGATAGACATCATGGGGGACAAGGATCTCTATCCTGCTTTACTGGGGATAGATTGGGCCTTCGAGAATTATGTAGTGACTGATTTAAAAAAGGAATTAATGATATTCGAGGATGGGGAAGTCAGGGTAATTCAACCACTTGACCCATATCAAGGACCTCGATACACAGAAACCGTTGACAACAGAGAGGACGCCTAACTTCTAGATCAAATCTACCAGATGATGGCAGGAAAGAGAGAAGATTATATCAATCTGATAGTGGGAGGTACCGTAAGCTGGAGAAGTGTTCAGAGTTATGATTTGGGATCAGAAATAGCATGGGATGATTGGAAATAGGGAGGATATGAAACCTACACTAGAAGATGCGCTAACATTTGGGGAGTCAACTGGATTGGCAGTGAGGTAAGAGGGTATCCGACTCTTTGAAATATGCATGCTGTAAATACATTTATTACAAAAGTAGAAGAAAAGGTACCAATAGAACATAGAGTCCCTCTTATGGATGTATCACTACAATCCACGTCAATAAGATGGTTGGTCAACCATCGCAACTCTCTTCCACGATGGGAAGATGTTGCAATAGCACTACGAACTAGATTCCATGAAGCTTCAGGACCACAATTCATCGAGAAGTACCAAGGGGATTCCGACCCCATAGATCATTTAAAGAATTGTGAGTATAACTGGAAGAAAACAGGATATCCAAGTCTTTGCGGATGCACAAATTCATACATTCATTGGACACCATTCCACAGGCCTGGTATTTGACAGAGGAGAAGAAGAGAGGAACTAGTACCTGGGGAGTAGTTGCGGAAAGGTTCATGCAATGTTTTTATTTCAAGGGAGATACAGAACCCATTACAGATGCCCTCCAAGCCATCATAAGAGTATTATTATTTCTAGAGCTTCAGGAAGATGAAGAACTACCATTATCAGAACAAAAAATCAAAGAATCAGTAGCATGTAAACGGATAGATCGCAAGATGGACGATGACGACTTAGAGAATCTCTGACATTTATAATTTGAAGAGAAATAAGGGGAGCGGGAAGTACAGGAGGAACCAACTACAGAAGGACTACACCTATTACCCTTGAAGACAAAGAAGCTAGATATTGGAAGCACAGAGAAACCCAAAATTGCATCTATCAGAGATTATTGGGATATAGAAACAACAAAAGAAATATTTGACCTATTACAGGAATATGAAGATTTATTCCCATCTTCAGTAGCAGAGTTCAAGTGGATTAAAGGATACATGGGATAAATGCGCATAGTCTTGAAACTAGATGCAAGATCAGTAAAACATAGGCCTTACTGCCTAAATCTGAGAGTAAAGGAAAAAGTTAAAGTAGAGATAGATAAAAAGTTGAAGGCAGGGCTGATTTTTCCAGTTGAGGAAGCATAATGGGTCAGTCCCATTGTAATACAAAGAAAAAAGGAGAAATCAAAGATTAGAGTGTGTGTAGATTACAGAAGTCTCAACAATGCATGCATTCATGATCCATTTCCTACCCCATTTTGCGACGAGGTTCTCAATAATGTAGCAGGAAACGAAACCTATTCATTCATAGATGGATTCTCCGGATATCATCAGGTGAGAATAGAAAAATAAGACAAAAGGAAGACCACTTTCACAATCGAATGGGGATCGTTTTCATACCATGTCATGCCTTTTGGACTAAAGAATGCACCAACAGTATTTTCACGAATAGTGATAGCAACATTTAGGGACTATATCCATAATTTCCTAGAGATATATATGGATGATTGTAGTGTTTACAGTTTACTGAAGAACCATGCAACTCTAATCAGAATAATGTTTGATAGATGCATACAACTCAAAATCTCCCTTAACCTTTAGAAATGCATCTTTGCAGTACCTTTTGGGACACTTCTGGGACATGTTGTTTGTAAGCAAGGTGTGTGTGTCGACCCAGCGAAAGTAGCGGTCATTGTTAATATAGAAGCACCAGAAACTGTAAAACAGTTGAGGTCACTACTCAGGCATACAGGGTACTATAGAATATTCATCCGCAACTATGCAAAGATTACAACACCATTAGAAAAACTGTTGCGGAAGTCAGAGCAATTTATGTGGAGCGACGAATGCACTAACACCCTAAACACATTGAAAGAAAAAAATATCAAGTGCACCCATCTTGGTAAATCCTAACTGAGACAAACAGTTCCACGTCCATATTTATTCCTCCAGTATTACATTAGGAGTGGTGTTAGCTAAGCCAGGAGAGACTTCTATTGATCATCCAGTGTACTTTGCAAGCAGGAAGTTGTCCACAGCTGAAAGAAATTACACAACAACAGAACGGGAAGCTGTTGTGATGGTATACTCTCTTCAAAAGTTTAATCATTACCTATTGGGAGGTACATTCAAGCTCTTCATGGATCACTCAACATTGAAATACCTGGTAAATAAACCTGTGCTTGAAGGAAGAATTTGTAGATGGCTCCTACTATTCTAGGAGTTCACTTTTGAAGTAATAGTAAAACCAGGGAGGTTAAACGTGGGTCCTAACCACTTATCAAGGTTGGATAATGGGGAGAACGGGGGATCCCTTGATGACCAGTTGCCAGATGCTGATCTCTTCAAAGTAGAAGCCATCCTAGATTATCTAGAGCATATAGCAGTGTATCTGGTTACAGGGAAATGCCCAACATAATACATAGCAACCCAAAGAAGACATCTGGTAGTGAAAGTAGTTGAATATCAACTGATAGCAGGACAATTATATAAAATGGGATTGGATCACGTCTTGCGAAGATGTGTCCTGGACCATGAAAGAGAATATATCCTGTGGGAGTGTCACAGTTGAGTTGCGGGAGGCCATGTTGGCGCAAAACCCACCACAAGGAAAATACTACATGCAGGGTTATGGTGGCCCACAGTTCACAAATATTGTAAAGCATATGTGAAAAAATGTGATGTCTGCCAAAGAACGAGATGTTTGTCGCACCGTGATGAGTTACCACTGCAACCTGTAAGAGCACTACAACCATTTGAAAAATTGGCCGTTGACTTCGTAGGACCAATTGCACCAACAACACGACATTCACAGGTAAGGTATATAATAACCACAATGGATTATCTCACAAGATGGGCAGAGGCAACACCAGTAAGAGACTGCACAACAGACGCAACAACCAAGTTTATTTTCGAGAATATCATTAACAGATTTGGCTGTCCCAGGAGCCTAACAAGTGATCAAGGTACACACTTCATTAATACAACAATTAAATCTCTGCTAGATAAATTTATGGTACAACATCACAAAAGCAGCCCACGCCACGCTCAAGCGAATGGAACCATTGAGGCATTCAACAAGATATTAGAAAAAGGACTAACCAAGATATGCAACGCCAACCAGGATGACTGGGATGAAAGGATACCAGCCACATTATGGGCATACAGGACAACCATAAAGAGGTTGCACAATCAAAGTCCATTCCAGCTGGTATACGAAAGAGAGGCAGTAGTACCAGCCAAATTTATCATGCAAAGTCTCTTAATTGCTTCAACAGTGCAAATGAGAGATCAATACAAAAAGAAAGACAGAAAGCTTGGTATGACCGTCACATCAAGCACAAAACATTCACTATCAGAGGAAAATTCCTGTTGTACGACATCAAATTCCAGAAGTTCCCAGGAAAACTCAGAATGCACTGGATGGGACCATATCATGTCATAGAAATTAAAGACTCAGGCGCAGTTCGACTGGCCCCAACTAGATGGACAAATACTACAAGGATGGGTGAATGGTGCACACCTGAATATTTATCATGAGTAAGTTCCACCAATTATTTTTTTCAAAATAACTCTCACAACCGAGAGCAGTCAGTAGGGTAGAATAGAAATAAATGGAGTCAATAACTCTCTCGCACCTGAGATGAGACATAGAATTACAAAACTTCAAACTTTATCGGCACATTAGAATAGGAATCCCAATAAAAGACCGCACAATGGTGCAAAAGAGCAATTGCACCTATTGCGATGCGGAGACCACATCGCAACCAATTGTGGTCAGGGGTGGGTAGAGTCTACCGTGTCAGAAAGCCAAGTGTGTCAAATATCATTCATTCATAATGACCCATCATACCATTGTCAGTCCGTAGGATCACCCGAATTTGAAAAATAACTGCCGTAATTAGTAAACCCCATACCGTAATAAATTTTCCATATTAATCCATAATTATTACCCATCACTTCTACCCAAATCCTGAAGCGACAGTAACCTCATAACAATGTCAGAATACACCTCACCGCGGTAACTAATAGCACGATTATAGCCTTGGGAAAGACAACAAAAAAAATTAATTAGTTATGGGGTCATATCAACTTCATTTGTGCTGGTAGCATTACTTAACCCGCATGAAAGAAGAAAAGCACCAGAATGCCAGAAAATTCCAAGTTAGCAGAAACATAAACAACTACAACAACAAGCAAGATTTCAACAGAGGAAGTTCAAAGAAGCAGAATAGTAGCAAGAATTTACAACAATAGACTAGCAACAACAATTCAGGTATACAACAGAAGAACGAATATGACAAAGATAACAATGTTAGTCATCGAGCTTGAGCTTGATGCAAGAATTTAGAGGATAGAATCGTTGATCGGCAAGTACGACAATGCTTCGTTAATAGATACAGATTTCACGGAATCCTATCAATTCCCAGCCATGAAGAGACAAGTGTATATGGAGAATTATGCAACAGAGGGAGGAGGTGAAGTAGCAAGGATGAATCCAAAATTCAGAGGTATTCAAAGGTCGACTATAATGAACCTCAGGAACCTCCCGGTATTTGGAATGACGAGAGCGGCAATGCTATGTACGAAATTCCTGATGAGAAGAGTTCAAAAAGGGTCATTATGGTTGGGGATGGAGATACCTATCCATGCAGAGGACATCAATAGACTTATAGGATTATCAGCAGAGGAGAATGACGTCTCAACGACATTCCAGAATGTGTCCAAAAGAGCAAAAAAGTCAGGGGACTGTGATTATTACAAGAAGTATGAGACCAAAAGAGGAGGGAAAGGAGTGAAGATAGACCTCATCAACAATCCAGTGGTGAAATTTGTTTGCTATCTGGAGCTGGTAAAAAAATGAGGCATTAAACCAAAGGAGAATGGACCCTCGACACCATCTCAGTCGTGGAACACCGCATCTAGGGAGCACAGCTAAACTGGTGCACCTTCTTGTTGAACGAACTGTTTGAGGCCTATGAGGATAATTACAGGCGAGCCATGAGATTAATCTATGGCTACCTCATTGTGGCCTTTGCAATGTGGAAATGGAACCACCCAGGGATTAGGCAGCTCATGGAAATCACTCACGACCAGCCAATGGCGTTAAGATTTACGCCTTGGAGATTATCGGGAAATCCGAGTACCAAGGAGGTCAATGAGGAGGCTTTCTCATTCTGGTACATGCAGATGGTTGATGTGGTGGGGAGCCAGCAAAGGGTTCTGAGGAACATATTGGACATATACTCTTCGCAGATATGGTTTGGGGTAACCCACAAATAGACCTATGTTCGACCTAGTTGCGTGGATGAAACCACGTTCCGAATGTGGCCACTAAAGTTCCAGGTAGAAGAAGAATCCTTCCACACTGAAGTCTGTGCATGGCCAGGAGATGTGATGGAAGTCAGAAGTAGAATACCCCATTATTCATTCGAGGCGATGCTACCAAAAGCACTCCCAAGGGAGTCACCAGAATAAGCAACAAGGAGGATTTCCCAACTGCAACTATGACCTTTACTAGACCAACTCGACACAAGGGTGAAGGACTTCAATCTAGTAAAAAAACTCTCCCAAGTGCCTACTGTATTTCCTACTTTTTCTCACTTCCAGTCTTTGAATTCTGCATCCCCATCCACAACAACCCCCATCATTACTGCCCTACCATCCACCATGTTCAATTCCCCTCCAGCAACCACAGTCACTCCAATCCACAAGATCAAGGCACCCAAGCCTCTGGTAGCTGCACCCAAATCAAAGAAAGCACGAATTATGGTACCTAAGCAAGTAGTTGATCTCACAGGGGAAGATCAGACCCAACCTATGGATATAGGTGTACCAATTCAAGAAGAGCGAGAGGTTACCACCCAAGTAACTTCTACGCTACCTATGTTTGATCCGTCCTCATTTCTAAACATTCAAACATGATCTCCACCTCATACTCACAACCTGTCACCATACACTTCATTCACTTCCAAAAATCACTTCATCCACACTTTGTCCACCTCAGCGACTATCTCAGATCCAATAAAACTAGGGCATAAGAAAAATGGTGACACTGAGGCAGAAGTTAACTTGGGTATGGCTGGAGTATCCGAGGTTGACCAACCCTCGGTGGGACAAAGTACCTTCCTAGAGCTACTAGTTTAAGGAGGGTCTTTCACTTCTGATACAATGCCCTCTTCACCAGAGCTGAACCCTTTCCAGCAAGCCAACCTAATATTGCAGCAGATTCTATCGTCCACTAGTATGAACGTCTCTAAACCTCAGCCACTGCAATAGAACCAGCTAGCATCCCCAAAAGAACACTCAAAGAGATCAATCGCCAGTGGGCAACCACTCAAAGAAAGGCAACTGACCTAGGAGATGTTAGGCATTGAGAACATGCAGAGTTGGGGGGCTAGCCAATTATACAAGTTTATCCAGCTGACAACACAAAAAGTAGAAGGACTGTACAACGACCTCCAACAGAGGTTCGAGTAGCAACAACAGCAAGTCATCGCACTTACTGAGGAGCACAATCAGCTTAAAAGTGAAAATGATACTCTACAAGAGCAGTTGGAAAAGGTGATAGAAATCTTCAAGGACCTATGGCCGACTATCGTTTCCTAGGATAAACAAAATCCATAGGAAATATCGGCCTGCTCAATGGTCGAAAGGTCCATCCGAGTGAAAATTGCATGCACAAATTTGAGCAGAGCAAACCAAGAGCTCAAGGAGGCGCTAACAGCCAGACTAGCATTACCAGACCCTGCCACGGCATATGCTAAAAAGGTCACAGAGAGATAGAGGAATGTAAAAAGCTTGAGGGAAACCCTTGGGACAATGGTAAAAGAGGCTTATAGCTTGCTAAAGCATTTACATGAATGATCCAACTCGCTAACAATGGAAGCCCACCCAATCTCAGCACAACTTCAACAAATTTAATGAGAAATCAAAGAAGCCACTGATCCGGTCGATATAACCCAGCTGTAGAACTAGGTAGAGGCATTGGAAACCAAAATCCAGAAAATCAAAGAACACTCCGTGACCACAAAATAGTTCCTTAAAGAGCTAAGGAAACCATTAAAACAAAAATCTGAGGCAATAAATCAGATGGCGGTCGAAGCCAAGCCGAAGATACAAGAGGTATTCAGCAAGCTGCCGCCTGTGGCGAGTGAAACCGAAGCTGAAAGAGTCGCCACCTAGACAGAGCAATTAATTAAAGAGTGGCAACATACAATAACTGAGTTTGCATAACTCAAGTCCTTAGCGTTGAGAAAGGTTTTAGAGTTGGGGTCTTTTTTTGGACAGGGAGAAGAAACAAAAAAAACAAGGTCAACCTTGGAAGCCGACAGACCACTGGAAGCCATAACAATAGGAAAACATTGACTCGGGAGGAGTCAATAGCATGTGGTCGGGGCCTGTTGGGGCCTTTGTTTTGGAAAATAATAGTTTTGAGTTGCAAAGGATTGGAGGACAGGTGGAAAAATGCAATCAAGGTAGACAGGGAGCTGTCACGGTTGCAGAAAGCCGAAAGATAGGTGGTGCGACATTAGCAGAGAATAATGCAGATGGCAGATATGGGATACTAGAACAATCAATAGAACTCCCAATAATAAAGAAGAATTTGAAAGCAACGGAGTAGGAAAAAAGGGAGGACTGGCAATCACACTGGCGGAGGAAAAAATAGGCAGTCAACCAGTGGAGGAGGGTTTAGTTAGTCAGTGCGACGAGAGGTTGATAGGAAGAGCAGAGCCTTAGGAGAGCTCTGTGAGAACTCCGTTGTACTGAATCAAACTGCAATAGACTCTGTGGAGTAGATGTATGTTGCTATGTTATTGATAATAAAATCTAGATGTTGCTGTGTGTAATGTTGTGAGTTGATTGATTGTTATTTGATTACGATGAATGTATGCTTAATTTAAATTTTAATTCAGCCTTCTGAACATGCTTTGATGATTGATAATTTCTCCATAGAGTTAAGATATGCTTGTTGCTTCCAAGTTTTCATAGATGTTCTCTATGGTTGCATTTGTCTTCTACCTGATCTAGCTTCTAATATTACTAAGGTCACGACACAACTCAGGTGAGACACCCTACTCTCTGGAGCAGGGTGAAAATGCCGACATTGTGCTAAACTACTACGGAAACCTTGTTGGCCTCAAACCTGAACCTGGGTCTTGCCTAGAGACCTCCTTTTTTGCCAAAATACATGCATGAAACTAATAATAGTAAATCCTCAGTTGCATGTGAGATCACTCATTGTGAATTAATTAATATTTAATTCACTTGATCTCTCACCAGTGTATCTTCAGTTACAACTAGCACAACTGAGTTTAACTCACTTAAACGAGTTAAAATGATTACAACCTGCATTAACTAATGCACCACTGCACTTCGAACTCTGTTACAACTAGAATTAATCTACATGCCTCACCAACTACCTCTAACTCGAAATCCACTAGCTAAATGAGTTTATCACTCTCAGTTAACTATTTCAAGTTATTATTGAGAGTATGTTACATTTTATTGTCCATCTTAATTAAGGGATAACTAAAAATAGACATGCACCAAAAATAGCACTGTGGGCCCCACCCCAGTGTAGGTGCTTAATGCACTAGGTGTGGGTGCTGAAATTTTCTTGTTGAATCTCAACACTCCCTCTCAACAAAAAAGGGATTATCCTTCACCCTGATCCTATCTCTATGGTATTCGAATTTTCTCTTGGTGAACGCCTTCGTCAGAATATCTGCATCTTGATCTTCCATGGGAGTGTACTGAAGCAACATTATCCTTCTCTGCACACAATCTCTGAGATGATGGTACCAGATATCTATATGCTTGGACCTATCATGAAACACATTATTAATCGAGAGTTTAATGCAACCCTGATTATCACAATGAATCACTGTTGGATCCATCTAAGAACCAAACAAACCAACCAAGATCTTTCTCATCCATATAGCCTCACATGTAGCTTGACTTGCAGCCATGTATTCTGCTTCTGTTGAACTGAGTGCCATAGATCGTTGTTTCTTGCTGTACTAGTAAACCGTTGTTGATCCCATGCTAAAGATCCCTCCTGATGTGCTCTTTCTGTCTGATGGACTGCTCGTCCAATCTACATCTATGAAGCCTTGAAGCTTCACTCCCTCTGTCCGTCTGTACCATAAACCATACTCTGATGTTCCCCTCGGGTATCTCAAGACATGCTTCCCTGCATTCCAAAAGATATCGGTAGGCTTAAAAATAGCTTGACTCAACTGGTTAACTACGTAGAAAATGTCTGGTCTGGTGTTCACTAGATACATCAGTGAACCAACTAAATTTTTGTAGACAGTAGCATCGACTACCTCTCCAGAAGTAGCATCCTCTTTCCTCCAATTTCCTGGAAGAAGAGTATCCATGGGTTTGCATCTCTCCTTGTGAAACTTATCCAGTATCTCCTTTGCATACTTGCCTTGAGACACAAAAATTTCACCATCCCGTTGCCATATTTCCAATCCAAGGAAATAATGAATTATTGCCATGTCCTTCATTTCGAACTCCCTTGCAAGATCCTCCTTGCATGAGTGTATCAGCTGCTCATTACCAGTCAAAATTAGATCATAAACATAAAGAACAATAATAAATAGCTTACCATCAACCACAATCTGGTACAAGTTTGGTATCCTGGCTTTGCCTTGGCGAAGCCTGTACCGTGAAATAGTCAGCTTCATTCTAATGTACCAAGAACATGTGGTGCTTGATTTAGCTCATACAATGCTCTTTGAGTCAAGCACCAGTTGGTCCATCGTGAAGATCTCGAAACCTTCAGGCTGCTCTATGTACACCTCTTCCTCAATGATCCCATTTAGAAATGCATTTTTCACATCCATCTGATGAATGCGCTAGCCCATCTGTGCTGAGAGTGCAAGGATGGATCTTGTGGAAGAGTACCTTGCAACAAGTGAAAAAGTATCATCATAATCGATCCCCTCGATCTATGAGAATCCCCAAGCCACAAATATCGCCTTGTACTTCTCCACACTCCCATCAACAACTTTCTTTACCTTGTAGATCCATCTCAATCCAACCATTGATTTGTCAACTGGTATTGGGACTATCTCCCATGCACTATTCTTGACAATGGAGTCATACTCCTCTACCATTGCATCAACCCAAGCTGGTTTCTGCACTGCTTCTTGAAAGGAAGATGGTTCAGTCACAATAAATTTTCTCATAAGAGCCATGCATCTAGTAAATCAGTCAGGAGACACTCTCTGTCTGCGCTGTGAAGTAGGGGCTCCTACATTATCTGCAACATCAAGTCTCAATATATCAGCCTCCGTGGTGCGCCTTCTGCCATTTCTAATGGATGGATGTGCATGTGTGTTTTCCTCCACTCCATGAACCTCTACATGTGGCTGATCCATATCTTTAGGCTCATCCTTGGGAACCAAAAATTTCTCCTCTACATGAAATTCCAACTCCCTTTCAAGGGACAACCACATGGATTTATCCTCATCAAATTTTATATCCCATCACACAACAATCATTCTGTTGTTTGGAAAATACACACGATAATTATGAGGTGTTTCAATGTACCCCACAAAAATCCCGATCTCAGCTGTCGGTTACAGTTGAGTCATGGCGTCCTTGGTCACATGTGCATACAAACAGATGAGCCAAAAATCTTAAAGTGTGAAACATCAAGTTTCTTACCAGTGAAAGCCTCTTTAGGTGTACTCATACCAAGTATCCTATGAGGACAACAGTTCTGCACATGTACCGTTGTGTTGCAGGCTTCTACCCACAAATGCATCGATAGCATTTTGGTCAGCAAACATCGTCTTGCCGCACCCACAATCATTCTTCGTTCTTCTTTTCGTGACCCCATTCGCTTGCGGTTATGAGGCGTTACCGGGCCTTCTTAATATCTCTTTAAGCGTGTGTTCTTTAAAATAAAGAGAGATGTATTTTTCTGAAATACGCTCCAAGAGCCTTCACTTGCTTCCCTGACTCTTTCTCCACCAGTGCCTTAAACTCCAAGAACTTAGAGAATGTCTGATATTTCTTCTGCATGAAGAATATCCAACACTTACGAGAAAAGTCATCAACAAATATTACATAATACTTATGTTTTGCTGTTGAAGCAACATAGAAGGGTCCACACACGTTTGTGTGAAATCTCTCAAGGATCCCCGAAGCTCAATTATCATTCTCATGAAACGTGGCCTTTACATATTTTCCCATAGTAAATCCCTTGCGTGTGTCTGAATGTGCAAGTGTACCCCTGGGAAGACATGTATAAATATATTGCATGACTTTTAAGGCTCCATGGTGAAGATGGCCCAATCTCCTGTGCCATAATTCGCCCTCATTCCGGCTCACCACTTGATCTGCCTTGCCCATCATTGTTTCGTAGCCATCTACCTTTAGCTTGTAGATATTCTTAACTCGAATCCCTATCCTATTGACTTGTCCTATTGTTTTGTGTCGTAGGAAATCTTTTCCTTCACTAAAAATAACATCATAGCCTCTATCCTCCAACATTGCGACTGAGACTAAATATTTATTCAAACCTGGCACATGCATTAAATATTTTAATTAAAATGGTTTACTCGAATACCTCTGGAAGGTAATGGTACCAATCCTGGTAGCACTGTACCACCCGTCATTTCCCATTTCAATATGCATCTGGAGATCCTTCTCCTCCAAGTCACTCAAAAGTTCCTTGTCTCCCGTCATGTGAAAGGAAGTGCCACTATCAAATAACACACAGATCCCAATGCACTTGACACCATGCATACGATCAATGAGAAGTGAAGCTAAAATTGCGAGTCAAGAGCCTCACGAGCTACAAATTCTCGAACCTTCTTGTTCTTCTTCTTTTTTGGACAGTTAGTAGCAAAATTCCCATTCTCGTGACAATGAAAACACTTCACCTTGGACATGTCCCGCTTCTTGCCATTATTGGACTCAGATTTGGTATGGAATTTCTTCCCCTTCCCCTTCCTTTTCTTGGAAGCCAAAGCAAAATATTCTTCATCTTCATTCTTAAATGAAGATCTATCTCTGGTGTTCCGTCTGAACTCCTCCTGCACCAAATCTGACCACAGTCGTTCCCAATATGGAAATTTCCCCCCTCCATTGACAGAGTCTTGATAAATGTGCCAACTCTTGGGAAGTCCTAAGAGAGCCAAGCTCACCAAATCATCATCAGCGATAGTTATACCAACTCTCCCCAGTTCATCCCAACATTGGACAAAATTTGTTATATATTTTGGTATGGAGTCGCACTTCTCCATCTTGATCTTCCTGAGTTAATCTTCGAGTGTATTTCCTATGGTCGCTGCCGCTTTAGAATAGATCCGTCAAAGCCTTCCACATTTCATATGGTGTGGCTTTCCCATGGAGCCTTGAGACAATGTGCTCTCGTACTCCCTCCAACAATATCCTCCTCACCTTTATCACTTTATTTTTCCATGCATCAAGATTTGCAGCATCTGTCACAATGGGTTTAGGGACATCATTGTCAATGAATTCCTTCAAGAAATTGTCTTCGAGTACTGCCTCCATCCTGTCCTTCCAAGCAGTATAGGTTGAGCTGCTCTCGAGTGAATACTCCAACCTCAAGCCATTTAAAGCCATTTCGATCTTGAACCATCTATAGCACCAAGAAAGTCTTTCGGCAAATTCGAATTCTATCCAGTCACAAACTCAGCTCCTGCTTCACTTCTGCAATTTTCTGCGCTTCGATACCATGTAGGAAATTTAAAACATGCATGTATATCTTGGATTCACCTAATCTAACAATGTACTAAAGTTAAATACTGAATCGCTTCTACAAATATTTTGCGGAAAACACAATTGCTAATTACATGAAGTAAAGAAGAATAAAATCAAGCACAACACGTGTAATTTCCTGGGGAAATCTTGCTGCTCAAAACTCCATTGTCTTCTATTGTATATTTAGCATGGATCATGAAACAATTACATAGAAAAATATTCTCACAAGAGCCCTCCAATACTCAGCTAATTGTGTCACACTGTCATGCAAAAGTTGACCAATACTTAGCCAATTTACTGCCTCCAGACAACCTGCCTTTCTTACGCAATACCTAATGAATTCAATCCCTAAAAGATAGGAATTATGGCCTTCCTTGACTGCGAAGTATCATGGGCACTCCAATGGGTGTTTGGTTGTATGTGTGCAACCCAATTATCCTACAACTGATAGTCAACTTCCCTTTCACCTAGATCTCAACTAGGTCTCCACTGGATCTGACATGCATGCAGCAAATAATAGTAAATCCTTAGTTGCATGTGAGATCACTAATTGTGAATTAATTAATATTTAATTCACTTGATTTATCACTAGTGTATCTTCAGTTACAACTAGCACAATTGATTTTAACTCACTTAATTGAGTTAAATTGATTACAACCTGCATTAACTAATGCACCACTGCACTTCGAACTCTGTTACAACTAGAATTACTCTGCATGCCTCACCAACTACCTCTAACTCGAGATCCACTAGCTAACTGAGTTTATCACTCTCAGTTAACTATTTCAAGTTATCACTGAGAATATATTACATTTTATTGTCCATCTTAATTAATGGATAGCTAAAAATAGACATGCACCAAAAATAACATTGTGGGCCCCACCCTAGTGCAGGTGCTTAATGCACAAGGTGTGGGTGCTGAAATTTTCTTGTTGAATCTCAACAGAGGGCTATCCCTTGCCTCAAGTGCCACTTCAAATAGGTGGCCTTTTAATAGCAAATTCCTAAGAGAAACATGCACCTTTCACCACTTCATCACATATAAGTAGTTATTCAACTAATTAAAGTATGTGCCACAATAATTTCAAAATCAACAACTAGTTCCATTTTACTCATTTACTTATTTTCAATATCCTTTAGGCATTAAAAATCTATCCAACATTCTGAAGCTTATATAATTTTATATTTCAACTCTTTTACCATTAGTAGTGAGTAGGGTCAAGAATTTTCCCATTCAAATTTTCTTGAGTAACTCAAAATTCATGACAACTCTGCTTCGTTTCCATTGAAAAATTGTTGTCAAATAGTCTAGTAATTTCCTCTTGGATCTATCCCATCCCTATACATAACACAAACACTTCACAACGCCATATTAGAACCTAATGTGTCAATCTTGTGCAATCAAATTCATGGCCAATAGATCAAATATAATCTAATAGTGTAAAAATACTTAGTTGTTATCTTCATCTTTTTGTGGCTATGCTTTCCTCATTCAAAGCTTTCTAGTAGTCCATTCACATGCAATTATACCAACATACAACCTTCCCTAGTTATAGCATCAAGAATCCCCTACGATTATCTCAATTTCATAATTCAACACTAACTCTATTATTCAACTCTCTATCTATCCATGTCATCCGAATATCTATAAACATGCATTCACATTATGCATTCAACCATGTATTTAGACAATGCTTCAATCATGCACATTAACACACTTGTCCACTACCTACACCTTTCTCATTATTCATTTACAACAATTTAATGCAACAATAACCTACCATATGAGAACTTACAACCATTCAATGACATGTCTCACAAGAATAACATGTACTCTTTCACAGGGAAGCAAATAACAATGGATCATGCTCATTCCAACTCTTGATTTACTTTCCATTCATATTGTTGGTGAAAATATATTTTTAAGTGTAGTTTTTAATCCTTTACAAAAATTACCCGCAAACGAATACTTAAAAAATAGATAAAATATACAATGATGAGAACATAAAAAATACACACATATATTTTCTCCTGGAACCCAAAACTGGGAAAACTATATTGATTTCTCATTATATTCCTTTCAATGTTACGATACATTATATACATGTCGAAGCATTTATAAACCCCAACCCATTAACCTTAGATTAGAACATAATCGTAGTTCCCTTGACGTGATCTACAAAATACCATGGGAAAAACCATCATCCCAAAAAAATCATGCACAAAACTATGGGTAGGTTCGCCCACCATCCTTGGGTCCACCCCCCATCCTTAGGTCCGCATAACTATTATTGTGTTTGCATAAAATAAATATTTCGTGGGGCGCTGCCCTGGACCTTGTGAAGGCGGGCTACTCCCCCATCAATATTCTGAGCATACCAAAATCATAAATGCATGGTTGTTATTAGTTATTGGATGCTAGCTAACCAACTAGCATGTTGGAAGGGTTCATGTATATCTCTTTACTATATTTTTTATTAGTACATTAATATCCATAACCTTATATTCCCAAGACTTTATGTAGCATCCTTATTAGCTTCTCTCAACACATGGTCAACCTATTCTTAGTCACATATTTAACATTAATGCATGGTGAGTCATCATAATCATCTTATGACAACGAACTATTTTGAGTCTTCATTCATGTTATTTGCATTCTCATTCATCAGTGTATGCATTCAACTTTCCTTTATGCATGATATGCTAGGTGCCTATGCATTCTTGGATATTCAATATCTTGAAATTCTATCATGCCTATTATCTTTATTCATCAACATACAACAACTCTTTAAGGAAAGACATTCAAAACAACAAAAGATAATTTGAGATATTCTCCCTCATAGTTATTGGTATATCAATCAACCATGTGATTTTGTAATTCTCATGCAATTGAGTTGTTCATGGAGGTCTAATCAACATCTTGACTGTGTCTTTTTACAGCCTTAAAGATCATTATTCCAACTGCTTTTTTTCGTTTTCTGCATCTTTAGTAGTCTTATCTAAATCTCCTAGCAAATATTTTCTACACATGTCACTAAGCTTGTGGAATTCTTTTGTTAGTAGCCATATTGTTGTACCCAGTGATCTTTGTTCCATGTTGTACAACCTTGTTATTGCACTCCTTTCTCTAGAACCTCTACTCTATTATTTTCCTTTAATCCATCACTCTGGAAATTATGTTCATGACATATTCATCTTTCTGGTGTTTCTCTAGCCCTTCAAGCCTAGTGTTTAAATCATAACTTGGATTAATTTATCTTTCCTAAGCCCATTCATTCTAAGTGTTGAAACTTAGCTTTGATAATTTTAACTTACGTAAGCCCATTTAGTTCAAGTGTTGAACCTTAGCTATGATAATTTTATCTTTCCTAAGCCCACTTAATTCGAGTGTTGAACATTATCTTTCTTGAGCCCATTCAATTCGAGTGCTCAACCTTAGGTCTAACAGATATCCTCCCCATGGTGTATCTGTGGCCCTAATACCAATTTGTAGTACACCCATCCCCTTGGTGCTTGATTAAGGTTGCAAGGTATCTAGACTTGACCTCTCTGGTCACCTTATGGAAATGGGGTTATCAAAATTCCTCTTATTGCAATCACCCTGAAACACTTTTCTGACACAACCATTGTACTTTTCTCATTGAGAGCTTTCCAATGATGACAATAAGTTATGCCCTCTTAAAATCTTTCCCTTCATGCAACCTCATTACCCTCATATTACCACGTGGTACCACTTTACTAGTCCATGTCCGCCAACCCAAATCACTGTAGGTTTATAAAAAACAAACCCCTTAGGGAATGCCTTCACTAGTTAAACTCACCAATCTCATTCCTCCTAACTCAATACTAGGTTGCTAGTTGAAAATTTTTGACACTTAGTTATCTGTCGTTTATGTCTACTGGCTCTGCAGTTCCACTGCCGCCGAATATACCTTGTTGCTTCTAATTCAAGAATCAATCAATAACTGACACCTGATATGATAATAAGCTAATAAATCAACATGTGTATAGGCCAATGGCCCATCATGCTAACACCCCGACATCCACATCACTAAAGTTGGGTGCCACTTCGGCACTACCTCAATGTCACCATGCACTCTAATTTTTGTCATCTTGTCATGTCATATGGAAACTATTATATATCCAGATCAAAATAATGCAAAAAAAAAAAAAAAGATATATCAATGACTTGATAATAAGCCACTTCGAGGGGGAAACCTCCTTTTACATCACATAAATGAACCATTCTTGGATGATTCAAATGACAAGACCTCCTTGGTATATATAGGAGTCTAAAGGGTAAAAATATAATTAGGGCCTACATAAAAATAAAAATAATATAAGGGCACAACAATAAAATTATAGGGGCTACACTAGTATTATATGGACCTAACACACCCCTCTCATTCAAAAAGTGTTGTCCTCAACACTTGAGTAGTTTTGGATGCTTCTATATAAAATTATCATCCTTTGATGTGTAATCTTTAACAGGTAAGTTCTTCCACTTAATGAGATACTCTGAAATTGATCGATTTTGTAGATGTTGGATTCTTGTTTCCATTTTTCCTTTAGGCTCCATTGTGATTTTTCCTTCCTCTTCAAGTTTTGAAAATATAGTTTGAACTGGGAGCTTGTCACCTATAACCTTCTTTAAGCACAAAACATGGAAAATTGGGCGTACTCATGAAGATGCATGCAACTACAATTTGTATGCCATAGTACCAATATTTTGCAACACCTTGTAAGGGTCGTAGTGCTTTGGTGATAATATTTTATCCTTATTAACTTGCTTGAGGGACATTTGTTTGTATGGTTGTAGCATAAAAATACCCAATCACCCAATCACCCACTTCCAAACTTCTTTCATTGCAATGTTGATCTGCTTCTTGTTTCATTCGATTTTGTACCATATTCATGTTATCCTTTAAGAGTTGGAGAACTTATTATTGATGCTTGATGTGATCTTTTACTGCTTGAACCTTAGAATTGCCTCTTAGAGACAATGTGATGGGTGATCAATGATATCCATAAAGCGCCATAAATGGGGTCATTTTTGCTGCGGTATGGAAGGAAGTTTTATAACACCACTCTGCTAGAGGTAACCACTTGACCCATTGTGTTTGTTTATCAAATACAAAGCAACAAAGCTATCCTTCCAAATATTTTTTCACTATCTCATTTTTACCATTATAATGAGGATGATAAGATGAGCAATGAGTTACTTGAGCACCAAGACAAGAAAATAATTATGTCTAAAAATTTCCAGTGAAAATGGGATCTCTGTCACTTACAATAATATTTGGGATTCCATGCAGCTTTTGGATTGTTTCCATAAATGCAATAACGACTATACTAGCATTGAAAGGAAGAGACAATGCACAAAAGTGTGCATACTTGGTAAGTCTATCAACTACCACCATGATGAAACTCTTTCCTTTGGACTTGGGTAGACCTGTGATAAAATCCATTGAGACCTCCTCCCAATGATGAATTGGAATGGTTGATGGTTGTAAAAGATGTGAGGGCTTAATTGTCACGTCTTCATTTTGTTGGAAAACCAAACATTCTGCCATAAACTTCTAAATATCAGATTTAAGGCCATCCAAAAAAAAATCCTTCTTGACCCTAAGGTAAGTTTTTAAAAATCATGAGTTCCCTTCTATAGGAGAGGTGTGAAATTCCAAAAGAACCTTTTGTTTGATTTGGGGGTTCTTACATAGATATAAGAGATCTTTGTACCACAATGAATCACTTTTCCATGTATCAAATGCATTGGGATCTTACTGCAACTTTTGAATGAGTTTCCACACCTCTTCATCATTTTTTCATTAATCCCTTGCTTAAATTATCTAATTAGGTTGGATAATAGAAATGGCATATAATAATGTCTCCACATCCTCATCCCTTCTTGAGTGATCCGGTGCTCAAAAATATGCTAAAAAATGAAAGTTCTCAAAATGGAACAAAAATTGTGCGCTTGGGTAGATCTCTTCATTCTGAATCTGGTGCAATTTGTTTCACGAAAAAACCGACGCCATATGCTCCCAAAAACAAATTCTATTCATTTTCCAAAATAGGAAAATTTTGGCAAAAGGTTGTGTAGGTTATCCAATTAGCAGTCTGTACAACTGATTGGGCTTGCTCACTTGGAAAATGAATGGGCTTCAAAAAGAGCCAATAAAAGCTCTCCACGTGGCAGAACCTTATTAGTTCCGAGTTGGCGATTATTTATTGGTCAGTTTTTTGTTGGTTAGGTGGACCAACTCGAGGCCGCCACATGGCCTAGCCAAAGGGTGCCACATGGTGCCTCAGTGGGCACTTAAAATTTATTTGGGGCAAGCTAGACTACACTCCGTAGGATTCAAACAATGAACCTCCACCAAAAAAACCTCTGCACTTACTGTTATATCACATCGCGGTTCTTAACAATATAAGGTTTAAAACTTTATTTAAAGGTTATATATGGCACATTTGGCATATGGGGCCGAACCAAGGCCTATCCCTTGGCCACCCCATCGCCATGATACCGCAAGCGAAGGGCCGGGGGCTAGACCCTAGCTCGACCACGTGACATCATCACATTAACTGGGCCATATAACTATGACCCTTTAACCATTCCGCTAACTAACGCATGTGATAACACCTTCCAACTGCCAACTGTAACCACCATGCCTAAATAGTCAGACCTCACCGCCTCCTAACTGCCACCATGTGAACACCGAAAACTGCGTGGGCAGGATTGCCAACCCTTATTATCAGCTCTCACCACCAGATAAACCTCCGCTGCATTCCGCCACATGTGATCGTTCGACCGTGACCGTCAAGCAGATCACTAACCCTAGGGGGCCAGTCCTAGGTCCTATGGACCCATATGACTAGGTGCTCATGGATTTCGAGGGCCTTAATGGCCAATATATCGATCCTACATTTTTTCTTGCCAAGCGGGAATCGTGCCAGGTTTGGAGGGTATTTTCCACGTTTGGGGCACCTATGCTAGGTTTGGGTCGAATTGTGGGGAGTTTAGCTGTAGAATTGCGGAAAAGAGGGAAAGAGGCATAAGTTTCTTAGTTTTTTGTCTTTTTGGGAGCATAAAATGGCTATAAAAACATTTTTGATAGCTATGATGTTGTTGGAGTAGGTTTTGAAGCCATTTTAGCATTCTATCTCATTGTAATCACCATTTTATGAACATAATGAAAGAGGGTCAAACATTGGACGTTGGACCAGGAGATGTAGCCCAGGAGGGATCAACTCCTTCATCACTTGCTGTTTTGTGGTTACAATTATGGCTTTATTTCTCTGTTATTTTTGCAATATTTGAGTTAAATTCATGGTTAAATGTGTTAAATAATTTAACTTAAGCATCTTAAAAAACTCAATCAATTTACTTGTAATTTAAACAATCCTCAAGCACATACACATTTAGATCAAGTTTGGTATTAGAGCACTGGTTTAATTTGCTGATGTGAGGATTTAATTGTTTGCAAGTGTATGTGATGCTTACAAGGTTGAAGCTCAATAGAGGATAAGGAAAGCTTGTGGTCGCAAGTCCTCAAGTTAGGTCAAGGACAGGGAGAGCAAGTTTTCCACAATATCCACCACAAATTGTACCTCAAATTGTAGTTGAAGCTTCAACAAGTATGTCACATGAAGTAGATCCTTATAATATGTCAGAGGAAAAGAAATCTTTCAGAAAATCATTCTTTGACATGATTGAAATGGTGAAAGTACTCTATGAAGAGATAAATTCAAGATTGTAGGATGAGAGTTCCAAGCCTTCAAAAGGAGAGGGTTCTTATGGAGGAAAAGGAGGAGATGATGACAAGCCTCTAAAATGAAATGGTGATTAAACACCCTCTTCTCCACCATCATCTTCACCTCCATCCTCACCTTCATCTTCATCGTCTTCCACAATAAATTTTACTCAAACACCTCCACATACCCCAAAGGGACATGGTAAAACTCCCTTATTGAAACTTGATATTAAATTCGAATTGCCTATGTATAATGATGAAGTTAATGCTGAAAAAATTGATAATTGGGTTTGTCAACTTGAAGTATATTGCAGGATTCAAAACATCAAAGATGATGAAACAAATATTTAGTTGGCTTCGTTAATGTTGGAAAATGTTTCTTTGATTTGATGGGAAACCAAAACACAAGAGGATATGAAAAATCATGGTAAGGTCTTAAACTCTTGGATAGATTTTATTACTGCACTTAGAATATAATTTTATCCATTAGCTTATATGCAGAAGGCTATTATGGATTGGCAGAATTTTAGACAACTAAAAGGTCAAAGTGTGCAAAGTTACACCCAAGAGTTTAGAAGAAGATCTCTAATTTTAGGTGTATATTTGTGATCAAAAGACACTTTGTTGAAATATATTGGGGGTTTACACAGTTATTTAAGGCATACTATCCTTATGTTTAATCCTACAAGTTTAGATAAGGTTTGTGTTCAGGCAACACATCTTGAAGCAAGAGGGAAAAAATTTTCACAAGAGGGTAGCAAAAAGCCATTTCAAACTGGAGACAAAGGAAAGAGTAAATTCAAAGGGAAAGGAAAGAAGAACACATCTGTTAAGGAGAAAGGAGAAAAATTAACATGCAAACATTGTTCCAAAGAGGGTCATCATGAAGCTCATTGTTTGAAGCTTCATCTTGAGACGAAACCAAAAAAGTTTAACAATAAAGGGAAGCAAAAGACAACTGCAACTACACAACATGATTTAGGATCCCATTCAGGAGATGAAACAAATATCACAACAATGGGAATGAGAGGCAAGGACATAGAAAACACTAATTCCTCAAGTTGTCCTAATGATACTCAATATGAGAAAACGAGAATTTAACTTTTCCATATTCAAGTTATTTCAAAGCATACCAAAATTGATACACTTTTTGATAGTGGTTCACAAGCAAATTTGATTTCTGAAGACTTATTCAAGAAGTTAAATTTAGAGACCATTCCTCATCCAAGACCTTATCCTTTAGGTTGGATATGAAAGAATGAAACTTACAAATTACGAGGAAATTCATACTTAGATTTGCAATTATAGCAAAATTTCTTGATGAAGTTAAACTTATGTAGCTCCACTTGATATTTCCAGTATTGTTTTGGGAAGCCCATATCTTTATGATAGGAAAGCTATTTTTCATTGCCATGAAAACAAGTACCACTTGTTCAAAGATGGTATCGAGTACATCGTTAGAGCACATCGACAAAAAATAAATCTTTCACTTGTGAATGCTAGTTAAATGAAGAGACTTATTAACTCTAGCAAGATTTTTGTGCTTTTAATGATCAAACAAAAGAATGATATTGATAATAAAGCTTTTCAAGGTTGTGACTCAAGATTGAAATATGATTTGGTTGAGGTTGTTAACCAATACGATGAGATGTTTCAGGAACCAAAAGGATTTCCAACCAAGAGGGGAATCCAACATGAAATACAATAGCAACAAGATTTTCCTCTCCCTAACATTGGCATGTACAACATGTTAGTGATGGAAGGTTTAGAAATTAAAAAACAAATTCAAGAGTTTTTAGGCAAAGGGATCATCAGACCAAGTACTTCACCATGTGGGTCATCTTTTGTTTTGGTGCCAAAGAAGGATAGAACATGGCACATGTGTGTGGAATTTCGTGCATTGAACAAGATTTTGGTAAAGAGACGTTACCCACTTCATAGAATTGATGATTTACTTGATCAATTGAAAGATGCTAAATATTTTACTAAGTTGGACTTAAGGAGTGGTTATCATCAAATTATAATTATTGAAGGAGACATATGGAAGACAACATTCAAAATAAAGCAAGGTTTGTTTGAATGGCTAGTTATGTCTTTTGGTATTTGCAATGCTCCTGCTACCTTCATGAGTGTGATGAATAATGTATTGAGGCCATTTCTAGATGAGTTTCTAATAGTCTACTTATATGACATCTTGATTTTCAGTAAATATTGTGAAGAACATGTCATGCATGTCAAAAAAGTACTTGATGTCTTGAAGAAATAACAATTGTTTTTAAAGATGTCAAAGTGTGAGTTTGGAAAAACGTCTTTAGTGTATTTGGGTCATATTGTTGGAGGAGGTGAATTGAAAATAGGTCCCTCCAAGGTTGATGTCATTTTGAATTGGCCAAAGCCCAAAACAGTTACGGAGGTAAGAAGTTTTTTGGGAGCAACACAGTATTAGAGGAAGTTTATTGCTAACTTCTCTTCTATCGCAAGTCCATTACATGCATTGACATGTGTGAAGCAGGTATTTGAGTGGGGAGGTAAACAATAAAGGCATTTAATGCATTGAAGGAAAAGACTAGTGCAACTTATGCTCTTGCACTTCCAGACTTGAGACAGTCATTTGAGATACAAATTGATGCAAGCGACTATGCCATGGGTGCAGTCCTCATGCAACATGGTAAGCCCACCTATTTTTCATCAGAAAATTTTAATGGTGCAGTGATTAATTATCCTACATATGAAAAGGAATTGTATGTGTTAGGGTCCTCTAATAATAGGATTCATAATTTTGAATTGAATTTTGATAGTCTTGTAAAATATGTACATACCTTGCTTTCTACAAGTTGTTTTCCCATATTTTGAAAAAATAAAAAAAATGAAAAATTAATAAAAAATCAAAAAGAGGGTAAAAAGTCCTAAAAGAAAGATCAAATGACTTAGAAAATATAGACCCCAAAAGAAAACAGATGAAAATAAGACCTGAAAGTGAGCAAGTCCAAATGCCACTACTTTTACTTTTTTGCAAAATAAATGATTATGGAAGAGTGTCAATAAATGGCATAATCCATGATAGGTTAAACTGTTTATTCTTAACTTGTCATGTTTTTAATTTTATGTTTTAGATAGTGAATAAAGATTTGTCAGACAGTTTAATCCTGAAAAATCAGTGGATAGGTAGAGAATAATGAGGAGCTCAAAAATTTAATCGGAGCCCTAAAATGAAATAAGGTAGATTTAGATAGTTTATGCTTTAAAAGAATAAATGTTTTAAGGTTGCAAGCCTAAATGCACCTGCAAAATGAAGAAAAAATGTTAGAATAAGGTTGGGTAGGTAGAAAGCAGTGGATAAATCATGTAAATAATACATCATCGGGTAAAATCACTAATTTCCCCTCCCCCATGAGTGTTCAGTATTCTAAGCTATCAGTCAAACAGGCTCAGAGCATTTCTCTGACTTTTATTGGGACCAAACACAAGACTCTATGACTGGTTAGTTGAAAATACTGAGTTCTTATGTTAAATCCTCACTTATCATCATTTACCCTTCATTCATGTATTAAAGCCCCTTTTTCCTAAGTAAGCACACATTCTTGCTTGGTAAAATTGTAATCCTAGAATGATTAACTTCATTTCTTCATAAAGCATTCATAAAAACCCACAAAGTTACATTTATCTTAAGTATTAGTGAAACAAATTATAAAAATGAGCAATGATTGATTATTATGTTATGCTTGGAGATAATGTGTATTTTGTTTTACATTTCACTCCCCTCTCATATTAACTTTTAACATATTCTATTAAATCCCTAAAAAATACCCTATCCTACTTATTAATTCCCTATATCTAAATAACCCCCCCAAAACCCACTATTTTAACATTTAGACCAAAGTTTTTAATCCCCAAGTGCATAAAATAAAACCCCACCCTAATAAACCCCTTGGTTAAACCTACCTCGTTGAAATACCCCGCCCCTATAGTTTGAAAACTATTCAAAAGGTTGAAAACTATATAAAAAACAAAACCCGCACTCGCATATGAATAATTGAAACATTCAAAACAATGTTTTGAATTAAACATTATACTCGCCTATCCTATATACCAAAACTTTAAACTTTATTAAAACATATCTTTTTAAAGTTTAATCCATTCCCATCGCACATACTACACCCTGGTCCCACTCCCCTATTCCGGTTCATCTTCCCATCTAATCTGGACCGTTCGCATACAAACCCCAGATCCGACGATTGAAATCCTATATCGCGTAGAAAACTTGCGCGATTACCCCCTCTCCATTTTTATGCGAAATGGGTGGTTTCATAATTTTCTCTCTCCTCCATGTGCCTATTTTGCATTGGATCGCGTGGGTTCAAGCCAAAACCACTTACTGCCACAATGCTGCGTGATAAACCGCTTACTGTTTCAAACCTTGAAGCCCGACACCGCTTCCCGCTCGATTTGACAGTGATTATTTGCAAGTAAATGTAACCTAAGTTGCCCCATAAACCATGAGAATGCACTGTTATTCCTTTATTCTGCACACATTCACTGTATGGGCTATTCCAACTCAGAGAAAAGAAGCCTGTACATGATTTTTATGCCCAGAACGAGTGTAAAGACTGTATTTACCGTTGAAGATCACCGAGAAGCCCTGAATTGTTCCAGAAGCGAGAAAAGATACCACAGAACCTGTGATAAATTCTCAGAGCCATTTCTAAAGACCTGTACCTACTTATAATAGGTATTTCTCGAAAAATTGAGCCTATTATTGATTTGAAAGACCCTCAATAAAAAAAAAAAATCCAATTAGAGTTCAAAATCAATTGAAAGAAACTTCCAAAAATCCCAAAAAACAGGCCAGGCCCTATCAAAATTTTCCAAAAACCCGGTTTTTTCTGCTGTATGCTATTTTGAGAAGAAATTGTGAGTTTTCACATTTTAATGATCTATTTCAAGCTCTGAAACAAGCCAAAAAACCTTTGCAGGTATCCTAAGCCTTTGTGACCCATTTCAAAAGACTTTCAGCTCAATTTCTCAGTAAGACACTCAGGAAACCCTTGTTTCTTGTTTAAACTAGTCAAAAGCCTTCAATCACCTCCTTGCAAACCTCTGTTTCATTAACAAATTGTTTAATTTTTGCAGGTTATTATCAGAATATGAAATTGGACCAACAGTTTCAATACTAGTTGACAAAATTGTTTGCTCCAAATTCTCAGATTTTAATTCAAAAACTTCATTCAACAAACAATTTGTATACAAAGAAAGAATAAAATGAAGTCAGAGAGAGACCAGAATGATGAAATTTGCACAATGAATAGTAAAAATGAAATCAGAATTCACAATGATAGTGAAAACAAAACAGTCAAAGAGCATCAGAGTTAAAGTGTATCAGGTAAAAGTCAGAGTGAAAGTTAAAACAAAGTTACAGAGGAGTCAAGGTAAAACAGTAAAAGTAAAAACAAAGGCAATAAATGGTAAATAAAGATGAAAATACTTTCAACAAAAATGAAATATATCCAAATTGAAAGTCAAAACAATTAAAATAACAGTAAGGTTAAAAGATGAAAACAGTGCAAGAAGGGACATTTTTGCAGAAATTTCATGTTTAAGTCATAGTTTTGCAGAAACTGTTCTGGACAATCCAAGGTGAATTTTGCAAAACTGAAGGAGGTTTATGTTCTTAAGGTGTCCAAATACAAAACCTCTCTCACGTTTCTAACAACCATTATGAATTTGGAAATATTAAACAAAATTTGAAAGCTCTTTTTACATAAAATTACTATTAAGTCATCAGTTTTAAGAGGAGATTATGGCCAATAAGAAATACATCGTACAAAACTGAAGGAGGGTTTTGTTCCTAAGAGACCCATCTACAAAAATCTATCTCACTTTGTGCACATGTATTACAGAATGAGAGATACATGTGCATCTTTATAGCCTATTTTTCAGACTCTGTAAAACTCTGTTTTACACATTTTTGCAGAGCCTATTGTGAACAGCTGGAGCAAAATTTTAGAGAAATGAGAAAGATTTATCTCACCAACATATTCATCTACAATAACCTCTTTCACTTTTTACATATCTATTTCGGATTGAGAAATACAAAGGTATCATTGGACCCCAATTTTGCAGAATTTCTGGAGCAGAATGCACAAAGAAAGGAAACAGTTAGTGACTTGGATGCCTCATCATCAACTAAGAGTTGAGATCAAATTCGAATTCTCCTATTTGTAATCACCTATCCATAAAAAATAGTGCCAAATAGATGCATTAGTTTTGAGTGTCCTTTACTTAAGTTCTATTTATGTAAAACAGTTGGAGATATTTGTAAACCAATCTTGATATTCTTTCAAGATATTCTAGTTTAGAATTTGTATAAATACTTCACTCTTTGAAGTATTTTTGTGTGGAATAAAACTGCTGGACTTACTATAGAATTTTTTCTGAACATTGGAGGCTCTTGTGTGTTTGAATTCGAAGTAGTAGACTGGACAAGCTGTCTGGCATCATAATTCAGGATCCCTGTGATAAGCTGATGAGTGAAGTACTTCCTACTTGTCATTGTTTCCTTTTCTAAGTTTCATGCATTAATTTCATGTTTGTTCTGTCTAAATGTGTAACTAGGAGTATTACTACAGGATTAGTCAAGTGCTCCCTGTCTTTAACTAGTTACCATTTTAATGTTTTCTTGTGATTTCTGGTGCAAGGAACCCTTAATTGCTCATTCTCTTGTTTGACCTCTGCCTTCTACTTCCATTGTCCAGATCAAAGGATCCTTAAGTGCCCTTTATCCCGATCATACCACCTGACAAAAAACCACTTTCCCAAATCTTTGAGGGTTATCTATCTTGCCCTGAATATATTTTTACCTTTTTGGTCTTGATTTCTAGCGCTGCTAGCTTGATTTAGACCCCATAGCCCAATGGACAAGTAGATTTCTCTCTATTTTACCTCCAAGTGATTTTTCCCACCAAACCCTTTAAACCAAAACCAAATCGTACTTCCATAACTAGCCTAATATTATAAATCAAAATAAAGTTAAACTTTAAAGAGAGAGCCTCTCTGAACACCAGGAAGACTAGATCCTAGAGTTTGAAGTAGGTTTGTGGTTATCTCAGACTATTTCTCTTGAACCTGGAGAAATTACTAATGGTGACCATACTGGGGAAACTAACATTTTCTTCAGAAATATTTTACAGGTTCAGATCTGATCTATGATGTTTGACAATGATCAGACACATAAAGGTTAAAATCATCCACCTGACGACTCCAAATCAATTTCACAATCAAGATTCCACTAGAGGAATGAACCTCAAAGAACAATATGAAAAGATCAGGCTTTCAACTTGGATCTTAATCCAAGACATTATGTTCTTTCTCATTAAGAAAATTTTTCAATGTATGTTTTATTTTATACAAGATCTTAGATTAATTTTTAATTATTTTCCTTTGAAGATTGTAAGTACTAATTCTCTTAATCTCTTTGAGCAGCTTTCTTCTGAATCTAATGATGATCGTTTTTCAATTAAGAAGCCTCAAATAATCAAGATTAATCTTATTATCTCTGTACATAATCCTGTACCATATAAAGTTCCAGATAGATATAAGCACCTTATTTTACCTCCTATACTCCATGATTTTCCTGATAACTATTACAAACATCTTCCTATATTTGATGGAGAGAATGGTATAACTACCCAAAAATATATTCAAGGTTTTGAGAATTATTTGGACCTATTTGAGATTGCTGAAGATGATGTTAAAATCAGTCTTTTTTCTCTTTCTTTGCAAAATAGAGTAAAAATTTGGTTCAAGAATCTGCCTAATGCAAGCATCTCAAATTTCCAACAGTTTGTTAAATTTTTCCTTGATAGATGGATAATCAAAGTTAATCCTTTTGTGATCATAGAAGAATATAATCAGTTAAAAAGACATCCAAATGAAACAATACAACAATTTTCTGACAGATTTAATCAAGTTTATTATTCAATGTCAGACCTCCTCATGATTCAGCTCTCTTGCATTATCCAAGTGCTTTTGATCCAGAAATAGAATTTCGGTTAAGAGAAAGATATCCAGAAACACTTATACAGCTGCAAAACATTGCAGTTGATGTAGAAGTTAATCTGCAAATCAGACAGGAAAAATTGAAAGCAGAAGAAGAAGAGAAGAACAACATTGCACAGGTAAAACTGAGCCTTTTGGTAAGAAAACTAGATAAAATCATACAAAAGATAACAATGAAAGATGTTTTTTTGGTTCAAAATCACCATGATACACTTATTGAAGAAATATAAGAGGTTGATAGCCATGAACAACTTCCTGCTAATTCCAATTATCATAGATCAGAAAATGGATTTACAGATCAATATGTGGAAGAGGAATCTGCTGATCTCATGTGTATGTTTGATGACATTCCTTCTTTTGATGATTTGCCTAAGTATGATCATTATGATGATAGTTATGCTCTCCAAACTCAAGCTAACTTTACAGAGCAATCAAAAGCTAGTTTGTGGGATGAGGAAACCCAGTTTCAGCAACCAGAATACAGTAATCAGCTAATGCAAATCAGCTATGAGAGTAAGGAAGAAAGTGCACAAAATTTGGAAATAAGTGAAGGTTCTTTACCTCTTTGTTTTGCTTCGTTTAAGTTCATTAGAGACAAATTTCATGCTATCAATAATCATCAGTATTTATATATTGTTATGGACAACAAAGAAGATAATGAAACTCTTGATCATGATATTTCAGTTTCACAATTGTAGTTATCAAATTCCATTGAAGCATCTGAGCAAATAACACAAGAAAGTTCCATACCACTATGTTTTGAATCATTTCAGATTTTAAAGGAAATGTGGCATAACATCATTAAATAAAAGGATGAGAAACTTGTTGAAGTTTATGAAGTCCCAGGGATTTCCATATCCAATAGATTGCAACCATCCTCACAAGTTTTTCATGATACAATAGATATGTTGGATAATGAATGCATTCAAATACTTTCTCCATTAACTAACTATGAGCTTCAGAATCAAGATGATAAAGGTTTCAGCAATCAAACATTATAATCAGTAGGAATATCATCACAAAGTTTGCAAGGAGATAAAGATGAAATTAACATTTCAATTTCATGGCATGGAGGCTATCCAGAACAGATGTAAAGTTGTTTGGATCAGTTAAACATCAGTGTATATATTTTAGAAGATGCTTTTGAAAAGTTTCTAGAGTCAACAAAAGAAATAAAGCATTTCCTTATCCTCTCATTTGTTGACAAGTTTCTAATAGGTTGCAGAATTACAGTTTTGACAATCAGCAAGTACATGCAACAAAATACCTCAATATATATAATGCTTAAATGGTTGCATTGGCTGTTTCATTTTATCTAACCAGTAGTTGAATAATTGATTAGAGCAAATAGGTAGGATTTCAACTTATTACAATTTTTTCAGTTTTCAGCTAGTTTTGAAATAATTCATCAAGATTTGAAACCAAGGAAAAGGCCCTAAGGTCTTGTTGATTTAGTAGTTTGGTTTGAAGGTTGCAACACCTTTTAGCCTCAGATCAAATTTCAGTTTGTAGAAAAGGGTGTAAATTTAGTTCAAGAGTTTTCAGTCACAACATATGCATGTTTGGGATTAGCCCCATGGATGAGGCTACTAGTTGACGATGTTCTTGACATCTCACAAGGAGATGCCATCCCCATGTGAAGCCGCTATTACATTAGGGAAATTTTGAAGTCTAAAATGGGCCTCCTAAGGAAATAATAAAATAATAGCTAAACCAATAAAATAATATTTATGAATTTTCAATTCACTTTTTGCACCAAAATCCATGTAACTATAGTTAAATTCAATGCAAAAATTGTACCAAAATAAAATTAATAAAAAATTATATTGATATGACTATAAATAATAATGAGTTTTTCAAGAAAAAATCATTATCATTGAACAACTAATGCATTTGTCCTTTGTACTTAAATAACTTAAAATAAAATATAAATATAAATTTATAAATTCTTAATTATATTATATGTTATTAATTAAAATTTATATTATTTAAATTGTATAATAGCATGCAATTAATATACTATATAAAAATAATATAATATAATATAATATAATAAATGTATAGGGATATGCATTGTTTCTTTCAAGAAATATGAAATGATAATAATATATTTTCATTCAAAAAGTGTGAAATGACATTTATTATAAGTACTTTACTTTGACTTTAAAAGTACTTAGAGAACTACCATGGTTAACCATGAGTTTTTGCCCACTATTGAGAATGTGACAAATAAGTACCTTTAACTCAAGCAATGCCACTTCAACCATTAGGGATGATGTCATCCCCTAAAATGTGATTGGTTATCATAAAGTGAATTTTGATTGTACATTTTCTTTAGGAGGCCCATTTTATACCTCAAAATTCCCCTAATCCGGGTCCTAAAATAATAGGATTCATAATTTTGAATTGACTTTTGATAGTCTTGTAAAATATGTACATACCTTGCTTTCTGCAAATTGTTTTCCCATATTTTGAAAAAATAAAATGAAAAATGAAAAAATAATTAAAAATCAAAAAGAGGGTAAAAAGTCCTAAAAGAAAGATCAAAGGACTTAAAAATATAGACCCCAAAAGAAAAAAAGATGAAAATAAGACCTGAAAGTGAGCAAGTCCAAATGCCACTACTTTTATTTTTTTTCAAAATAAATGATTATGGCAGAGTGTTAATAAATGGCATAATCCATGATAAGTTAAATTGTTTAATCTTAACTTGTCATGTTTTAGATAATGAATAAAGATTTGTCAGACGGACAGTTTAATTTTGACAAATCAGTGGATAGGTAGAGAATAATGAGGAGCTCAACAATTTAATTTGAGCCCTCGGAAGAAATAAGGTAGGTTTAGATAGTTTATGCTTTAAAAGAATAAATGTTTGAAGGTTGCAAGCATAAATGCACCTGCAAAATGAAGAAAAAATGTTAGAATAAGGTTGGGTAGGTAGAAATCAGTGGAGCAATCATGTAAATAATATATCATCGGGTAAAATCGCTAATTTCCCCTCCCCCATGAGTGTTCAGTATTCTAAGTTATCACTCAAACAAGCTCAGAGCATTTCTCTAACTTTTGTTGCGACCGAACCCAAGGCTCTATGACTGGTTAGTTGAAAATACTGAGTTCTTACGTTAAATCCTCACTTATCATCATTTACCTTTCATTCATGTATTAAAACCCCTTTTTCCTAAGTAAGCACACTTTCTTGCTTGGTAAAATTGTAATCCTAGAATGATTAACTTCATTTCTTCATAAAGCATTCATAAAACCCACAAAGTTACATTTATCCTAAGTATTAGTGAAACACATTATAAAAATGAGCAATGATTGATTATTATGTTATACTTGGAGATAATGTGTATTTTGTTTTACATTTCACTCCCCTCTCATATTAACTTTTAACATATTCTATTAAATCTCTAAAAAATACCCTATCCTACTTATTAATTCCCTATATCTAAATAACCCCCCAAAAACCCACTATTTTAATGTTTAGACCAAAGTTTATTATCCCCACGTGGATAAAATAAAACCCCGCCCTAATAAACCCCTTGGTCTAAACCTATCTCTATTGAAATAACCCACCCCTATAGTTTGAAAACTATTCAAAAGGTTGAAAACTATATAAATAACAAAACCCACACTCGCATATGAATAATTGAAACATTCAAAATAATGTTTTGAATTAAACATTATACCTGCCTCTCCTATATGCCCAAACTTTAAACTTTATTAAAACATATCTTTTTAAAGTTTAATCCATTCTCATCGCACATACTACACCCTGGTCCCACTCCCCTATTCCGACGCACCTTCCCATCTAATCTGGACCGTTTGCATACAAACCCCAGATCAGACTGTTGAAATCCTATATCGCGTAGAAAACTTGTGTGATTACCCCCTCTCCATTTCTATGCGAAATGGGTGGTTTCATAACTTTCTCTCTCCTCCACGTGCCTATTTCGCATTGGATCACGTGGGTTCAAGCCAAAACCACTTACTGCCACAATGCTGCGCGATAAACCGCTTACTGTTTCAAACCATGAAGCCCGAAATGGCCTCTTGCCCGATTTGACAGTCATTATTTGCAAGTTAATGTAACCTTAGTCGCCTCATAAACCATGAGAATGCACTATTATTCCTTTATTCTGCACACATTGACTGTATGGGCTATTCTGACTCAAAGAAAAGAAGCCTGTACATGATTTTTATGCCCAGACCTAGTGTAAAGACTATATTTACCATTGAAGATCATTGAGAAGCCCTGAATTGCTTCAGAAACGAGAAAAGATACCACAGAACCTGTGATAAATTCTCAGAGCCATTTATAAAGATCTATACCTACTTATAATAGGTATTTCTCAAAAAATTGAGCCTATTATTGATTTGAAAGACCCTCAATAAAAAAAAAATTCGGTTAGAGTTCAAAATCAATTGAAAGAAACTACCAAAAAGCCCAAAAAACAAGCTAGACCCTGTCAAATTTTTCCAAAAACCCTGTTTTTTTTGCTGTACGCTATTTTGAGAAGAAATTGTGAGTTTTCACAGTTTAATGATCTATTTCAAGCTCTGAAACAAGCCAAAAAACCTCTGCAGGTATCCTAAGCCTTTGTGACCCATTTCAAATGTCTTTCAGCTCAATTTCTCAGTAAGAGACTCAGGAAACCCTTGTTTCTTGTTTAAAACCATTCAAAAGCCTTCAATCACCTCCTTGCAGACCTCTGTTTCATTAAAAAATTGTTTAATTTTTGCAGGTTATTATCAGAATATGAAATTGAACCAACAGTTTCAATACTAGTTGACAAAATTGTTTGCTCCAAATTCGCAGATTTTAATTCAGAAGCTTCATTCAACAAATATTTTGTATACAAAGAAAGAATAAAATGAAGTCAGAGAGAGATCATAATGATGAAATTTGCACAGTGAATAGTAAAAGTGAAATCAGAATTCACAATGACAGTGAAAACAGAACAATCAAAGAGCATCAGAGTTAAAGTGTATTAGGTAAAATTCAGAGTGAAAGTTAAAACAAAGTTACAGAGCAGTCAAGGTAAAACAATAAAAGTATAAACAGAGGCAATAAATGGTAAATAAAGATGAAAATACTTTCAACAACAATGAAATTTATCCAAAGTGAAAGGAAAAACAGTTAAAAGAACAGTAAGGTTAAAAGATGAAAACAGAGCAAGAAGGGACATTTTTGCAGAAATTTCATGTTTAAGTCATAGTTTTGCAGAAACTATTCTGGACAATCCAAGATGAATTTTGAAAAAATGAAGGAGGTTTATGTTCTTAAGGTGTCCAACTACAAAAACTCTCTCACTTTTCTAACAACTATTATGGATTTGGAAATATTAAACAAAATTTGAAAGCTCTTTTTACAGAAAATTCATGTTAAGTCATCAGTTTGTAGAGGAGATTATGGCCAATCAGAAATACATCGTACAAAATTGAAGGAGGGTTTTGTTCCTAAGAGACCCATCTACAAAAACCTATCTCATTTGTGCATAGGTATTACAGAATGAGAGATACATGTGCATCTTTACAACCTATTTTCAGACTCTGTAAAACTCTGTTTTACACATCTTTTTGTAGAGCCTATTGTGAACAGCTGGAGCAGAAGTTTAGGGAAATGAGAAAGGTTTATCTCACCAACATATTCATCTACAATAAACTCTTTCAATTTACATATCTATTTCAGATTGAGAAATACAAAGGTATCATTGGACTCCAATTTTGCAGAATTTTCGGAGCAGAATGCACAAAGAAAGGAAACAATTAGTGACTTGGATGCCTCATCATCAACTAAGAGTTGAGGTCAAATTCGAATTCTCCTCTTTGTCATCACTTATCCATAAAAAATAATTCCAAATAGATGCATTAGTTTTGAGTGTCCTTTACTTAAGTTCTATTTATGTAAAACAGTTGGAGATATTTGTAAACCAATCTTGATATTTTTTCAAGATATTCTAGTTTAGAATTTGTATAAATACTTCACCCTTTGAAGTATTTTTGTGTGGAATAAAATTGCTGGACTTACTATAGACTTTTTTTCTGAACATTGGAGGCTCTTGTGTGTTTGAATTCGAATTAGTAGACTGGACAAGCTGACTGGCATCATAATTGAGGATCCCTGTATAAGCTGATGAGTGAAGTACTTCCTACTTGTCATTGTTTCCTTTTCTAAGTTTAATGCATTAATTTTAAGTTTTTTCTGTCTGAATGTGTAACTAGGAGTATTACTATAGGATTAGTCAAGTTCTCCATGTCTTTAACTAGTTTCCATTCTAATGTTTTCTTCTGATTTCCGGTGCAAGGAACCCTTAATTGCTCCTTCTCCCGTTTGACCTCTGCCTTCTACTTTCATTTTTCGGATCAAAGGATACTTAAGTGCCCTTTATCCCGATCATACCACCTCACAAAAAACCACTTTCCCAAATCTCTGAGGGCTATTTATCTTGCCCTGAATATATTTGTACCTTTTTGGTCTTGTTTTCTAGTGCTGCTAGCTTGATTTAGACCCCATAGCCTAATGGACAAGTAGATTTCTCTCTATCTTACCTCCAAGTGATTTTTTCCCACCAAACCCTTTAAACCAAAACCAAATTGTACTTTCATAACTATCCTAATATTATAAATCAATACAAAGTTAAACTTTAAAGAGAGAGCCCTCTCTGAACACTAGGAAGGCTAGATCCTAGAGTTTGAAGTAGGTTTTTGGTTACCTCAGACTATTTCTCTTGAACCTGGAGAAATTACTGAGTGATAACAGTATGCATTGGTGCAAAGTATGAAAAAGTGGAAACACTACTTGATGGGTAAGGAAACAATAATTCACACTGATCATCAACCATTGCAATACTTGCAATCACAAACAAATTTGCAACAATCAAGGCACTTTTGATGGATGGGTTTTCTTCAACAATTCCACTTGGTGATAAGGTATAAAAAATGTATCTATAACAAAGTTGCTGATATGCTTTCTAGGCCTATTGTTATTGCTTCTACTATTCTTAAGCATAATTTTGTTTTGCATGAGAGCTATGTTGAACAATATGCTTTAGATAGTGATTTTCAAGATGTATATGCAATTTTGAGTCAAGGGAACCAAGTAATGGAATTGGATTATCATTTGCATGATAACTTGTTGTACCATCTTGGTAAGATTTGTATTCCACATGGGGAGAGAGTCAACATCATAAGGGAAGCACATACTTCTTTTATTGCTGTTCATTTTTGTGTGGTAAGATGGTGGCACAACTACAAAGGTATTGTTATTAGCCTCGTATGCTAATGAGTGTGTCACGTTTTATTAAAGGATTTTCATTATGTGTTGTCAGTAAGCCTAGCAATAGAAATTTAGGATTGTACACACCACTTCTAGTACCTTCTTGTCCATGGGAGAGTGTTTCTATGAACTTTATTGAAGTATTTCCTATGTCGAAAAGGAATCATGATTATCTTTATGTAGTTGTGAATAGGTTCATAAAAATGTGTATATTGATGCCATGTAAAAAGAAAATTATAGCTGAACAAAATGCTCATTTATTCTTTCAGAATGTATGGGTACATTTTGGATTTCCCACATCCACTGTTAGTGATCGAGATTCTCGCTTTGTTGGGAATTTTTGGTCAAGCTTGTGGGGATTCATGGAAACCAAATTGAAAAAGAGTACAACATTTCATCCACAATCAGATGGTCAAACAAAGGTGGTGAATAGGATGGTGATACATATTCTTCGTGGTTATTGTAGCAAGCATCCGAAGTTGTAGGATGAACATTTTCACTATATTCAACATGCTTACAACCAGGCCAAACACTCTTCAACTCAAACATTTCCATTTGAAGCATGTTTGGGATACTTTCCTAAGTCTCCTTTTGGATTTTTTTTGGAAAATATGTTGCTATTTGATGGTCATAGTGACATAGAAAAAGCTAAAAAGTTCATTGAACAAATCCAATTGGTACATCAAGCAGTTCAAGAACAACTGGAAAAGAGCCAAGTCAAGTATAAAAAAAGGCACGACAAGCATCGTGTAGATCACAATTTCCAAGTCAGTGATGAAGTTTGGCTTCACATTAGCAAATAAAGGATTCAAGGAGAAGGTAAAAAATTGAAACCAATTCGATATGGTCCATTCAGAATTTTAGAAAAGATTGGTGATAATGCCTTTAGGATGGATTTGCCTTCATATATGAAAATCTATGTTGTTGTTAATGTTAAGAATTTAAGGTTGTATGAGCCACCTTTGATTGAAGATCAAGAAGAGAATGTTCAATTTCCTTCTGTTGAGGATTTCTTTCTTGAATACCTTGACGAACTACAACAAGACACCGATCTTGATAGAAGGACAAGGACTCCAAAACAAGGGAATGTGGAGTACCTTTATGTGCGGCTCAAATGAATAAATCCAAGTAAATCCAAATGGATCGAGATTGGAAAGGTGAGGGAATTTTACCCTCTTCTACTTGAAAACTGAAAGTGATATTTTGGGGTTCCAAAAGCTTACAGTGGGGAGGAGTGATCTGATGTTAAAACATATGCTAAAAAATGAAAGTTCTTAGAATGAAAAGAAACCTATGTGCATGCGTAGATATCGTCATTATGAATCCAATGCAATTCGTTTCGCGAAAAAATGACGCGGTATGCTCCCAGAAATGAGTTCTGTTCGTTTTCCCAAACATCAAAATTTTGGCAAAAGGTTGTGCAGGTTGTCCAATCAACAGTGCGTACAGCTGACTGGGCTTGTTGACTTGGAAAATGAATGGGCTTCAAAAATAGCTAATGACAGCTTGCCACGTGTCAGAATCTTATTAGTGTCGAGTTGTCGATTATTTATTGGTCAGTTTGTTGTTGGTTAGGTGGACCAACCAAAGGCCACCCTGTGGCCCAGCCAAAGGCTGCCACATGGTGACTTGGTGGCCACTTAATTTTTTTTTGGGCAAGCAGGATTGCACTCCACAGGATTTGAACCATGAACCTATACCAAGCAAACCTTCGCACTTACCGTTATACCACGCTGTAGTTCTTAACCATATAAGGTTCAAACCTTTATTTAAAGGTTATATATGGCGTATTTGGCATGGGGGGCTAGGCTAGGGCCTAGCCCCTGGCCACCCTAGTGCCACAACACCGCGGGGGGCTAGATCTTAGCCTGGACACATGACATCATCACATTAATTGGGACATATTAATGCGACCCTTTAACCATTCCGAAAACCACCGCATGTGATAACACCTTCCAACTGCCAACCGTAACCATCGCGCCCAAATATTCAGCCCTCACCTCCTGCTAACCGCCACCATGCGAATGCAAAAAACCACGTGGGCAGGACCGCCAACCCTTACCATAAGTTCTCACTGCAAGATAAAACTCTGCCGTAGACCGCCACATGTGACCGCTCGACTGTGGCCATCAAGCAGACCTCTAGTGGAGGGGGCTAGCCCTAGGTCCTATGGACCCATATGACCAGGTGCGTGCAGATTTCAGGGGCCTTAATGGAAAACTTATCGGTCCTACAATTTCGCTCGCTGAGCAGGAATCATGCTAGGTTTGTAGGGCAGTTTCCGCGTTCAGGGCACTCGTGCTAGGTATGGGCTGAATTGTGGGGAGTGTAGTTGCAAAATTGGGGAAAAGAGAGAAAGAGGCATAAATTTATCAAATTTTGGTCTTTTTGGGAGCAGAAAGAGGCTAGAAAGACATTTTTGATAGCTCTGAAGCTGTTGGAGTAGGTTTTGAGGCCATTTGAGCACTGTAACTCATTGTGATCACCATTTTATGAGCATAATGAAAGAGGGCCAGGAATTGGAAGCTGGACCAGGAGATGTAGCCCAGGAGGGTTGAACTCCTTCATCACTTGATGTTTTTTGGTTACTGTTATGGATTTATTTCTCTATTATTTCTACAATTTATGAGTTAAATTCATGTTTAAATGTGTTAAAGAATTTAACTTAAGTACCTTAAAAAACTCAATCAATTTACTTGCAATTTAAACAATCCTCAAGCACATACACATTCAGATCATTGAGAGTGTATCTGCAATAAAATTTTCTTCCCTTTTTTGTAGATAATTTCAAAATTATAACCCAACATCTTTGTGACCCAGTTTTTCTACTCTTCTGAAGATAATATTTGTTCCAAGAAGTATTTAATACTACCATGATCTGTTTTTACCTTAAAATGTATTCCCATTAGGTAAATGCGCCATTGCTTCAAGGCATGTAGTATTTCCAACAATTCCTTCTCATAAATAGGTTTTTGTAAATTATTTCCCTTGATTGGAAGACTTTCAAAAGAAATGGCCCTTCCTTCTATTAAAACAACACCAATGCCATTTCCTGAGGCATCACATTCCACAATAAAGGCTTTTGTGAAATCTGGTGTAGCTAAGACTAGATCTCAACACGTTTCCTCTTTAAGATGATTCAAAGGCCTTAGTTGCTCATGGAGTCCAAAAAAATGCATCTTTATTTAGTAATGTTGTTATATTTGTTGTCTTTTTCCCATAATTATTAACAAACTTGCGATAATACCCGTCAACTCGAGAAATCCTCAAATATGCCTTAAGGTTATGGGGATTTTCCATTCCTTGATGGCTTTAATTTTGTTAGGGTCTACTTTAACGCCCTCATGAGATACAACATAACCCAAATATTCCACTTCCTGTACCCCAAAGAAACATTTGGGGGGTTTTGCATAAATTGTTTCTCCTCCCATAGTTTGAGCACCCTGTCAACATGTTGAATATGATCTTTCCAAGACTTGTCATAGATTAGTATATCATAAAAAAATACCAACATAGATTTTATAAGGAAGGGTTTGAAAGTGGAATCATCAAACCTTGAAATGTGGAAGGAATATTAGTAAGGCCAAAATTCATGACCAAAAATTCATAATGATCCTCATGAGTTCTGAATGTTATTTTCAAAATGTCTTATTTTTTCATTCTAATTTGATGGTATCCTGACTGAAGACCCAGATTGGTGAAATAAATTTCTCCATGTAATTCATCCAACAATTCATCAATGGCAGAAATGTGAAATTTATCTTTAATATTGAGCTTGTTGAACTCTCTACAATCTGGACACATATGACATGATCCATCCTTCTTGTGCAATATTACTACTAGAGAAGAGACATAAATTTGGCTAGGTTGAATTATACATGCCTCTAGTAATTTTTGCAACCATACTTTCAATTTTACTCTTGTGGGCATAGGGATATCTATAAGGTTTTATGTTTGGAGGAACACTTCATGGAATCAAGTGAATAGCATGATCATGATCGAGAATAGTTGGGAGAACTTTAACAGTCTCAAATACCTTGGAATGATTGTCAAGGAATTTTTGGATATTTGGAAGAATGGATGACTTTGACGTTTGAACATCTAGTTAGCATAATTATGCAACCACTACAAGGAAAAGATCTTCTAGTGGAGGGTTTTTTGGAAGCCCCTATAAAAATAGCCCAAAAATCTATTTGTAGTAGAGGTCACTAGCAGAGGTGGGTGAAAAAATGTTTTAATGGAGGTTTTTTGGGAATTGCATCTAAAATATACAAGTGCACTGGTGCTTTACTGCTCATATAAGCACCGGTGCTGCATATAACATGGTGCACTGTGGAAAGTTTATTTTTATAAAAAAAATAAAACACTGCGTTCTAAATAACACAATGCATCGATGCTTTAATAGTCAATAGCACCGATGCCCTTCATGTAGTAAAACAACCCAGTGCATACCACTAGTGAGCATTGTTGTAGTTTTAAATTTCAGAAAAATGTGGTGCTATTTTCCAATGATGCTTTGGTGCAGTAAACTTAGCAAAATGCCTGATGCATCTTCTAAAGTGCACCGCTATGCAGTTTATAATTTCTAAAAAAAGAGCAGTGTTATATTAAAATAAAGCACCAATTCAATACTTGTATAGAAATGCCCCAGGGTGTCTCGAGAAAAGCACCATGATATTTTTTATTTAAAAAAAAATGTGGTGTTTTTGGATATATTCTGCATCGGTGCGATTAGTGAAACACATCGAAGGAGTGTTAAATAAAAAAACCCTATTGACCGTATTTTTTTTTACCATCTACAATGTTGGAGAGATTTGAAGCATCGATGCCACTCTTACCACATGCAAGCGCCTCAACATCGGTGCTTCTCTTGCTCACCATCATTTTGTACCGTGTTCACTGTTTGAGTTTCTAATTTTTCAAACTGTACTAAAATTTGTTTTTCTCCATTACGTGTCCATAATGCCTCCCTAACAAACAAATGTCCAATTAATTTCTATGTTTCTTTCTAATTTAGTTTTTTAGGGGATTAGAATTGCAAATTGGGTTAAATTTCCCACTATTTTTGAAAAAAATAAATAACCACGCAGTGCGCTTGATATGTTCGGCTCACACCGATAACAATGCGCACTATAAATTTACAGGGTGCGCCTCATTTTGATGTGTGAACATAATGCATCGTAGTTGTTGCAGTGCATTTTGTAAATGAAAATGCACTGAGAAATATGCGACAGATTATACGTTGGTGTGTCAAACCCAGTGCGTTTATATTTACCAAACACACCGCAAAAAATAATATTTAAAAATATGGTAGGTGGGTCGCTCATCATCACTGGAATTCTTATAATTTAAAAAAAAATGAATGTCACTAGTACAATATCAATGATATTAGTAAGCACGACAATGTAATTGGTTTGTTGAAATTACATTGTACTAAACAATTATTACCATTGTTGATCCAAGATTGCGGCTGGAAGATGCCATGCTCCAATTGGCAGGGTGATGAGGCTGTCAATTTTCATCTACCAACTACATGTGATATACTACTCCTGATAAGAGCTTCCGATGTTTTTGAAATGGAGGAATATTTACTACATTTGAACTCGATCTGAATCAAGGTCCTGCAAATTTGGATACATTTTTATTCAAATTGACATGGATTAAAAAAATAATCAATTAGATAATCAAAATATAAATAAAATCTAAACTTATTGGAGATGGAAAGGGAGAACATCGTGAAGGAATTTGATCATTTATATAAAATGAGATGGAATTTGAAGAATTGACCATTGGATATTATAGAGATTTTGTCCCTGCATTTAAGAAAAATTAGAAACAAAATTTTGTGTGCATATCTAAAATTAATCTCGAGAACCATATAACCACAATATGAATTTCAATATAGTTTTCAAACTATTTTTCAAGAATAAGGTGACTTTAAGTGGAAAATGTATACTATGAACCATTGTAATTCATGTGGATGCATCATGAAGGATAATTTGAGATTAATATGCCATTTTACGTGAAATTAAAATTTGAGATAACTTTTAAACCCAACCGACGAGCGTATTAGAACAAATTGCACCAATGCTTTTAATAAAATAATAGCACCGAGGCTTTCAAATAATACCTGCATTGATTTCCAGAATTCTGAAAAAAAAAATTATGTTATCATATCGGTGCTCTTCTACAAAAACACACCGATGCGTTTACAAAAAAATAGCGTTGCTACGCACCTATTTCGGGATTTTAAAAAATAAAACAAATTCAACCAACTCGATACTCTTATAACAATTAGACCATCGATGCTTTTAAATAGAAACTCCATTGTTGCATTAAAAAATTTAATCACATCATTTCTGGATTTCGAAAAAAAAATGTATCATGTCGGTGTGTTGAAAATTTTTGGTGCCCCAGTAATGTCAGTGTGCTTGTTTTATAAATGCACTAGTGTGCTTGACTATTAAATGCACCGAAAATTTCAAGGGAGTGATTTGCAAGAGAGACATACTAGGAGCACTATGCAACAACAAAACTATTCAGAAGATCAGAAGTTGAAAGGTATGGTGATTCACTCAAAAACTTGCATAGTAAATTTTTTAAATTTTATTATGTATTTTACGAATAATTTTTTTTACAATTTCTGCGAGGGTTTAATTAAAAGAGAGATCTGGGGTGGCAGGTGAGGGAGGGGTTCTCATAAACCCTGATGGAAAAATAGTAGAATGGTATGCTTTGAGTCTAGGCAGGAAAACAAATAATCAAGCAGAGGCATATGGTCTTCTCTTCGGCCTCATAGTTGCACAACAAAGAGGGATCAGGGTCATGAATATTCTGGGGGACTGCCTTCTTATAATTAAACATATGGTAAAAAACAGTGCAACTAATAACTCTAAGTTGAACCAAGTCATGAAATGAAACAAAGGTATCTACAATCACTTTTAAAAAGTATACTTCTACCACATCCTAAGAAATTTAAATGGGGAGTTTGACATTCAAGCGAACATAGCTTATCAGATAGAAGAAAACACGAGGCTGATAAATGGAAGGGAAGGAAACTACCTCATCCCATAGTAGCAATGTTTTAAAGGAGTGAGTATATGGTTAGGATCCTATCTATTTTCAAAGACAAGAAATCCTATAAAGGGAACAAAAGGGATAATATGGACTTAGGCGATCTAAGGCACTGGAATAACGCTATTTATTTGGCCCTCCTCCCCCTCAATTTCCCCTCCCTCCCTTGTTGGCTTAACCCCCTCTGCTCTCATTCCCTCCTCTCATCTTTTATATTCCATTACTTCCCCTCAACCCTTCAACCCCCCCTTCCCTATCCTATCCCTGCCAACCTCATGATTCATCCTTGATCCTCCTCATACTGGAAATTCTGAAGGTTGTAGTATGTTGTGCGAAACCATTAATGTTGATCATGTCATCAATGACTAGAAGGGCAGGACAAATGGTGTAGAAAATTATAGCAGTGTGGGAAGCAATTGGTGTTAGCCTCAACTTCAAGCTTGTCGCACAACCCAGTGCATTAGAACAATGCATAGTGCCTGTGAGTGTGAGCCGGATTTAATGTTGATGAAGTTGAGTGGATGGCTCAAGCGATTGGAAATTAATTCACACTAGAACATATTCAATTCAAGCAAAGAATTAATCATGGGGAAACACGGGGAGTTTAGAGGTAAGAACCTGTCCATCCATTTCAATTTTCACTATAAATTGAGGAGTAAAAAGCATGTTTACAATTGTGGAGAAGTCGAGGCTCTGCAACTGGGTAGTAGATTGCAAGGCTTTGTGAGAAACATGAGGTGGGTATTAGTGAATTTTTGGTCTGGGTAAGGGTAGAGAATTGTGGTTTTATGGGCTGTCAAGGTTTCAGATGCGGGAAAGGGTATTTCTGTCTGTAGGCGACCATTTCTAAGGGTTGGTAAGGGGAGACACTATAATTGGAAGAGGGGAGACTAGAGGTCAGTGAATTCTCTGTGCATGGTGGCTTGGATTGAGATTCTGTGTTGGGGGAATAAGGTCTGAGTTGTTGAGATTCAACAAGATGATGAGCTTAGTGAAAAGAGTCGCCTTGAACACTAAGTGGGCCCGCAGGCTATTTTTGGCACAAGTCTATTTTTAGACACGATGATCATATTTCAGAAGTTGCAGGATGCTATTTGTGGTGGTTGATCAAGTTGGAAAAATAGATGAAATTCTATTTTTAGAATATTGGGTGAAGTTTTTTTTTAGATCGTCAATCTAAAAATAGATGCATGTCAATTATTATTAGCTCTTAATAATTATCAGACTCTAAACAACAACTTATTCTCTTGGAACACTTCAGTTCAATGCACAGATGTGGCACATCAGCTGACAGAAGGAATTACGCTATTCCTAAGGGTTTACTAGAGCTATTGCATGGAGGACTCAGTTAGAACTTAAGTGGTAGAGTTATGACATAGTTGGAAGAAGTAGTTATGGAGTTGTATTCAGTTTAATTCAGTTAGACTCAGTTGAGCTAGTTGTATCTAGTCTAACTAATTGATACACTAGTGAGAGTGGAGTGAATTAATTAGTTAATTAATTCACAAATAATAACTCATTAATCAATTGAACAATACATCAGTTAACTACAGTGCATGGCAGTTTTAGTGGAGACTAGTGGAGAGATAGGTGAAAGGGCAAGATAGACTATCAGATGTGACTATAGTGATGCATTGATTGCATCGCACACTCAATGGAGATGCCAATGGGGATTGCGCAGTCAAGGATGGAGTAGTTCGAATTCATTCAGAGCTATTCTTCAGCAGAGATTGCACAGTGGAGGCAGGCTAGCAGGTGGCAAAGTTTGGTGCATGGATTTGCAAGATTAGGCCTGATTAGTGTATGACGATTGTACTGTACCGAGGGCTTGTGATAAGATTTGTATGTTTGTATGAGATTGTCATATGATCTCCATGTTACATAATATATAGTTGGGGTTTTTAGCTTCAGGCTTTCCCGGTTAAAAACTGTGTTATGTGCGATTGATAATTTTTGTTTATGCTTCACATGTGTGTGAAATTAAGTTTTCCGCAAAAGATTAACAAGTGGAATAGATTCAGTATCTTGCATAAAGTTAAATAGTGCGAGATCAGGTGGATCTTGGACATATGCATGCTTAGTGCATATAATTTCTACATGAGTGAGATAATGTTTGAAGGAAAATAGGGGGAAGCCATGCTATCAGGTAACTGTCTCTAAACATGATAATTGTGGTAAGCCTTCGCTGAATCCTTTGGGCATGGATTGGAAACCTAAGATAGAGGGTTAGGTTGAGTTCTTGGGAGATTGCAGTTGGGAATTAACACTAGAAGTTGTGGCTGAGAGATCTAGTCTGGAAGCAGGCATTGCAAAGTAGAGGAATTCAATGCAATTAGAAGGAAAAAACAAGAAAATTGAAATAAAATACTGGGTGGAAAGAAAGATAAGTAAAATGGAGCTAGAGCACTGGGGCTCTCGACGCAAACACTCTAGGAGAAGAGAAAACAAAATTGAAAGGATCCTTCCCCTGACAACAATCGCTCCTCACCTTTGTTCTCCCTGTGAGTGTGAGCACTTAGAGATAAGGAAAGGCTTGGAGGAGATGAGGAAGAATTTTTATATGTAGCAGGAGGAAGCATGTGTATGGAGCAAGAGAGAGGCAGAGAAGAACCAAAATATCCTCAAGCTGAAGGATGAGATCTTTGCACTCCAGAGCCAGATCGAGGACTTGAAGATTAAACTAGCAGAGAAAACCACCACCTCTGAAGAGGATTCGATTGACATCGACCTCAATTTTTCAACCGACCCAAATGATTAGTTTATTGTGTGTAGTTTTTTATGAGTATATATAAATGTGTTTTTCTGCTTGGCAAGTACTGTAGAATCTATAGTATAACAACAACAATAACGACACTGTATTTTGTAAATTTGAAAATTCTATGGGATAGCTTAGCATTGGAGGAAATCAATTTGTCCATTCTTGGCACAACTCTGAATTGTAATCACCTAGTTTTAGCCATGATTTGGGCGCAGATTAAAATATAATAAAAGTACTCTTTTGTGTTTTAAAAAATATATTAAAAGAGAGATCATTTCCAAGAGAGACATATTGGGAGCACTGTGGAGCTGCAAATTATTTTGGATCTGCCAAAAGATCAAAAGTTGAAAGGTATGGTGATTCGCTCAAAACCTTGAATAAAAAAAACTCTAATTTTACTGTTAAAACATTTTATAATTTTTGTTAGATTTATTCACAATTCAGAAAAAAAAATAAACAATTAAAAGTTGTGTATAATAAAAAAATTTCTATAGATTTTACTAGTAATTTTTTTTATGCTCTCTATTCCTATTTAAATTTAATTAAAGTTAAGAGCATATATATATATATATATATATATATATATATATATATATATATATATATATATATATATATTCAGTACTTACCTTAAACCCTTGTTTTTTCATACAAAATTTCACCTTACAGTTTAACTTCTTCTGCCACTTTACAATTAAGGTTTTTCAATTTAGGCATTTTAAATTTAATGGGTTGGTGTACTTAATGTATATAGGGAATTTGACATGTAAATTAGGGGAATCACTTATTGAATTAGATCCAAACCTTATCGATCCTCTCCGTTTTTTTTTAAACAACTATAAGTTCTGCAGTGCACCCAATGTAACATAACACATCGGTGCTCCCTGTTTAATACAACACATTGGTATATTATAATACTTTCGATTATGTCCATTCTATTCATCGTCGTTGTCGGTGTAATATAACAAATCGATGGTTGTTAATTGCTTGTGGTGCATTTAGCCTTACAAATAGCATCGTCAAAATTTAAAATTATTTTAAAAAATTAATTTTCCATGACAATGCTGAACAATTAAACGACAAAGCTTTTTTTGGATGAAAATTATTTTATTTATTTGTAAAATATATTTAATGGCTTCTATATTGAATGATATAGGTTGTATATTGATAAAAATCTCTCAGAAGGTCTCAAGTAACAAAAATATTGATCGACACAATGATAACACATAAAAAAAAACAAAGAAGGCAAGTTTTTTGTAAATTATTTACAAAATTAATATATTTGAACTATATGTAAGTTTAACTAATATGTATTGTTTGGTGTGTATCATGCAGAGCCACAAAATGAACAAGGTCAATAAGATTATTTCTAATCTAAGTTCAAAAGAGCGTAAAATCTTGACAGAAAAATTACAGACTGATGAACGACGTGAATGAAAAAATACTATTCAATATGCGTTTTTTTTTCATTGATAATATACTTAAAAATGTTAGATAACATGTTTCAAACAATCTATTAATTCATATATTTTTAATGTTATGCAGGGATCAACAATGAAGGAAAAGATCAATGTCATTCTGAGAAAAGAAAAATCATAGAACATGTAAATGACGATGAATCGGTTCTTAGCTCATCTGGAGTGGCGCTAGAGGTTAATGAAAGGGAAGGATTTTTTTACAGAACTATGAGGGGTCTATTGGAACGAACATATAAACATACTTTCCACTTACAATAAAAAAAATCAATCCAATGATTCTAAGAACCAAACTATATCTAAACTACAGAAAGTGCTTCCAGGGCAATGGTCAATGAGACATGCCAAACTTGCAATAGCAAAAATATACAACAACAAAAAATAATCATTCAAAAGGTAATATTCCTAATTATATAAAATGCTTTCCTAGAATTATATGTATATATTACTACAAACCATTCATTTATTAATAGTGATTTTGTTATATTTAGATTTCATATATCATTATAAAAATAGTTTATTACTATTTTTTCAGGGAGATTATGAAAATCCCAAATGATCAATGCACTGATATGTGAAACATGCCATTAGGAATGTCCAAAAAACTATATAGGGAGATGGTAAAAGATATAGACATAATTGCATCATAGGAGGATCCATATCAACAACAACGTGATTCAAATGTATGTTATCATGATTGAAATTGTACATATAAAAAAACAATTTAGCATTAAATATTATTTTTCAAGTATTTTCTTGCAAAAAAAAAACACGATGGAACTCATTCAACACATAAAACAAGACGACAAGGAAGAAAAGGGTTGATTTCAAAGTTTGTGATAAATTGTTAATATTTCCTTATAACAACTCAAGGCTTCATTTTTGTATATTTTAAGTTGTTTTACAACAACTGTCTTTGAATGTTTTCAAATAGGTGCTAACATACAAAGAAGAGCCATCCGAAGAATTGATTGACGTTGGGTTAAATAAGTGTTGTGAGTATATTTTGGCATATTAAAAATTAATTGTGGAGTTTGTAAGTATCCATGTTGTTTTAATTCTTTGAGTTTATAATTGAACAAAAAGACTTGTTGCAACAAAGTATGGAACTACGCTAGCAGAAGACTTGTTGCAACAAGGCATGAGGCTTGTTTTGAAACCATGTGCACAGTTTATGAGTCACTTTTTGCTATGGTAAATTGCTATTTGATTTACATTGATGAATATTATTCATTTCAATTTTCATTATTCTCACCGATATAGATACACTCATTACACTTTATTTTTATGTTTGTATATGAAACAAGATCAAGAAGACGAAAGCAATTGAAGCAATCAATAAAACATTCCTCCAAATAACCCAAGTCATGGAAGTAGCTCGGGCATTGACCACACTTCCAACTAAGAATTATGATCTATTTGGATATCAATGCAACCTACTATATTTTTTGAAATAATTTTCTGTGAAAATCATACATTTTGTTTAATGTAATGGACATAGGGTCCCAATTGAAAGACAAGGGGTCACCAATAACAATTCCATTCTGTATAACAAAGAGCTTCTTATTGATATATAATAAAATACATTTTAATTTATTCTATTGTGTTATTTAATGTCTATGTGAAATGTTACACCACTGATTAAATATATGGACGATTAAATATTATATTGACGAGATGCAAAATCTGATAATATAACAAATTAATCTAAACATCAAATACAAATGCACTAATCAAATTTTAATTTATATGAATAGTGTTATAAGTTATATGTCGATTTTTTGATAAACAATGGATTTAAAAAATTACAATTGCATTGTCACATGTCGATGTTCCAAAAAAGAGAAAATATCATTCGAAAAATTGGTGCGTCTATAACATAAAAATGCATTGGTGCATTATTTTATATAAAAGCACTGTGACGACATCTTTTTGCATGACCAATTCCTTTTAGGAAAACAACAACACCAAGAATTTTATTTATTAAAGCACCGGTATTGTTAGAGATTAACGCCCCGATGCATTGTAATTCTCAACGCACCAGTGCTTTCAATAAACTAACAACCCGATGCTACAAAATATATTTATAGCCTAGTGCATTACGAAAACAAACAACACCATTACTTTTGTATAACTAACACATTGGGGCATTTGTACAAACAATACGCATAAGCGTTGCAAGTTTAAAAAACACATTGGTACAACAATTATTTTTTGTGTGCCCCGGTGTCGTTCTTTACACGAACACCATAGGGTTATTTGATATAATGGCACTAGTGCATATATATTATGTGTCAATTTTTTTTGCATTCAACTCCTTAGTGCTTTTAGTTATGTATGTCACCTAACACTTTTATACATGTAGCGAACCGGTGCTACTTGTTCCATGAAGCACAGGACCAAAAAAACATCCGCTAAAACCTCAGGCTGCCTAGATTTTTCTAGTTGTGATAAAGTTCCATTAAAACCTCTGCTAAAACATATGCTATCAGAAACAAATGTTTTAGCGGATGTTTTTTTTTTACAATTTTTGCCAATTTTATAACACTAAAAACCTTCATTGTAACCTCTGTTAGAAGGTGTTTGCCTTGTAGTGAATTATCCCTTGTTGTTCCTTTTTTCAAAAGCTTTATCATGCCATTAGAAATTATTATCTTCTCAGGTTTCCCTGCGATACCTCTTAATTCAATTTCGTTTCCTTCCTAGAAAAATTTCAAGAAAAGTTCCTGAAAATGAAAGGCTATTGTCCCCAAATATTGTGACCAGTGGTTTCCTAATACAACATTGATACCACCCATTGGAATGGCAAGAATTAGAGTATTCAATAAATATTCCCCCATGGTTAGATTGATATTATGGCACTACCCTGAGCAATTTATAGTTCCTCTATATGAAACCATCACTTGACACTTTTGTGCTAGATATAAAAAGCAATTCAAATCCTTCGCTATCTTATAATGAATAAAATTATGGGTATTACCCATTTCAATCATCACTATTACCTTTTTCTTTTTGATATATCCTTTTATCTTGAGAGTTTTAGGAGTGGTAATTTCCGCTAATGCCTTACAAGATATGGTCAAATTTATTTCTTCTTTTTCAACCCTCGGGGTTGGTTCCTAGTGTATATCTTTTTCTTTTGATGTTTCTTGTTCCTTTTCTTCCTCTTCTACACAATATATGTAAAATAGTTTCTTCTCAATAGATTTATGACCTTTAGTGTATTTACTATCACAACTGTAACAAATCCCTTTTTCTCTTCTTTCCTCCAATCTTTGTGGGAGGCTAGGAGTGGCAACTCTTCCATATTTATAGTTGTGAGTGGTAAACTTCCTTGATGCCATAATTTTGATTTCAACATTTATTTCCACCCTGAGTGCATTCTCCTATGAGTTAGTTTTCCAAAGGCGAAACTCATGTTGGATGTTGTCCTTTAAAGTCCCTATGAAGACATCGATCAAATGATCCTTTGGAATATCAATTAGGTTGATATTCAATCTTTGGAAGTTCTCAATGTACTCCCCAACTGAACCTTTTTGTTTGAGAATTATCAATTGGCTGAAGAAGGTATTGATCTTTGTATCCACATAGTGTGTTATCAATTCCTCTATAATAAGTGTCCAAGTGATAAGTGATTTACTTGAACAAATCCATCGATAGCACACAAATTGATTGGATTCTAAATATAAAGATGCAATGCGTACCATTTGTGTGTGTCGCACATCGTGTAGATCAAGAAACTACTCCATTTGTAGTATCCATGTTACTGGATCCTTGCCATCAAACTTCCTCATATTGATCTTTGGAATATGGATGGTCTTCAACCCAAAGTTAAAATCTATAGAATCATGATTCACATTCATTTTTTTCTCATCACAAGTTTCATGGAATACATTGTAACCACTAGGAAGCCTTTCTTGTAGCTACTTTGTCAAACCTTCCTTGCAACCTTCCATGTCTACTTTTAAACCTTTAATGTCCCATTTTATGTGTTTTTTTAATTCCTTCATTGTCACTTCCAGTTCATCTTTGGTTTCCCTTTGTGAGAGTGAAATTTGTTGCACTTGGTCTTGTAATTTTGATATATCATGTTGAATTTATTCCTATTCTTCATACATCATAGTAGAGATTTTATGAGGGCATAGTGAGTGTATTTTTTTTTTTTTGGAGGAATTTTGGAACCAATTAATCATATATATGCTTCATTATTCCCTTTGAATAATTTCAATCAGACTTTTCAAACACAATTTATGTAAATTTAAAAATACACACCTTTTAAGAGGTTGATTTTGCTGGACTTGAAACTATTGTATCTTTGTGATTTCAGCCTCCCAAGGTCCAAAATTTCATCTTGATTTATCTCTCTTTGTCTTCTTTCCAACCCCACAAGTGAGACCGATATTGGATTCTTTAAGAAAAAATTATGTCAAATATCCCATGCTGACCTAATTATGGAATAGTTTAGCAAAGTGAATTTGTTCGGGATGCCACATATCATTGTTTTAATTTTTAGCCCTAAAACTTGTACCCAAAAATCTACAGTTCATGCAATTTCATTCAATTTTTACAAAATTCAAATTCGATGCTATAAGAGAAAGTTATGATGAGTTTCCCCGAGACACCTGTTTGAGATTGAATTCTGGAGCATACGAAAACCCTAAATTCCTTGGACCATATATCTGAAAATATAGTGAACCAAGGTTTAAATTTGTAATCATAAGTTCATCAAGATTTTATGTCCACGTGGTAATAATTTCACGGTCTGAAGTTTCATATAGAAAATGTTATAGTGAAAATTCCATGATGGTCTGTTTGAAGAAACAAAACCCTATGATCAAGAGCTTTGATACCAAATGTTATGTATCCAGTTAAAATAACGTAGAAACATAAGAAAGATAGATCAATGACTTGATAACAAGCCAATTCAAGGGGGAAACCTCCTTTTACATCACATAAATGAACAATTCTTGGATGATTTAAATGAAAAGACCTTCTTGGTATATATAGGAGTCTAAAGGGTCAAAATATAATTAGGGCCTACATAAAAATAATAATATAAGGGCACAACAATAAAAATGCTGGGCTTCTATGGGACACAACAATAACAATATAGGGGATACACTGGCATTATATGGGCATAACAGATACACAAACATATAATCTCATCACTACATTAACTCCATGTCATATACAAATTAGTTCCATGACATCTCCACATTCAAGGTCCTTATCGGGCCTCTTAGTGTTCATAGAACAATCTAATAATGGAGTTTCACAAATCCTTGATACCGAAAAGTTGATAGGTAAATATACCATTATCATATGATGGTAATTCAACTATTGACATATGACAAATTTTTTAGGTTTTGTATTTACTAGGGGGTCACATTAATAAGCTTTCCACAAATCACCTGACACTTCAATGCCTAATCTCTTGATAGCCTACATTGTGGCCTCTGAACCACCTCCACTATGCTCAACGGTTACACTTTACCTTTCAATTTTTTGGTCCACTAGGATATTTACACCAAAATAATTCCTACTCATGTCCTTCCTCGATTACATATAGATATCAACCTATGGGGATTAGTCCCATCACTTGAAAAAATTATCAAGTCCATTGGTATGAGGAGTTCACTTCACATGCACCTTGAGAATTGGTTGATACCTGGTATCCTGATATTTTAGTATCCACGACCCAAAGAACATAGATCTGGCACTAAATAGTCCTAAAGGCAAAGGGGTCAAAATCCAAATTCCAATAGTTGATATACCAATGTCTAATGAATGGTTCTCTATCGATTGAAAAAAAAAGTCTTAGGCACTTGCTGATATATTAGCCCAACAATGTTGGGGAAATACTACAACAATTTTATATGAAATTCTCAATGCCATGGCCCAATATCTTGATAAACCTAGGCTCGAAAAATTTGACTTCTTGGGGGTTAGGCCCCCTTTCAACATAGGCTCCTGATCATAGCCCCGTGTCAACCATGTGAGTAAGGTTTGAGGCCAAGGTCTCCAACCCCAAAATTATGAACATTTTGAAGACATTGGGGGGTTGATATCTAAGTTTCTATTTAGCTTGAATCCAATGTTGTTAATTTCCTAATTCCCCCTAAGAAAACATGTATGTAATGGGTATCCTTACCCCATATCGATAGTTAAAAGTGAGACCTTCATAGGGCTTTGGTTTGAATAGAAGGCTTTTGAACTACAAAGATATTCACCAACCATGAAGGTACCCAAACACTTCATATTTCTGTCGATAACTAGCCAACTTCTGAAGTAATTACTAGAGAGTTCACTACACACAATGTTCCGCTTATGAGACCTTAGATATTTGCTTCCAACCAAGGAAACCTTGTAACTGATCATTAGTCCAAGAAATACACATCATATATACTAAATCCTCCATATGTCATAGTAAAGGCCAAGCACCTTCAGCCAAAGGCTGCCTTATACTCTTTAATAAACATTCAACCAACTCAAGGGCTCTTAAGTGAACTCTATAACACTTATCATCAAATGTTTTATCAAGACACTTCTCATTTGGGTCTTCACCTTGTAGTAAATGTTAGTTCTTGCATCTTGGTCCAAATCACTAACAAGACCTTCTAAATTCATAATAGACAAAATGATTTTATAAATTAAAGCTCAATAAGAGTTCCTCATAACCAACTAGCCATCATGGCTATCTAGAAGGTTGAGGGGTTAACTTCCCCTCTCTTCTCAACCATACTTCTTACAAGATTTAGGTTTGTAATCAGCTAGGAACTTTAACAATTTCCAAGGCTATAGATATATAAGTCCAATTCCTTTGGGAGCACATCGTAAGAGTACACAAGTATATATGAGTAGACATATGCACATTACACATGCACCACAACCATGAAAATATAGATTTAACCTCTCATGTCATAAACAAGCATCTCATAGAGCAATCCATCCATATAATAGACAAGTTCATTATTGCACACAACTGATTAACATCATTTATATTTCATTTAATATGGCTAACGTTATTGTTTAAAGTCCTCAAGGGAACTTATCTATCTATAAAAAAATGTTGTCTGCAATTGATGAAGGGTGAGCCATGTTACACCCACAATAGTCTCAACTGCATTTCAATCTTTCTTGTAGTTGGCCAATGAGGGAATATATTTCTCAACAATACATGGCAGAGTCATGAAGGTCATTCTCCTTCATCAAGTCAAACTCACCAATTATCTTCCCAACTGTCTATATTTTGTTGCATTCCCGCACTCCCATGAATGTTGATCTTTAGTTTTCTTTGTGCTTCTCCCTTTGATCTCCTCACTTGTCCCTTTGCTTCCACAGGTGCATTCCTTCATCGATACTCCTTATTGATTACTCATGTGCCATACATACACCCACAATTCTCCCTTTGAACATTCCTTCTCCTCTATGCAATTATTGCTTCCTACACACACTTCCTTATCCATCCTCTATTCCCCAGGTTTCTTCCTTTATGGGTTTCTTGTTAGGTCTTCCCATGTTGGTTAATTCGAAAGCTTTAGATTTAGACTCTATAATTCCTTTTCTTAGTACTTTTCCCATATATTTAATAAGATAGTTGGGGTGCAACACCACTACTTCCATAACTAAGAAAGTTATTTCCACAGTTTCCCATTATATATTTTCTTGGGAAAAGTTGTCACTCTCAGATCTTAGGAAAATTTGGCTCGACTAATTAATTCATTGGAAAAGGTTAATTCTCCAAATCCTCTTTGTTGGATTCCCTCCTCCTCATGGATTCTCATGCTATTTATGAAGGTTTCACCTCTTCATCATCTGGTGTTAAATTATAATTACAATTATTTTGGGTCTTTTTTCCCATTTACATCTACATTCCCCATATAAGGATCATTAACATAATTAATACAGTGACAATATCAAAAGAATATTAAAGACCAAGATGTTATACTAATACTCTATTGCTCCAACGGAATTCCCACAATCCTATATACAAAAAAAAAGTGACGGAAAATATGTTTGATGTGATGTGTGGGTGAATAAATTCTTCAATGCAAGTTCAAATAAAGAAAATTCATTTTCTTGGTAATTATTTTATTAATTCGTTTATTTATTTATTTATTTTTATGAAATCACAATTTCTTTTAAATACTTTTGTAGGTAGGATTTTTTGGAATCGTACATGTGATATAGTAAATTTGTAAACTATATATATATATATATATATATTTTACAAGTGGTTCACGAATCCATGTGCTCGCACACATGAACCCAGTTGCATCCACGGTTTGAAAATCTCGATAGACCCTCTCGAGGGGATATAAATCGTCAGCCTTACACGCGAGGCCTAACCCTGTGGGTGTCAGGGAGATTCGACCCTGTGACCTCCCAACTGGAAAATATTAAATATAAATTCTATTAGTAAACGAAATCTATTAATCAGGATAATATTAGAACTTCACATAGCTTAAAACTCTTTAGGATTTGATGGTGCTTGCGAATTCTAATATCCTATGGGGAATTTGGCTAAACCAAAATTTTGTGATTATTATTAAGTTAAACATTGCATTTCTCCACTACATGTGTATGATTTGATTATAAATTGCTTGTAATAACATTTTGTATCTATAAACTCTTTTCGATCTAAAATTGATAGACTATTAATTTATGTCAATGTAAATTGAAAGGCATTAAAATATGGTGGTGGGCAAAGGTGAATGTCAAATTTCAACATTATCTGCGCCCACCACACAAGCATTGCTCAACTTGTAAATTCTCTATTGCAGGGCCTAGTTGAATGCTCCACTCTAAGCCCTAGTTGCAAACAACTCCTTTAACCCACATATTTTGGATGATACCCTCGAGGATATTAAAGTAATAAATAAAGTTAAAGCTATGGATCTCTCAAAACAAAATTTAATGTTTCTATGGTTTTATATGTTTTCTATATTATTTTTTTAAAGGACAATTTGTTCAAGTATATCATTATAAATTCTCTATTATTTTGGATTTGTTTTACTTTGAACTCTTCCTAACTCAAATCTTAAAGTGGAGTATTAATACTATCAACCATGCATTATATACATTTTGTACCAATTAAAATTGCATATAATTTTTGTTATCACTGCAAATACTCATCAATTTAGAAAGTAGTAGTTATAGTTTAATGATGTTTGTTATCTGTTCCTTTACAAACCACGTTTTTAGGGATATAATTTGAGCATGACCACAACTATGCCCCCATCCATGATTGTTCCCTTGTTCCTTGCATCCATCCATTATCATGACAATTCCCTGACATCGCCCCTTCTAAACCACAATCTTTATTGAAGTGACTGTTCATGAAGTCCCACTTCACACTCCTACTTGTGCACCCTATTTGAAATATCTCTCAAAATTTGTTTTGAATAATGGTTTCCATAACCACCCACTTGCCCTTAGATAAAATCTTGTACCCATGCTGCCATCATCGAGATCCTCTAACTAGGTCTTACAACTAAGTGGAAGACAATGTTAACTCCATGAAATATATATCTCACTTACTCACAAAGAGTGATCATCAAAGAGAGTTTGTCCAAAGGGAAGGTGCACCATCTTGGGGACCAAAATGATGCCACATTTTGGGTGCTAGCATGATAACCCTACATGTATTGAAGGATAAACAATCTTAATCATTGATGGGAAAATATTGAAAAATTTAATATAATAATAACAACAACAATAACAGATTTCAAACATTAACAAGTTTGCATTTCTTAGACAAATAGGTTGAGGTGCTGCGCGCGCATGCCCAGCCTAATCCGTCCTCTGTGACTGCTCCGGCTCCCAGCACCGTCGAGCCTGCGGGCTTCATTGCCATCGCTCTGGTCCAGGGTCCTTCCAGCAATGGAGGATTTGGGCACCCTCTAGCCTCCTCTGCTGCCCTCAGCAGCTGAAGCCTTCAACACTCTACTAGCCTTGATCTTGAAGAAGAAGACTTCAGAAGCAGCTAAGTTTGTCAAAAAACTCGATGATATCCCCAAGATATCGCTGCCATTTGAAGGGTCGATTCAGGTGGCCCTCTCTCTGGCTGAATGTGCTCTTGTTGGACAGTTCACGGGTCTTTGGCCCTCACCCAAATCAACCGAGATCTGGGTTGTGAAGAACTGGGTTCCTTTGATAAAAAACAATGTTACCTCCTACTTTCTGGGTAGGGGATATTTTCTGTTCGAATTCAATACAAAAGAGGATAAAGAGTTAATTTTTAGGAATGGCCCTTATTTCATGGGCCCTCAAGGGCTGTACCTTAATAAGTGGACGCCAGACTTCGACCCAACAGTTGATGTCTCGATGGCAGTTCCAGTCTGCGTCAGGTTTCGAATCTGCCCATGCACTGCTGGAACTGGGACTCTCTGAAGCATATAGGCAATGCCTTGGGAAAATTTATAGATTAAGCAAATAACAAAGACCAATACGACTATACCCGTATCTATGTCGAAGTTTATCTAGAGGTGGGTTTGCCGGAGGCAATGAAAATCAAGGTCGGAAGTTGGTCTCATGTGCAAATCCTAAATACTCATTGGCTATATCTGAAACTACAACATATAGAAACAAAGGAGGTATCTAGCCTCATCAATGTATATGTCCCGGTTAATGCAGGAGGGAAGAAGTCCTGTTGGGACTCCATCAAACACCTAGCTGACATTGAGAATCTAGAAAACACCATTGTCACTGGCGATCTTAACCTTACCTTGCTTTTGTCTGAGAATCGAGGAGGAAACATCGTGAGAGATCTGGCAAGGGAATGGGTGGAGGACCTCATGCAAGATTGGGATCTTATCGACATCAAACCTATAAACGATAAGTGCACTTGGTCTAATAAAAGAATTGGCCCTGGTCATATTGCTGCTAGATTAGACAGATTTTTGGTTCAAAGTTCCTTTCTACTTCTTGGTCTAGAATCTAGAATGAAAATCCTCTCTTGCAGTGCCTCTGATCATAGGCCAATCATGCTTGAACTCTTGCCTCAAAAGGATCTGGGCCCTATTCCTTTTATATTTAGCCCTCTATGGATCCAAAATTCGGGCTTCATGGAAAGAGTCAAGGAAGTTTTGGATCGCCTTGTAAATGGCTCGCCCTTCTTCGTTTGGGAAGAAAAGCTCAGAAGACTGAAATTTGAGCTAAAATGTTGGGCCAAAACCCTCCCCAACCTGGCTTCAGAAAGGAAATATGCTCAAGCTAGTATTGAGGCCCATCACCTCCAAATGGAAGATGCTGCCATCACTTCAGAAGTCATTGCCAGGGAAGCTGATCTCCAACAAAAATTCCATAGGGCTTGCTTGGCGGAGGAGGAATTTTGGAGGCAAAAATATCGTAGTATTTGGCTTAATGTAGGTGATAGAAACACATCTTTCTTCCACAAGCAATCCCATGCAAGAAGAAATTTCAATTCCATTTCAAAAATCAAGGATGAGAACGCTACCCATAAGGACTTCATGAGCATTAAAAGGGCTGCCTACAATCACTTAAAAAGTCTGTATGACGAGGATGAAGTTGGGAACCAATCTGTAAATTTTTTGGATGTGGTTCCCACTGAGATAACCTTCAAGATGAACCAATCTCTGGAGGAAAAAGTTACTAGAGAAGAAATAAAGGCTGCCCTCTTCGAGATGGATCCCGACAAAACCCCTGGTCCTGATGGCTTTACAGCTAGATTTCTTCAAGCTTGCTGGCAAATAGTTGAAAAGGATCTACACAAAATGGTCCTGAAATCTCAATCTTGCCAGAAAATTGGGGGCAGCACAAACTCTGCTTTCCTCGCCCTCATTCCGAAGGAAAAGGGAGCCAATGCCTTTAATAGATTTAAACCTATTTCGTTATGCAACATTGGATACAAAATCATAACCAAGGTGATTGCAAATAGGTTGAAATGTATTCTCCCCAAAATCATTTTGGAAAACCAAGGTGGATTTGTGCATGGAAGGAAGATTGTAGACAATTTCATTCTGGTGGAAGAGGTGATCCACTCTAGCATTCAGTGTAAAGAAAAAGGAATGGTTTTTAAGCTTGATCTCGATAATTCTTTTGATATAGTTAGATACAATTTTCTATTTGGGGTTTTGCGCAAGTTTTGATTTGGGGCGAGCTTCATCAACTGGATTCGTGCGTGTATTTCTGAGCCTTGGATAGATCCCTTGGTGAATGGGCGTGCTGTGGGATTCTTTAAAGCCTCTAGAGGTCTCCGTTAGGGATGTCCTCTCTACCCCCATCTCTTTGTTATTCAAGCTTCTGTGTTAAGTTTTTATTTGAATAAGAAATTGCAAGAACAATAAATTCTGGGTCTTAGTATAGCAAGAGGTGTCAAAAATATCAACCATGCTCTATTTGCTGACGATTCTTTATTGATGGGCGCAGCTTCACTGCATTTTGCCTCCAAATTCAAAGAAGTTCTTAATGATTATTGTGATGCCAGAGGCAACAAACTCAACAAAGGTAAGTGCCATATCTATAGCTGGAACATTTCTCCCAGTATTCTAAATGCTATCTCCAGATGTCTTGATTTCGCTGGTTTTGCTACTTGGGCATCCTTCAAATACTTGGGTCTTCCCATTTTTCACAAGTTTGCCTTCAACAGAGACTGGATTCCTCTTATTGACAAATTCAAGCTTAGAATCCAGGCTTGGGGCCTCTCCTGGCTTAATATAGTTGGTAAGACAGTGCTGGTTAAAGCAGTTCTCAGTAGCCTTCCTATTTTCAAATTTTCAGTTTTACTGGCTCCCTCGGGCATTCTTAAGAAGTTGGAGGAGCTCGTTCGAAGGTTTTTCTGGAAAGGAGGTAAAAATAATGAGAATCGAATACCTCTGGTAAGTTGGGAGAAGGTTTCTAAACCTCTCTTGGAAGGTGGTCTGAATTTTAAATCACTCTGAGCTCAAAACATAGCAATGGGTGCTAAAATTGTTCGGCGAATAATTGCTCCCAAGCCTGGCTGGGCTCAGAAGGCGCTATGGCGCAAATATTTCTCAGGTCTAAGAATTCGCTGCTTAGACAACCCTCTCCCATTCGTTGGCACACAATTGGGCAAGCTCTGTCTTAATGCCACTTCTCTGATCCAGTCTCATGTGTACTGAATCCTTGGAAATGACAAGCTTATCGATCTCTGGCTGGACAAAATTATGAACAAATTGCCACTTGCAAACGTTCCTTCTCTGTGCCCTTTGCGGAATTGGATGGTAAACGCTGGCTATACCACTCTTTGGGATATATCCCTTTGGTATGACTGCTGCTGGACTGGATGGAAGGACATTCACGCCCCTGTGGATTTGAAACTAGAGCTTGATACATTGCTGGCCCTCCTTCATGGTTTAGCCCCACTACATAAAAGACAACCGGATAAATGTGGCTGGGGTCCCTCCAGGTCTTATTCAGTCGCCATGGGATACTCAAAACTCTTGGAAATTCCCCATGTCCCTTCGAATCCAGCAACCTGGAAGGCACTATGGAACCTCAAATCCATTCCCAAGATTGATTATTTCCGCTGGCTAATGTGTCATAACAGAAATTTGACTGACGATAGATTAAAAAAAGAGGTTTTCATGGCCCTTCAAGATGCCGGATGTGCTGGGAAAATGAAGAAAGCATTCGCCACATCATGCTGGAATGTAATTTTGCAGCAGAGGTTTGGCATGAGGCTTTGGCCCCCTGGGGTAATAGTTTCATTCTTCCGAATTCCATTCCCAATCTATTTTCCAGTTGGCCCCTCAAATATCTAGGGGGACTCCCTAAAAAAAAAAGTTTCAAAGCCATATGGCTTTCGCTTCCAAAAATTATCTGTTGGCAAATCTGGCTCGAAAGAAATAGCAGAACCTTCAGAGACAAAAAGCATATGGTGAAAATTGTTATAGTTAAGATCAAAGCCCAACTAAAATAAAGTTTGGGTGGATATCTTCAAGAAATAAACCTAAGCCAACAAGATATGGAATGGAGCAACATGATGGCTTTTCCATCTCAGTGGAAACAATCCAAAATAAGGCAATTGATACCTGGAAAATTAGACTCAATGCGAAAGAATTCTCTGAGTGGCTCATTAAGCAATCCTCTTACTCCTTGCTTTTTGATGGAGCTGCAAAAGGCAACCCCGGGAAAGCTGGTGCTGGTGGGGTTATTAAGAATCTGGAGGGTAGAGTCGATCACAGTTTTGCTTGGGGCTTGGGTCATTCCACAAGCATTCAAGTTGAAGCACTTGCTCTCCTCCAAGGCCTCATGCAAGTAAAAAATCTAGGCATCAAAGAAGTTGTTGTAGTTGGTGATTCTCAATCCATCATAAAATGTTTAGTGGATGGCTCTGAGCCTAAAGATCTTATATTTTCTAGATTGGTGAAGCGAATTAAATCAATATCCAAAACTCTCCAAAGGGTAGCATTCTTTCATGTGCTACGGGAAAATAACAAAGACGCAGATTTTGAAGCCAACAAAGCAACTCTTCTTCCCGCTGGCTCTCTTTTAAGAGACAAAGAAGATGTTTGGGTTCCCATTCCTTAGATTTCTAATTCATATTTTACTGCATTTTATTACAGCAGTTTGTTTGTATCCACAAATTAGGGAAAATATTGGAGATTGCAGCGATAAATAGTTGCAAGAAGCAACGGCATATTATCTACACTGCCGTAGACATCTCGATAGATGAGAAAAATAGGGAAGCAGACCCCCAGCTTGTAACCTGTTTTGAGGCATTCATGCCAAAGATCTAATATAAAAACATAACCGTTCTTGTCAAAAAAAATAAAATAACAACAACAATAACTAATCTAGTTTTAAGGTCTAACCAAGCCCCACACCTAATTGGTGTATCCCTTATTTGTGGGACAAAGAACCCCCCCTTCATTCAACCATTTGATTTAAAAATTATTAATATTTTAATATTAATAAATCTTTTTAGGAATCTCAATGCATTTATGTCAAACACAAAAATTTAACACGATAGCACAAAAGTTAGTGAATATGAGACTCAAATTGATGAATATAGTTGTTATATAAATTATAAAAGAACATATTTCCTAATAAGAAGTTAGATGTTCAAATCTAGAGTGGGGTAGACTATCTAAAACTCCATAAAATTTAGCAGTTAAATTGTTGCGCGGAAGCCGGTCCCCTATCCCATAAAGAATGGGGTCTCATACACCAATTTGGTGTTTGGCTTGGTCGTGATCTTAAACATAGATTATTGTTATTGTTATTATTAATATAAAAGAAAAGGCACAACATATGTGATTAATGGTGAAATTTATTATTTTTAAGTTGGTTGCACTTTTTTTAAAAATGCAGATGGATATTTTTAAAATATTGTAATATTAAGTTTATAAATAATTTCTTATATTTTCTTTTTGAGATGTTGTATATTTAATTTATTTTATATTGCTTTTATTGTTTGTTGGGTTAGTGAAAGTAGAGTATTCATAGTATTCAAGTCATATTAATAACATACTTGTGGATGTGCTAATGCAATATTAGTTGGAGTTAATGGCAAGTCCTAGGTGTCTTTGGAAAAAAATAATAACCCCATTTATAGTGTTTTACCCACAAGGATCCGATTTGAATGTTATTGGGCTTGCTCTCCCATACGAGGCAAGGTGTGTTAGTAGCCATCTAGTTCGGGTAATTGGATGCACCAGTAGCAAAGTCAATAATTGAATTTGCTGCTACCCCACCTAATTGCATAAACCTAGAATCAATTTATGTTCAAGTGGTGTTAGCCTTGACATGATAAATAGAAATTGGTCACAATGTGTGCGTATTAATATGCCAAAATTTTATTTATATGTTATTATATACATAAAATGAGAATAGCCCCAAGTATGAGCTCAATTATTCAAACCATCTACCCAAGGCATCATGCTAATGAGGAGGCCACAAGTCACAGTTCCAAATCTTGTCAAGTACTTAGGTTCTAAATTGGTATTATGACTAGTAGTTAAGTGACCCTCCATTTGGATCAAACAACATATATGCTAGAGGAATCAATAATTGGGTTGGTTTTGTATTCATGTGATACATAGTTGATTCTAATCTCTACGATTAGAACCCCTAGGTGAACCATGTTGCCCCCAATATGGGGTCCATGGGTAAACTCAAGAGATTTGAACCTAGAATCTCGTGGCACATAATAATATATTTTCACGACCATTACCAATTAAACGGCCCCGAAAGACATAAGTGAAGAAATATTACTTACAATCTATTTTTAAATTAAATTATTATTAATATCAAAGTCTAACATTCACCCTTACACTTCAAACACAAAAAAATCATGGAAAACACACATTTTTATCATCCTTCAACTTATATTCACACCAAATAAACATTAATTTTAAAAAGTCATAAAAAAACATGTAAATAAAAGATTTATAATTGTTTTTTGAAATACAAAATAGATTACCATATCAAACGAAAATAATACAAAATATCATACTATTTCAAAAACACACACAATAATATTATATAAATACCATTGACTATAAATAAAGTTCCTAAACTCCATTATTTATTCATTGCACTTATGATATTATAAGAGATACAACTTTCACTTTTAAGCATAAAACAAGCTCAGCGATGGAGGTTTTGGATTTAGTTTTAACGTATTCAAAATTTGAAGTTAAACGAAAATTTTAAATAAACCTTGATGTGTAAATAGATTTATTTATTGATTTTTAATTTAACAACGATAATAGTTGTGATGGAGCATAGTTCTTGTCTCTACTGTTATTTAATTGATCAAGGTAGTGTGGGATGCACATTTCATTATTAGTGTGGGGTCCGCATTTCATGCTTATTTGAAAAAAAATTCGTACTTAAAATATGTTGTTATTACCGCCTCTACACATGCATAACGAAAGAAACCTTCACACATCTTTTTTTCACTTCCGCACAACTAGTTGTTTTATTATTTATCCGTTATTAAGTCCGCATTTCATCCTTATTCAAAAATTCTTTTGAAAATAAAAAAGAACATAATTAAAGCATAACACTATGATGTAACCCATGCGGGAAAATGCTAGATGCCAGGATTTTTTCTTGTAGCAGATACTTTATGTGGCCTACCTTTTTTTTTTAAAGAAATTAAAAGGTGTGTAGAGATTCACTTGTGCAGAGTAAAGCTCCACACAAGCAAAGCTTCACACAATGAAACCTTCCGCACAAGCAAACTACTCGGATGGAGGCATGTAGAGGAGCTTTGATATTTTCGGTTTATGAGTTGTCCATGTTGAAGCTCTACAACAAACTGTTCAAGAAAAGGCATAAACTACATACCATCACAATTCACTCTGCCACGTGAAAGAAATACGAGGGTAAAATATTATCAGAGGAACTACCAAGTTGATGGGTATTCTCTATAATTGTAATTAATATTTTAGTATTAAAAATGCATACTTTATGCATATATTATTTATAATATTTAATTGTAAATACTGCATATCTTCATATTTTTGAATATGTTTCAAATTAGGCATATGTGCGGAAGTGCAAAGGAAGCTTTCATTTTGCGGACCTCTGCACTTGGTACTAAACATTGTTATTGCTAATATTTTGGTATTAAAAATGCATATTTGTTGTTCACAATAACACTGAAGCAAGTGTTGGACTTATACGATATTGTTGCTATTATTTTAGTCATAAATAATACGTATCTCCTCGCATCTACAATTGATTAATTCGTGTCCACATTTCACCCATTTTTGTTGTTGTTGTTATTGGTTTTGCTATTCACAATATGGGTATCCAATCTTTGGTAATGTTTTTGCCACATAAGTGAGCCAATTTTCTTGCTTGGCAATGGCCTATGTTTGCATCAAAGAACTTAATCCATATGATATCAATTTCGTTTGTCTTTGTGTAAGCTTTAATGAGTCCATCTGCTCCATTAACAAAGCCATATTGTGGATCATAATTGCCAGCATATATTTCAACTAACTTATCTAGTTTTACGATTATTTGTGAAGACAACGTCATTGTGTGTAAGTGGGAATGGAAATTGTCGCGGTATTCTTCTTCCTGATCAATTGCTTTGATGAAAATTTCATCACCGGGAACAATTGACAACATTATCTTGTTAAGTAAAGAGACATCTTTGTTTTTGTAAAGAAGATAGGGGAAAGCAGGATCAAGGTGCAGGTCTAACACAATATTTGTTCAAATATGTCATTTTTTTTGTGACTGTTTGAGCATTTGTTCGCATTATATTCAATAATGAGATGAATATCTCGTCTATCTCACACATTGTGGTATGCAATTTGTAGCATTTTACATTTTCTTTCCAGAAGTCATATGGCACTAGTTTTTTGTTGAGAATAGGTTGTTCAAATTTCAAGGAATCTTGTATAGGTTGCTTGATAAAAGTCACCGCAAAATATGATATCAACTTTTCCAAAATATTTCATTTGGACATGTTTTATGTTTCTCAATCGAGCATCAATTCAAAATAGGAAATGACTTCCGAGCAGGAAAACCTCATCAATGAAAACTAGTCTCAATTCTTGTTAAAGTTTTGCGAGTGCATAAAATGTTTCATTGCTAAGTGGTGTGGGGGTAGATTTATTAAAATGAATAAGTAGTACAGAGTGGACCATTGTATCACCTGCATTATATGCAGCTTTGCCTATGTATGCTAGTAACAATCCCTTTGGTTTCAAAGGATGACTTGAATGATGTGCATCATAAAGCCGCATAAGAATTTGGAATATTACTTTTGCTGTGAATGTTTTCCCAGTTCTGGCTACTCCACTCAAGAATATATATACAATGGTTTGTCCATATGTATACATTTTTTCGTTGCAATGTCTTTGATAATTGCTTGTTGTTCTCTATTGAGCATTCTTCTTAATCTGCGATACTTTAAATTTTGAAGTAGGAATGGATGCTCTGTAAATCATACTTTTCACAAGGTTCTTCATCAATATATATATTTTATTGCATCAGCAACATCTATGGAGCTATTTTGGATATTTAAATTGCCATTTTCCAGATCTCCCCAAAGTGGGTTATATTATATGTGAATTTAGATACATTTATTTTTATTGTGTTTTCATGTAAAATATAAGCAACTTCCCATGATAGTGAGTTTTGTTTTAATGCCTTTTCGCCTTTTTCATATGAGACATATAGAAAAAGTTTTTCCCTGCAATAGTTCTGATAGTCAGTGTGTTTTTTGTATTTAATGAATCGTATTACCTTTGGTTTATTCCTTTTTGAAATGGGTGTGACATTTTTTTTGTATGTTGAGGAAAATTTAGCAAGGCATACATGCTTAATGGCACTAGGTCGATTGATGTAGCAGTCAATGATGGAATTACACATTACATTTTCAGAGTTATCATCTTCTTGTTTTAGAAGGAATGATGGTTTGAGGATAAATGTGCATTCATCCATTGGTGTTGTGTTTATGAATATGCATTATTGTGAACTATGGTTCAGTGGAAGAGAGATTGTTATATGGACTGCTTGCTGAGCTGAGATCTGCTGGAGATTAAGCAAAGCATTTCCCAAGGAACTTATCATTTCAATAACATTTATTTTTCTCTTTTCATGTTCTCTCTGTATCCGTTTCAATGCATTTTTCATTGATTTGTCAACTTTTGTCATATAATAAGTGCAATATGGTGAAACTTCATATGCATTAAGGACAAATTGTTCATCGTTATTTTCATTTCATAGTTGTGGAATATTTCTTGTGAAACTATTGTTCCAAATGTGAGAGGGGTTACATTGCAATAAAATAATTGGTTGCTTCAATGTACTTTGAATTGTTCTAATGTAACCAGTTTTGTTAAAATGCAATTCATCTAAAAATTGTTTAAAAGTATTGTTTTTGTCATATTGCTTATTTTCCAAGATGTTATATAAAAAATTTCTTTTTCGTGTAGTGTGTTATCTACCAAGTCAATTGGTTCAAGAAATTTTGTGCTTCTCATGGGTGGCATTGGGAATTTATATCTACAATGTGAACTTTTTCACTTTTTACAACTTTTTGTGTGGTGGTGTTAATGTATTTTTGCAAGCTCTGGATTGAGATGATCTATGCTACAAGTCAAATATTTGTCAACAAAGTTTTCAATGTAAGAGTTACTATTGATTCCATATATTGGTGCATTTTATACCCATAGCAATCCATGTTCATGTTCACTTCCTCTATTTTTTAATTTAGTTACAAAGTAGTAATCAACTATCTCTCCGAAGAATGTTAGTTCTTGTGATATCATTTTCTTTAAGGCATTAATTCTATGTCTATAATAATGAGTATAAGGTATTGTGAATTGAGTGCGGGGACTCGGCTCTGGAGAACCTATGGCGGCGGACAAACCCTAGTTTCATCCTGGACCTGTGTTTGGCTACGGCCTCCCGATTCACCATGATAGGTTTACTGCTCGCGATGAAGGATCTCTGACTCGGCGCGGGGTCTGCTATCCACCGGGTAATCTACTATTCTATTAAAACCTGGTTTGTATTGTTGCTCGTCCGAGGTTCCTGGGCCCCTACGGTCCATTCGGGTGAATATTAAAACCTCTTGTGGACATCCACCTGGTTACTGCTCGGGGATTGCGGACGAGGCTGATTTGGGGTCTCGCATTTCCTTGGTCGCTGAACCGGTTTTTGCTCGTGGTAGGGTTTGTATGGTCTGACCCCCATACTTGGTGGGGTCGTATCTCCCTGTTTTCCTGGCGGGTTACGCTTGGACCCATCGCCGGGCCATCTTTCTTCGCACCTGCACTGACTTCTGGCCCTAGACCCAGTCTGTCAGTCTCTCAGATATTATTACTGTGCCCTTTGCTATCGGTGGGCAACTGTCATCACCAACAGATTTCGGTAGGGTTTGGAAGGGCAGTTCCGGCTATGGATACATACGATGATGAGGTCGACTACTCGACGGACCCGCTGGAGGGGGTCGACATTTGGGGTTTGGAACCCGATGAAGAGGTGGATTCCATGTCGGATTTGGACCCATTATCCGGGGTGGTCGTGCCAGCTCAGCCCGCTTCCACCGTGACAGGTAGCATCTCGCCTATGGGGGATCTCGCGGAGCTCACATTTGGCTCACCCTCGAATGAGGACATCGGGCTTTGGACGTTTCCGTAGATAGAACAGGACTCACAGGTTAGTGCTGACATCGAAAGGTCCGCTCTATTCTCGGAGGGGGTTTTTCTTGAGCAGGGGGACCCATCCTGCTACTTGGCGCATCGGCCTTTTGTGTGCCTTCCACCTCGAGGGCATTTCACTTCCGACCCTTCCGGGATAGAGGTTGCGGCACAAGGCAGTGAGGAGCCCCCTGCACCTTCGGCGGCCTCGGGGGCTTTCAACATCTTACCAGAAGACCTACACAGCCGCGAGCAAGACAACACCCTACCCACTTTTGAAGACATAGCTGAGCCGACTTGGGGGGTTTGTAGGGTCAATAAGCTGCACAAGGTCACGAGGAACAAGCTAAACTATCTCTCTGACTTTGGGAGCGAGAGCGGCATGGAGGACTGGAGTACTGTAGCGGCTAAGACTTTGGTAGGGAAAATCCGCGGCAGAAAATACACCGCTGCCAGACTCCAGAAGTGGACAAGCGAAATCTGGGGTGCGACCCTTGATTGCCTCCCGGTGGTTGGGGCGATGACCAAGGGGTGGTTCTCCCTTACCTTTGCGCGCCCTGAACACACAGATTGGGTCCTCAAGCAGTTCTGGCACCTGGAGTTACACCCCGTCCACCTCAAGAGATGGGTGCCTTTATTTGACCCAAAGAAAGAAAATGCAGGGGTTGGCCCCATTTGGATGAGGTTACCTGGTTTGCCCCTTCATTTCTGGAATGATACCGCTCTTCGAAATATTGGGGGCCATTTTGGGCGCTACTTAGACCATGATCGCACCTATTTGTCCACGGGTAACAGAGCAGTGGCCCGGATCCTGATTTTTCTCGACACCCGGGAAGGACTATATGAGAATTTCATCATGAGGTTTGATGGGATGCAATGGCAGCAACCACTGGATTATGAAGGCGTGCCATTCCGGTGCAGAAAATGTCACGAGGTCGGCCATCTATATAAAGATTGTCCGAGGAAGGGGGCTGGCCGGTCGATTGCTAAGAAGACCTTCACCAGAGGTACACAAACGGCAGACTCCAAACTACTGCCGGATTGTGGGGATTTGCGGTCGAAGGTACCAGTGCCCACTGCTGATGGCGAATTGAGGATAGAGACCCCGCCCGCCTGGACCTCCACGCAGCCCAGATCTCGGTTTCAGACCTCATCAGTGCCTCCACTGCAGGCAGTTTCACTCCCGGGTACTTCTTTTACTGACTCTTTCTCCTCTGTATCTGCAGATTTATCGTCTCTCCCTACTATGCCTTTTACTGTTTCTGTTAATGAACTGTTAAATTTGTCATCTGCTTTTACTTCACCATGTTTAGCATCTGGTGCGCCCTTTAAACCCCTAATTCTCCCCTCGGTAAGCTGCTCTATCGTGTCGGCCTCTCTTACTTATTCACCCATTATCCATCATACACCTTCTGCACCTTCCCCGGACCTTTCAACTTCCTCTTCGGAGACTCACTCTTCGAAGCACAACTACTTCCTGAGATCCTCAAACAACCCTCAGACTGGTGAGGTCTTCGGTATTGGGCCGGATCCGGGTTACTTACCTACCAAAGCTCGGGGCAGACCATCTGCCCTAGCGAAGGCTATCAAACGAGCAAACCTTGAGGTGGAAGCTGGCACTCAATCTTCACTTATGCGGGTCCTTAGAGCACGACGACCCTTGCCATCTGTTATATCATGATTTGTCTATCCTACAACTGCAGGGGTCTGGCCAACCCCGAAAAGAGATTGGCCCTCCGAGAGATGCTCACCCACAGGCCCATCGACATACTCTTCTTGCAAGAAACGCTAGGGGTAGGTCTTGAGGTGTCGGCCACCTTATCAACCATTCTTCCTGAGTGGTCTTTCATTACTCTTGATGCCCGTGGTAGATCGGGGGGTTGCGCCCTTGGTATCAACAACAAAACTACCAGGATGACGAACAGCTGGGGCCGGCCGGGTGTACTGGCTATGAATGTACTTTTTGGTTGTTCTGAGATGGAATTTACCTTGGTAAATGTTTATGGACCTTGTTCCGACAGAGAACACTTCTGGCGCTCCCTTTTGTCCTGCTCTCTTATGTCTGCCCCTCACCTCATTTTAGGTGGTGACCTTAACTTCTCTTTGGGTATTGCAGAATCTTGGGGCCCCCAGGCAACCCCGGACCCATTGGCAGAGTTTTTCAACTCTGAGCTCGGTACCTCTCACCTGATAGACATTCAGACTACCAAGTTGTTACCTACCTGGAGGAATAGAAGGACTGGTAACGCTGCACTGGCCCGGCGCCTTGACAGATTTCTCATTAAACAAGATCTTCTCCCGATTCTGGCTCGAGCGCGGCATTGGGTTGGATCTGGAGGTAGATCCGACCACTCGCCCATTTATCTGGAGTTTGTTTGCGGTCCTGAGAGAGCTCGGCCACCTTTCAAGTTTAACTCCAGATGGTTGAGAGATCCGGACTTTAACCAGTTGGTAAATCAAAACTGGGAGCATTTCCGACCTCCGATGAATATAGACCCGGGCAGGTCTTTCAATGAAAACCTTAAGCGCATAAAGAACCTCACCATTTCTTGGGTCTGGAACAAAAAGAAAAGGGAAAGGGATGCCCTACATAGTATTGAGGATAAAATTAGATTACTCAACAATGAGGATCTGTTGGGTTATCGCAACGAGGAGGCCAGAGCTCACATTTTTTCTCTTGAAGCTGAAAAAGCCAAACTGTTGAAACAACTTGAGGAAGATTGGAGGCTTAAAAGCCGGGCTATATGGATTCAGGCTGGTGACGAGAACACAAAATTCTTTCAGCAGCATGCAAATGGCCGCAAGGCGGCAAACACCATTTGGGAACTATCAGATCGAAATGGCACCATTGCAAAAACACATGCACAGTTATCGGAGCAGGGTACCAGACATTTCTCCAACCTGTATAGGGCATCTCCAAATATAAATCTACCTGATATCCTGCGCATTACTCAAAATTTTAAAATCTTCGTAGAACAGGAGCAGCAGGAAGATCTCAACTCCCCGGTCACCATGGGTGAACTGGAGGGTGTTCTGAAATGGTTCAAGCGCGACAAGAGCCCGGGCCCAGATGGTTGGCCCGTTGAGTTTTTCATCCATTTCTTCGATCTCATATCTGCAGACCTCCTGGCAGTGATTGAAGACAGCAGGCAGAGGGGAAGGATCTATGATGGATTTAATACCACTTTTATAGCTCTTATTCCCAAGTCAGACAAACCAAACAGCTTTAATGATTTCAGGCCCATTTCGCTGTGCAATGTTATTTACAAGATCATTTCCAAAATTATAGCCAACCGCATCAAACCTTACCTATCAGAGCACATTGAAAAGGAACAATTTGCTTTCCTGAACCATAGGCAAATTCATGAGGCTATTGGTACAGCCCAGGAGGCCCTACACTCCATTAAATCTCTCCGGCTCAAATCGACCATCCTCAAGATTGATCTCACTAAGGCCTTTGACCAAGTTGACTGGAGTTACCTACACCTAATGCTGATCCATGCGGGTTTTCCTCTTACCTTAATCAACTGGATCATGGGTTGTGTTTGTCACGCCACTTTCAGCATATTAATCAATGGTACTGCTACAAATTTTTTCCATGCGGGAAGGGGACTCCGCCAGGGCTGTCCCCTTTCGCCCCTCCTTTTTGTCCTAGTCATGGAGGGCCTATCCGTCCTTATCAATAATGCAAAAGATCGTGGACATATACAAGGGCTCCAGATTGTGGACAATTTATATCTCACCCACCTCTTATTTGTTGATGATGTTCTTATTTTCCTAAATGGCACTAGACAAGACTCTGTTCATTTTGATCTGCTCCTGAAATGGTTTTGCAGGGCTACCGGTATGGCACCGAATAGCACAAAATCATCTATCATCATGACTGGGTGCTCACAACAGGAACAAGACACCTCTAGAAATCTCTTCGATTTTGTCTGTATCGACATCAACAGCGGCCTCAAGTATTTGGGGGATATCATTAAACCAAATGATTACCATATTCAAGATTGGAACTGGATCTTGGCTAAAATTGAGCGCAGAATCAACGTCTGGTATCACCGATGGCTTTCTAGGGCTGGTAGACTCATACTCATCAAGTCTGTTCTGGAAGCAATTCCGGTTTATTGGATGACCCTGGCCTGGATTCCGATTGGCATCACCAATCGGATAAAAATCATCTGCAGAAATTTTCTTTGGCGCAACCAAGGGAAGACATCCACTTTTGCTTGGATTGCTTGGGACCGAATCAACTTACCCAAAAAGTGGGGTGGTTGGGGGATAAAGGATCTCCACCTTTTCTCTCGCGCCCTTGCAGCTAAGATGGGCTGGCACATTATTACAGGTCAGAGTCTTTGGAAGGAGGTCATGGTTGCCAAATATATCTCGCCCCACAGTCCTCTGGATTGGATCAGGGGCAACATCACTCTGCATTCGGGGGCATCGATCATATGGAAGGCTATCACAAGGGCGGCCCCCATTCTCCAGAGTGGTCTTTCGTGGCAGATAGGTTCGGGCACTCAAGTGCGTATAGGGACTGACTCTTGGTCAGGAAGTGGGGTATATCATAAACTACCGGAGTTCATTATTCAGCACCTTACCCACAGAAATGTCATCTTCCTGGCACAGATCGTGGACTGGGAAAATACCTCTTGGCGACAACAAGCCTGGCTACAGGCGGGTGATTTGGAGATCCCGCAGGAGGGTACTCGTATCTGGGGCAAATTTATCTGGGCACTAAAAGCATCAAACATCCGCATCACTGACATACCAGACAATTTGATATGGGCTGTATCAAAGGATGGACATTATACACCAAAGCTTGGCTACCTTGAATTAATTAAACACAGGGAACCCCCCATAAAGGATTGGTGGTGGTAAAACATTTGGAGATTGAAAGCCCCGCATAAACACAGGCTCCTGTTCTGGTGCTTGCTCAAAGATTGCATCCCTACCACGGTTTACCTCCACAGAAGATCTTTCCACGGGGCCTCCAGATGCTGCTACTGCCTAAACGACAGGGAGGATGCTCTCCATCTTTTCTTGCACTGCCGAATCATACAGAACATTTGGTCTAGCATCACTACTGACATGGGCTGCAGTATTAATTGGCAGGGTAACTCACTAACAGAAGCCTGGTCTCTCTGGTGGCAGCACTCTGCTCAGAATACTAAACTACGCAATCTCCCCCTCATTGTTACTTGGGAATTATGGATTGGGCGTAACAATATGATATTTAATGATAAACCTTTTGATTGCCAAAGGATTTCTGCTGCCTCTCTCGCCACATATAAGCTTATACCTGATGACAGCAGCAGCGGCAAGCATTCACATGAGACACCTGAAACTATCGATTATAGCCGGGCTTGGGCTTACTTTGATGGAGCGGCAAACGCTCATGGATGTGGGGGGGGAGCCATACTTTATTTGACAGATCAGCACTTCTACAGCATAAGAATGGGGCTCGGACCTGGTACCAACAACTTCGCCGAATTGCAGAGCCTCAGACTTCTTCTCACTTTTGCTCGAGACATTCTCTGTGACTCCCTTCAGATATTTGGTGATTCACTACTTGTGACAAATTGGTTCAACAACATATCACATTGCCACTCGCACACACTGTCTGCACTGCTGCATGAGGTGCACCATCTCAGAACACTCTTTGACTCAATCACTGTGACTCATATTTACAGGTCTCGGAACAAAATGGCGGATCAACTGTCCAAAGAAGCAACGGAGCTGACTTGGGGTACCTGGCACATCACAGAGCACTCAGAGGGACAGATCTACAGATATTACCATCGGCCTTTTATCGAGGAGGCCCAGCCTGAGATTGATGTTTAGTTATTTACAGCTACTTGCAGGGAGATTTTGTTTCACCTCCCCTTATATATTTATTCGGCATCTATACATTTCCATATATACAGGGTCTATAGATTAGTAAGTCTGCACCGATCTTACTTGGGGACCTTTTTATACACTGTATATGTCAGGTTTATTATTGGACTGTGACTGTTTCTACAGTTATCTTTTTGGTAATCTGACTGATATTTTGTAATGTTATATGTTTCGGACAGATCAGTAGTATTTATACTACAGCATATGTAACAGGTAACTGATCAGTAATATGAATAGTTACGAACTTTTCCTCTGTGAAAAAGAGTATAAGGTATTGTATTCTTTCTTATAATATATTCAATGTTACAGTCTTCTATTGTTTCAATGTGCTTTTTTTCTTTTCTTTTCTTTTGTCATGAAAATTGGTCAAGGTATTTACTAATGGAGTCCATTGATGTTCAACGCTTGTAAATGTCACAAAGAAAGTCAGTGGGCCTTGTTGACGTATGATGGAAAATAAATTTTTTTTTTCATTTGTTGTAGGAAGTCGGGAGAAGTCCTTATGTGCTTGAAATCCATGTAACCAATGTCACTTTTAAGAATGTTGTCCAATTTTGATTTATATTTCACGTATTTTTCCAACAATTTCCTTCCTTTTTAATTTCCCTTTTCTAATTCTTATTGAAATGCATGCGAGGAATTTCTCAATTATTATTCACAATGTTTTGAATAACATTATAGTTATGTGGCAAGAGAACTCACCACTATAGTGCATTAACTCCCATTGTGCAATTTTTTGGCAGAAAATTTTTACTACAATGTTACTATCACGTAGGTCACCATAGAAAAGGGTTGGAAAGTTCATTTCCTTTGCATATTTGTCTTTGAAAATTGCAAGCGGGCGTTGTACTTCAACTTGAGCAAGTTCAATTAGTTTGTCTTGCAAATCATGAATGAATTGAGAACCTATGTATCCCTGTACCGATGCCTTAGTTGGTATTTATTTTTTTGAATCGCTACTTGTTTCACTTTTTTCTTCAATGTTAGCATTTTAAATTGTCACATATAGACTCGCTGATTGTAGGACACTATCCCAATCTTTATTTATGCATATGGTATCAGCTTTGTAAAGTTTTTGAGAACATAGTTCTTTTAGTGCTTTCATGAAATTATGCACACAAACTTTTCCTATTTGAAATGCATTTTTATAATCCAGTCATCTTTTCAATGCAACAACGATTGTTCTTGTGTTTTCCATAGATTGTGGCAATCCAGTTTGAACTATGTCTATTTGGACAAGAACATTGATAATCGATCGTGTTAAACTTAGTTGTGATTGTTTGTGTCTTTCTTTTTGTGCAAATTCAATTCTTAATGCCACAAGACTTTCTTCAAGTTCTAAGAATATGGCTACAATTGGCAATGTTTTGTGTTGCCTAATGTTCTCACGTGTAGCAAATTGTGGCAATTTTCCATTTTGAAGTGCTTTTTTGCAAACCTTGCATATTACTTTCTTGGGAAGACTCTTATGGTTTTCAGACAGATTTATATATATATATTTTTCCAACTGCTATCCAATTCTTTTAAAAAGTCAATTGTTTACATATTGGACATTTCTTCTCAAGTGTGCCTTCTATTTTCACTTGGTAAATTGTCAAAGGATTATTCTTGGATAAGTAACGATGTTGGTTTTGTAATTTCTATTTGCGTGATGTTTTATGGTTTTCTGTTTGTAAACGTGATATTTGTTTTAATATATGGACGTTGATCCTATTGTTGACATCTTTTTCCATCGGCATCACACCATTTTGTAATTTGTCTTCATGCTTATATGCAGTTGTTATTGAAATTGGAAACAAGAAACATTGAAAGTGGCACCATAGGGGGCTTCTAATTTAATTTTACCTTAATTAAATTGGAAGACAAATTGTAATTTCATCTCATGACAACTTGTATTAGTTAAATAAGTCAGAAAGACCTAGTTAGCTCAGTTAATTCTAGTTAAGGTTCAGAGAAGAGGCATGTAGAGTTCTCCCATGATTTTAGGGGGTCCAATTACAATTATTTATGATTTGTAATTAGTTAACTCAATTAATTGAGTTAAAATCAGTTTATCTAGTTCTAACTGAGAGATGAGCTAGAGATAGGTCTAGTGAATTAAATCTGATTTAATTCACAATGAGTGATCAAATAGCTAACTGATAATTCGTTATAAATAGTTTTTGCATGTCAGTTTTAAGGAAGACCCAGTTGAGACTGAGGTTAAAGGGAAGAGATCTATCTATTAGAAAATTGTACAAATTATGCATGAGGTCATCGGGAAGTCTTGGAAGGATAGCATAATCATTAATTGGTATTTTCCTAATTAATAGGGGCTCAATTAGCCTAAGAATGCATAAGGAAGGCAAGCTAGGGAGAGGCAAGCAACTGGTCAAATATTGAACCAAACTTGCTTTGATTGCAAGCCATATCTGAGCTAGATCAGAGTGAGACAGTCAACAGAGTGCAGGAAGTTTCTCAGTGGAGAAAGACCATTTTATTGTTTCATGATCTTGACCATATGCAATATAGAGATAGAGGGGTGTAAGTCTAATTTATGGGACTAAATTAGAGAATATATTTAATTATCAATCTGGGCTAGTAGAATTAGAAACACACCAAAATATATGGACCTTAAATATAGTTAGGTTAGGAAGTCATTGCTTAGGATTTGGAAAAGTGAAATGCATGCTGGAATAACAAGACAACTATTCTGAAAAGCAAGTAAACAAAACATGGAAAGAAAACATTTGGATTTACTCTATCAAAGCATGTAAAGAAAACATTCAAATTTACTCTATGAAAGCATATAGATGATTGGTCAATGAGATTAGTCTATTTTAAAATATGGAGAAGAGGCTCTACTCTAAGAGTTTGGGGTATCATTCCACATTCCTTCTATAATAACATTTCCAAGCAAATAAGAAAGAAGGATGACATATAACTATGAAAGCATGCAAAGTTAATATAGAAAGCATACAAGAAAGTGAATCTTGATTTAATCCAATCCTAGCTCATGGAGAAGAGGCTCTACTCTAAGATTCCTTGGTATACTTCCACATCCAAACTAGTCACTGAACATAGATCAATCTTCACAAAATGAAACATGGCCATAACAAAAGTTCATAATGAAATTATGTACAAATATTTACAGTAAAGACGAATGAACATACATAATTGAAACTAGCATATTCACAACTATAAACATTATTCTACAGTGAAGTGTACTTAGCTCAGAATGGGGGCCCTCCACCTTTGTCTGGTACACCCTTAAAAAAATCAACTACAACACTTCGTTCAAATCATATATGATGCGCATGAAAATGATAGAGCAAGTTTTAGTGTTCAATTATCTTCAAAAAGTAACAATCTCCAAAATCTTCCTGGGGTCCTTTCTAACTATGAAAGTCTTGTTTAAAATAGGAAAAATCATAATAAGAAAAAATAAAAAAGCAGTAACAACTAATAATTATCTTAATCCACCTCACAAGGTCGAATTCATCAGTTATTTACACAAAATATGGGTGAATCCCATAAAATCATAAAACAACCCATTTTTCAGGGGATTTTCTAAACGATTCATCAGGTTTGACCAACGTTGACCGACACTAATCTAGCTAATTTGATTTGATCCAATAGGTGTTCATCCATCCGTTGTTCCCATAGTTTCCAGATATATCTTTGGTTTGAGCCCAAGTGTCCCGCAACAATGACTTTGAACGAGCGATTACAAGCTTTTCTAGTTTTGTCAAAATTTAATTCTAATACTTAATTTTGACAAAAATACTAAAATAATTCAAAGACATAGTTTGACTTCATTGATGTGCATGGAACAAGAAAAATGAGGTGGATATGGTGATATAGTAGTGAGGAAAAGTGATAAATGATGAAATTTATATGTAAAAAAGAAGCCAAAATAGGAGACTAACAGTCCCCCTTGCTATGCATCAAGCATGTCCTTATGCTTCATTGATCCTCTTGGATCTCCTACTTCTTCCTCTAGATGCTGATGTGGATAATTATTCCAGTCTTTTGTAGAATTTTTTTTTTCAACTGTTATTTTCATTAACCTTATCTTTTATGCCCCTGTCACCATGCCAATTGTTGAGGAGGTAAATCCCCTCTGCGGACAGAGGCGATCCCTACTAGCCCAGCAGGGGTCTAGCAACAAAAAAACAATGCTATGACGCAAGCTCCTAGTTACGAATGAAAGATTTGGGATAGAAACCTACCTGGATTCCAACGCTCTGATCTGAAGAAGAAGAAGCGTCCCCGTCCTTCAGCCCTGGCAGATCACAATTCTTCCACGATCTCCGCGGATGAACACCTACACATAGAAGAAACGAACAGATACAAGTATAGGAACCAGCATACGTAACTAAACATCGGTCAGAAAAGATATTACTCGCATTAACATGATGGAAAACGGAGTGGAACCATAATCATAGTCATCTATTAAAATGATAAACGAATAGAAGTTACAACCAAGTTCTGACGTTGCAGCCTCCTTCGAGCGGGTCTCCGGTCGTCCACGTCTCGCAAAGCTCACCAAGGGAAAGGGAAACCTCTCCAGAGTCTCGTAACAATGGTCTCCTCGCTTGAATGGGCCTTAAGGGAAAGAAGGGATTCTTTACAACACAAAGGCACTTGGGAATAGGGAGATGCAAAGCTTTAGCACTTCAAGACTATCAGCCCTTCAGCCCCTTCATCAATGGATGAAGGCTATATTTATAGAGGAGAGGATGAGGTTGGGATCCCTACAATAGTGGAAGGGAGGCCTTATCCTTTGGGAGGTTCCCCATATGGTGGAAACAAGAGGCCAAAGGAGGAAGGCCGTGGTTATCCAGGCGAAACCACTCCTGATGACTCATCCACGAAGTTGTTGTAATCGAAACTTCGCCTCTTTTTTAAAAAACTTTCCATAAACAGAGTGGCGCGGGTACAACACTGGGACAAAGCGCCAATTGGCGCGGGCTCGGTGTTAATTTTCCCCCATTGGCGCGAGTACATAACGGGCTACCAGCGCCAATGCAAAAACATGTGTTTTTAGGGGTCTGTTTAGGAAATGATAAACAGGAGAAATGTTGTCCTCATGGAAAGGGATGCAATGAAGGTATTTTCAAGGCTTGACATTGCTCACAGGTCACATAATGGGTCCTCCATTGTGCGGGACGGGAAATGGTAGGGACGGTGACAAATTACTGTGTAACAGATGCCCCCTAAAGCATGAGGCCCGAGAGAGAGAGAGGGGTGAAATGCTTTACGAGAACATGTTCAACTGAAGGCCCGCCGTCGGAAAACCTGCGCAGAAAGATACAACTGATATCTCAAGTACATGATATATATATATGGTATGGACGCAGCCATCCGAAACAGAGTATGCTATAACCCAGATCTAGGGTATGGGCGCAGCCATCCAACTAAGATCAAACAAATAGACTTAGGTATGGTCGCAGCCATCCAATCAGTGAGTCATGTACATAATGACAATAATCCACAATCGCAGCCTGGATTACAACATACACAATCCAGGGTCTTGCGCTCCATCTCGACCCAAACAAAGTACAAGTTCGAGCATGTGAATTTGTGAGCTGAAGTCGAACATGCAAGAACATCGTCTGATTACCAGCCAATGATGAAAGCTGTTAACAGACACGAGAGAAACCACCAATAATGACAATGGTCCTCAAGGTACTACAGGTACAATCTACGGCGTGCGAATAAACAAGTTGACGTCGAACACCCGCAGAATCATTCGATCGGAGGTCAATGATGTAAACCTCACGTCGAATGCGACGAACCTGCCATTGAGGCATGCAGGCTCCAAGGTACCATCAGGAGTCTCTAGACCAACTTCCTGGGTAATGAGTTGAAGTCGACAGGAAGTGACCTTGATCGAACGTGGGCCATAATGATTCCCACATCATCGACACAAGACAGAGGAACATAATGTTTTGTTGTGAATCAGGATCGTATGAGAAACAGAGAAAGGTTGATATTTGCAGAGGCCAACTTCTCTTGAACATATTGACGGCACGACAGTGGATTTGGCAGTATTTGACATCAATGGATCAGAGGTCATGGTGACGAGGCAATGAGCAGAGGAGAGGTCAAAAGAGATTATCCAAACCCACGGAGGCAAAGTGAAGAAACGAGATGAGATGTCCCCAACCCGACACGAATGCACACAAGTGCCATGTTCAAGAGCGACATACTGCCGACGACAACGACGATGGTTCCATTTTTCCCCCACCATTTCGGTGAGTACCTCTTTATTTTTACACAAGCTTGGAGAGGATACCATATGCTTGTCATATAAATCCGTCCTTCGGACGAATCCATCCTAGTGCATTTAACGAGTCCTAGGAAGGAGAAACTCGGATAACGTCATTTCGACTAGATCCAATGTCATTAGGGTTTAACGAGTCTGACAAAGGAAGAACTCGGCGTCTTTTCATGTTTAGAGAGTTTGAAAAGACAGCGGAAAAGAAAACTCCATAGGTCCCTTTTCGTAAATAGTTTCCCAGATCCGAAAAGGTAGAAAACAATATCCGGGAAAACCTCCTAGTCGCGATAGGCTAGGGTATTCCTTTTTCGTAATCAATCCATCCCAGCCCGAAAAAGGGTTAAACTTATACTGGGTGAATGTCGATTCGTATCCATTTTAACGAGATCGAAACGACGAGGGCCTCGGCGATCTTTTCATATTTAGAGAGTCAGAAAGAGCTGAAAGTTGACTCCTCCTGAAGAAACGAGTGGTATAAAGGGTAGCAACTGGTTCCGGCAATGGTGGAACTGCTTAAAACAAGATAAAGGTCAAGAGGCTAGCTAACAATACCACTCATCGCAGCAGTTCCTCAGGAATGGGTAAAAAAACCAAGTGAAGGCATATGATCGGCCAAGCAGATAATGACGATGGAGTGAGAAAACCAAGGCTCATCTGGAAAAAACAGGCTGATAAAATGGCAATCACAAGAGGTAAAATGGAAAAGGTTTCATTTTTACACAAGCTTGAAATCAGGAAACTCTGCTTGAAGTTGGTTTCATTTTTACACAAGCTTGAAACAAAGATAAACTATGCTTGAAACCGGTTTCATTTTTTACACAAGCTTGAAACGGAAACAAACTATGCTTGAAAAAGAAAGCATGCCCCCCAGCATGGTGACTCAATTCGAGGTGCATGCCCCCCAAGCTTCAGTCCATATGAAAGTCAGATGGAGTGAAGGTTCAAGTTGCGAGATCAAGAAAAAGACTCGACTGGGATTTTACGAGATCTTATCAAAGACTCGAATTGAACAGGAACGTGTTTCATTATTTTAACGAGGTTGACACATTAAAAGAACTATCCTCAGACACCCTTGTTTCATTTTTTAAGGAGCTTGACACAAGACAAGGAACTCTGCTCCGAGATCCTGGTTTCATTTTTTAAAGAGCTTGACCCAGGGAGGAAACCGTGCTCTAACCGACTTACATCAAAATGAACAAGAAGGCGGTGCTTCCAAGAGTTCCACTCCTGATGGAAGGAAAACATCCTGGAAGTCAGGACCCAATGCCCTCAGCACATTATGCACAACGGCATCATCACTAAGCACAGGCACGGGGTAAGTAGCCACATAGTTGACCTGCGGTGGAGCAGATACAACGGGTGGATAAAAACCCGGAGGGGGTGATGGTGGACCAGTTGCCACATTAGGACCAAAGAACGACAGCTGATCAATGGTCACGATCCTTCCTTCATGCGGAAAACAGACCACACGAAAGAGGGAGGAGACGAGCGCTCCCATGGCATAGGTGTAATCACGCCCCAAAAGCAGATTGAAATCCAAGGGGCCTGGAACGACCATCACGTCCATATGGACGGTTTTACCTCCCAAAGTAATAGGTAACCTTGGAAGGATCCCCAACGGTTGACTCGTCCTTCTATTGAATGCCAACAGATTCTGCGTAACAGGCGCAAGCGGCGGCGAACCAAAAGCTTGCCAGGTAGTTGAAGACAGAATACTAACAGACGCACCTTCGTCTATAATGGTGCTGGGTACAACCAGACGAAGAGCCTGCACTGTGAGCTCGAAAGGCACATAAGACGGAAGGCGAAATCCTGCAAATCGATTCCAGTCAAAGGAAGCGACCAAACTACTCGGAGGGGCTACCATCGACAAGCGAAGGTCTTCCCCTGATGTTACGGTAGAAGAAGCATCCTCCATGACCTCCATCTCGAAGGTGGGAGGAATATCCTCCGTAGCCTCCATCATGGGAGGCGGAGGAGGGGCTTCTTGAAGTACAGGGACAGGAGAATCTTTCTCCAAGTCTGAAGAATCTGAAGAGATCAGAAGCACATGAGGGTTATGAGATCCACTCTCGACAGAAAAGACCTGGTGCACCGTAGACGGGGCCAGTTCAACCGATCCCACGACCAATGGTTGGTCAGGGATGGATTCGTGAATTTGAATTTCTGGGGGAGTGGGATCGACCAAGGATGACTCTTGACCAATCGTAGGATCAGCTGGCGGAGGACTCAAAGAAAGCCGATTATAACCAGGTGGAAGGCGTGGTGTAGAACCGGTCGGGTTGTCCAAAACTCGTTTGGCTTCATCCATATAAGGACAAAGGCGAATGGCATGGTGCCCTTCACACAACTTACAGGGATTGGTGATCTTACCCTGCTTCTTAGAGTTCTTATCAACAGCAGCTGAAGACGTGCCCCCAACTTGACTCCCGGAAGCCAAAGGCAACGGTGGGTGGCCGTTGGACCATACTTCGAGCACCTTGGGAATGCCAGGGCAGTCTCGAAGAAGATGGTCTCCCGTGCACAACATGCACGGGAACTTGACTTTCCGAGGAGGGTTGGAAGGACTATCGAGAGGAGATTCCTTAGGGACAGTAGCTGTACATTTAACCTCTCGCTGATCAGACTTCTTCTTCTTTGTCTTCTTCTTCTTCTTCTTAGCCACCTGGTTACTTGAATCCAGACTTTCACCAGGCGAAGTAGAAGAGGAGGACGCAGAAACAGGCGAAGAAGGGGAGAGGTCCACCTTGGAATCAACATGATGTTGTTCCATCGGAGGAACTGATTGAACAGTAGTGGAGACATTCGGGACAACAGAGGTTGAGAACAACCAAACAGGCAACCCAACAGTTAACCCGGGAAGGGACAACGTCGCCATGTAAGGAGCACCAACATTTCCAAAAGGAGAAAAATGACCAGGATTCCCTTCTGAGGGGATTCCTTGGTTGGTAAACTCTGAAAAAGTTGCCATCAAACTCAAAACCACACACGGGCCGAAAACGAGTTAAGACACACGATCAAACAGTCAACAAGCAATGTCTAAACGGGTGTGTAATCGTGGGCGATTAATTTTACCACATTGGAAAGTAAGAAATTCTACCGTTTCATGTTTTAAGAGTCGAGAAACGATAAAAAGATGACTCTATCTCTTTCAGAGTTGATACAAGCGTGAAAGGACAAGCGCTTGACGGTCTTTTCAAGTTTAAGGAGTCAGAAAAGACCAAATGACTGCTTAGGAAAAACTAGGCACAAAGGGTGGACCAAATATCCGTGAACTGCAATATACACCTTGGTTTCAAAAATGAAACAGAAATCGACCAAGGACTTTCCGTACGTGCAGGTAGTCTCCCCGAATGCTGTGTTCGGTGTATCACGGGTATAGGGCGGCAGACTCGGCTTCCTGTGGATAAAGGATTGAAAACCTAGAGGAGTCTCCCTTTATATACGCGACGGTACGGGGAGCGCAAGTCCGTACTAGCGCTGTCTAAAGCCAACAGGCGAACGACAGCTGCTAGGTTTAACGACGCCGGAACACGTCTCTAGCCTAGACCTTCTAAATATGTTTCGTTAAGTTCCAATGTTGCCTTAGGTTAATTGAATAAATTTTACAGTTGATCTTCAATTAAGTTTCAATTTCCAGGCCCTATCATATGTGGTGTCTCGAAAGACTCCTAGATGCAAGCTATATGAGAAAAGAAAACTTTTCAATTCGATGAATGCTATCTAGTTAAGGGAAGAGCTTCAAACAATGATGCAACAAACAGCAAAACTGAAAACGAAACTTTTCCAAACTAGATGACTTTCACTATCCAAAAGTATTCTAAAACATCCAACGAAGCGAATTATGCAATGTAATCTATGCAAAATTGTTTTTCCGAAAACTATGCAATTGTAATCTATGCACAATTTCCTTTTCTTTTCAAATAATACGAATGCACTCAATGCATTTTTCGATGAAATGAGAATCTACTTAATGCATACTTTCAATAAAAGAGAATGCACTCAAAGCGATTTCTAGTTTTCAATCATTAAACAATGTAATCTAAGTTCAATGATGGATCTCAAAAATACTTTTCAATGCAATGTGATCTAATGCATTTTAACAAAAAGAACACTTTGAGACGAAAACTAAATAAACGAAAATCTCCTTAATGAAGGATGAAGGCAAAAGGGATGCAAACAAACACTAAGAATGCAACCGTTGTTTCAAAATACTTTGTGACAAAATCCCTCAAAAGTTGACAAGACATATGCGGTCAAACACAAAAAGGACTTCCAAAGCAAGAGATCAAAACAAGGCATTCATCCCTTTTACATCAAACAATCATAGAAAGAAGACATTCCAAATAATGAGCAATGTAATCTATGCTCATACAGAGGAATACCCGAAGGGAAAGACGCACTGTTGAAGGATTAAGGGAAAAAAAACAATTTTCATACACCCTGAAAGTGGCCCGACTTGTACATTGACAACTAGCGCCACTTGGCGCGACTTTTACTTGAAAACTAGCGCCAATGGCCAAGTGGCGCGGGTTGCTAACTGACAACAAGCGCCACTGCCTGAAAATGAAAAAACAAAGAATTTCTCCCAACCAAGAGCAGACTTCCCACTTCAAGCTGAATCTAAAACAAACCCAGAAGCAAAGTACTGACCAAAAGAAGCTTCCGAACAAGGGTAACCCTACCACCTACAGGAAATGGCGCGACTGTCTGGCTGTAATCCGCGCCAGACAGGGGATGGCGCGACTAGTAAACTGGCAACCTGCGCCAACTGGCACGACTGTCAGGGCTAAACTCGCGCCAATCAAGCCAACTATGAAAAGGTGAAAATTCGGAAAAGCAGAGGTCAGATCTGATCCTCTGGGGGCTGAACCAAAAGCCAAAACACAAAAAGAACCCAACCCAGAAGGTTCATCAAGCAAGGAAAAACGATCAAAGCAAAACAATCATGAACGAGACAAGGAAAACCGGACGATCCCCAGTGGAGTCGCCAATTTGTTGAGGAGGTAAATCCCCTCTGCGGACAGAGGCGATCCCTACTAGCCCAGCAGGGGTCTAGCAACAAACAAACAATGCTACGACGCAAGCTCCTAGTTACGAATGAAAGATTTGGGATAGAAACCTACCTGGATTCCAACGCTCTGATCTGAAGAAGAAGAAGCGTCCCCGTCCTTCAGCCCTGGCAGATCACAATCCTTCCACGATCTCCGCGGATGAACACCTGCACATAGAAGAAACGAACAGATACAAGCATAGGAACCAGCGTACGTAACTAAACATCGGTCAGAAAAGATATTACTCGCATTAACATGATGGAAAACGGAGTGGAACCATAATCATAGTCATCTATTAAAATGATAAACGAATAGAAGTTACAACCAAGTTCTGACGTTGCAGCCTCCTTCGAGCGGGTCTCCGGTCGTCCACGTCTCGCAAAGCTCGCCAAGGGAAAGGGAAACCTCTCCAGAGTCTTGTAACAATGGTCTCCTCGCTTGAATGGGCCTTAAGGGAAAGAATGGATTCTTTACAACACAAAGGCACTTGGGAATAGGGAGATGCAAAGCTTCAGCACTTCAAGACTATCAGCCCTTCAGCCCCTCAGCCTTTCAGCCTTTCAGCCTTTCAGCCCCTTCATCAATGGATGAAGGCTATATTTATAGAGGAGAGGATGAGGTTGGGATCCCTACAATAGTGGAAGGGAGGCCTTATCCTTTGGGAGGTTCCCCATATGGTGGAAACAAGAGGCCAAAGGAGGAAGGCCGTGGTTATTCAGGCGAAACCACTCCTGATGACTCATCCACGAAGTTGTTGTAATCGAAACTTCGCCTCTTTTTTTAAAAAAACTTTCCATAAACAGAGTGGCGCGGGTACAACACTGGGACAGAGCGCCAATTGGCACGGGCTCAGTGTTAATTTCCCCCCATTGGCGCGAGTACATAACGGGCTAGCAGCGCCAATGCAAAAACATGTGTTTTTAGGGGTCTGTTCAGGAAATGATAAACAGGAGAAATGTTGTCCTCATGGAAAGGGATGCAATGAAGGTATTTTCAAGGCCTGACATTGCTCACAGGTCACATAATGGGTCCTCCATTGTGCGGGACGGGGAATGGTAGGGACGGTGACAAATTACTGTGTAACAGATGCCCCCTAAAGCATGAGGCCCGAGAGAGAGAGAGGGGTGAAATGCTTTACGAGAACATGTTCAACTGAAGGCCCGCCGTCGGAAAACCTGCGCAGAAAGATACAACTAATATCTCAAGTACATGATATATATATATGGTATGGACGCAGCCATCCGAAACAGAGTATGCTATAACCCGGATCTAGGGTATGGGCGCAGCCATCCAACTAAGATCAAACAAATAGACTCAGGTATGGTCGCAGCCATCCAATCAGTGAGTCATGTACATAATGATAATAATCCACAATCGCGGCCTGGATTACAACAGACACAATCCAGGGTCTTGCGCTCCATCTCGACCCAAACAAGTACAAGTTCTAGCATGCGAATGTGTGAGCTGATGTCGAACATGCAAGAACATCGTCTGATTACCAGCCAATGATGAAAGCTGTTAACAGACACGAGAGAAACCACCAATAATGACAATGGTCCTCAAGGTACTACAGGTACAATCTACGGCGTGTGAATAAACAAGTTGACGTCGAACACCCGCAGAATCATTCGATCGGAGGTCAATGATGTAAACCTCACGTCGAATGCGACGAACCTGCCATTGAGGCATGCAGGCTCCAAGGTACCATCAGGAGTCTCTAGACCAACTTCCTGGGTAATGAGTTGAAGTCGACAGGAAGTGACCTTGATCGAGCGTGGGCCATAATGATTCCCACATCATCGACACGAGACAGAGGAACATAATGTTTTGTTGTGAATCAGGATCGTATGCGAAATAGAGAAAGGTTGATATTTGCAGAGGCCAACTTCTCTTGAACATATTGACGGCACGACAGTGGATTTGGCAGTATTTGACATCAATGGATCAGAGGTCATGGTGACGAGGCAATGAGCAGAGGAGAGGTCAAAAGAGATTATCCAAACCCACGGAGGCAAAGTGAAGAAACGAGATGAGATGTCCCCAACCCGACACGAATGCAGACAAGTGCCATGTTCAAGAGCGACATACTGCCGACGACAACGATATTGGTTCCATTTTTCCCCACCATTTCGGTGAGTACCTCTTTATTTTTACACAAGCTTGAAGAGGATACCATATGCTTGTCATATAAGTCCGCCCTTCGGGCGAATCCATCCTAGTACATTTAACGAGCCCTAGGAAGGAGGAACTCGGAGAACGTCATTTCGACTGAATCCAATGTCATCAGGGTTTAACGAGTCTGACAAAGGAAGAACTCGGCGTCTTTTCATATTTAGAGAGTTTGAAAAGACAGCGGAAAAGTAAACTCCAACAGTCCCTTTTCGTAAATAGTTCCTCAGATCCGAAAAGGTAGAAAACTATGTCTGAGAAAACCTCCTAGTCGCGATAGGCTAGGGTATTCCTTTTTCGTAAATAATCTATCCCATCCCGAAAAAGGGGTAAACGTATACTGGGTAGATGTCATTTCGTAGCCACTTTAACGAGATCGAAACGACAAGGGGCTCGACAATCTTTTCATGTTTAGAGAGTCAGAAAAGAGCTGAAAGATGACTCGTCCTGGAAGAACGAGTGGTATAAAGGGTAGCAACGTAGGTTACGTGTGGTGGAACTACTCTTGAAAAATAAGGTCGAGAGGGTGGCCCTATGAAGACCACTCATCGCAGCGGTTCCTCAGGAATGGGTAAAACAACCAAGTGAAGGCATATAATCGGCCAAGCAGATAATGACGACGGAGTGAGAAAGCCAAGGCTCATCTGGAAAAAACAGGCTGATAAGATGACAATCACAAGAGGTAAAATGGGAAAGGTTTCATTTTTACACAAGCTTGAAATCAAGAAACTCTGCTTGAAGTTGGTTTCATTTTTACACAAGCTTGAAAAAAAGATAAACTATGCTTGAAACGGGTTTCATTTTTACACAAGCTTGAAACGGAAACAAACTATGCTTGAAAAAGTAAGCATGCCCCCCAGCATGGTGACTCAATTCGAGGTGCATGCCCCCCAAGCTTCAGTCCATATGAAAGTCAGATGGAGTGAAGGTTCAAGTTGCGAGATCAAGAAAAAGACTCGACTGGGATTTTACGAGATCTTATCAAAGACTCGAATTGAACAGGAACGTGTTTCATTGTTTTAACGAGGTTGACACATTAAAAGAACTATCCTCAGGACACAAGACAAGGAACTCTGCTCCGACAACCTTGTTTCATTTTTTAAGGAGCTTGACACAAGACAAGGAACTCTGCTCCGACAACCTTGTTTCATTTTTTAAGGAGCTTGACACAAGAAAATGAACTGTGCTCCGACCGACTTACATCAAAATGAACAAGAAGGCGGTGCTTCCAAGAGTTCCACTCCTGATGGAAGGGAAACATCCTGGAAGTCAGGACCCAATGCCCCCAGCACATTATGCACAACGGCATCATCACTGAGCACAGGCACGGGGTAAGTGGCCACATAGTTGACCTGCGGTGGAGCAGATACAACGGGTGGATAGAAACCAGGAGGGGGTGATGGCGGACCAGATGCCATATTAGGACCAAAGAATGACAGCTGATCAATGGTCACGATCCTTCCTTCATGCGGAAAACAGGCCACACGAAAGAGGGAGGAGACGAGTGCTCCCATGGCATAGGTGTAATCATGCCCCAAAAGCAGATTGAAATCCAAGGGGCCTGGAACGACCATCACGTCCATATGGACGGTTTTACCTCCCAAAGTAACAGGTAACCTTGGAAGGATCCCCAACGGTTGACTCGTCCTTCTATTGAATGTCAACAGATTGTGCGTAACAGGCGCAAGCGGTGGCGAACCGAAAGCTTGCCAGGTAGTTGAAGACAGAATACTAACAGACGCACCTTCGTCTATAATGGTGCTGGGTACAACCAGACCAAGAGCCTGTACTGTGATCTCGAAAGGCACATAAGACGGAAGGCGAAATCCTGCGAATCGATTCCAGTCAAAGGAAGCGACCAAACTACTCGGAGGGGCTACCATCGATAAGCGAAGGTCTTCCCCTGATGTTACGGAAGCAGAAGCCTCCTCCATGACCTCCATCTCGAAGGTGGGAGGAATATCCTCCGTAGCCTCCATCACGGGAGGCGGAGGAGGAGCTTCTTGAAGCACAGGGACAGGAGAATCTTTCTCCAAGTCCGAAGAATCTGAAGAAACCAGAAGGACATGAGGAGTGTGAGATCCACTCTCGACAGAAAAGACCTGGTGCACCGCGGACGGGGCCAGTTCAACCGATCCGACGACCAATGGTTGGTCAGGGCCGGATTCGTGAATTTGAATTTCTGGGGGAGTGGGATCGACCAAGGATGACTCTTGACCAACCATAGGATCGGCTGGTAGAGGACTCACAGAAAGCCGATTATAACCAGGTGGAAGGCGGATCAGCTGGTAGAGGACTCAAAGAAAGCCGATTATAACTAGGTGGAAGGCGTGGTGTAGAACCGACTAGGTTGTCCAAGACTCGCTTGGCTTCATCCATATAAGGACAAAGGTGAATGGCATGGTGCCCTTCACACAATTTACAGGGATTGGTGATCTTACCCTGCTTCTTAGAGTTCTTATCAACAACAGCTGAAGACGTGCCCCCAACTTGACTCCCGGAAGCCAAAGGCAACGGTGGGTGGCCGTTGGACCATACTTCGAGCACCTTGGGAATGCCAGGGCAGTCTCGAAGCAAATGGTCTCCCGTGCACAACATGCACGGGAACTTGACTTTCCAGGGAGGGTTGGAAGGACTATCAAGAGGAGATATCTCGGAGGCAGTAGCCGTACATTTAACCTCTCGCTTATCAGACTTCTTCTTCTTTGTCTTCTTCTTCTTCTTCTTAGCCACCTGGTTACTTGAATCCAGACTTTCACCAGGCGAAGTAGAAGAGGAGGACGCAGAAACAAGCGAAGAAGGGGAGAGGTCCACCTTGGAATCAACATGATGTTGTTCAGGTGGAGAAACTGATTGAACAGTAGTGGAGACATTCGGGACAACAGAGGTTGAGAACAACCAAACAGGCAACCCAACCGTTAACCTAGGAAGGGACAACGTCGCCATGTAAGGAGCACCAACATTTCCAAAAGGAGGAAAATGACCAGGATTCCCTTCTGAGGGGATTCCTTGGTTGGTAAACTCTGAAAAAGTTGCCATCAAACTCAAAAACCACACACGGGCTGAAAAAGAGTTAAGGACACACGATCAAACGGTCAACAAGCAATATCTAAGCAGGCGTGTAATCGTGGGTGATTAATTTTACCACATTGGAAAGTAAGAAATCCTACCGTTTCATGTTTTAAGAGTCGAGAAACGATAAAAAGATGACTCTATCTCTTTCAGAGTTGACACAAGCGTGAAAGGACAAGAGCTTGACGGTCTTTTCAAGTTTAGGGAGTCAGAAAAGACCAAATGACTGCTCAGGGAAAAACTAGGCACAAAGGGTGTACCAAATATCCGTGAACTGCAATATACACCTTGGTTTCAATAATGAAACAGAAATCGACCAAGGACTTTCCGTACGTGTAGGTAGTCTCCCCGAATGCCGTGTTCGGTGTATCACGGGTATAGGGCGGCAGACTCGGCTTCCTGTGGATAAAGGATTGAAAACCTAGAGGGGTCTCCCTTTATATACGCGACGGTACGGGGAGCGCAAGTCCGTACTAGCGCTGTCTAAAGCCAACAGGCGAACGACAGCTGCTAGGTTTAACGACGCCGAAACACGTCTCTAGCCTAGACCTTCTAAATATGTTTCGTTAAGTTCCAATGTTGCCTTAGGTTAATTGAATAAATTTTACAGTTGATCTTCAATTAAGTTTCAATTTCCAGGCCCTATCGTATGTAGTGTCTCGGAAGACTCCTAAATGCAAGCTATATGAGAAAAGAAAACTTTTAATTCGATGAATGCTATCTAGTTTAGGGAAGAGCTTCAAACAATGATGCAACAAACAGCAAAACTGAAAATGAAACTTTTCCAAACTAGATGACTTTCACTATCCAAAAGTATTCTAAACATTCAACGAAGCGAATTATGCAATGTAATCTATGCAAAATCCTTTTTTCGAAAACTATGCAATTGTAATCTATGCACAATTTCCTTTTTCTTTTCAAATAATACGAATGCACTCAATGCATTTTTCGATGAAATGAGAATCTACTTAATGCATACTTTCAATAAAAGAGAATGCACTCAAAGTGATTTCTAGTTTTCAATCATTAAACAATGTAATCTAAGTTCAATGATGGATCTCAAAAATACTTTTCAATGCAATGTGATCTAATGCATTTTAACAAAAAGAACACTTTGAGACGAAAACTAAATAAACGCAAATCTCCTTAATGAAGGATGAAGGCAAAAGAGATGCAAACAAACACTAAGAATGCAACCGTTGTTTCAAAATACTTTGTGACAAAATCCCTCAAAAGTTGACAAGACATATGCGGTCAAACACAAAAAGGACTTCCAAAGCAAGAGATCAAAACAAGGCATTCATCCCTTTTACATCAAACAATCATAGAAAGAAGACATTCCAAATAATGAGCAATGTAATCTATGCTCATACAGAGGAATACCCGAAGGGAAAGACGCACTGTTGAAGGATTAAAAGAAAAAAAACTCAATTTTCATACACCCTGAAAGTGGCCCGACTTGTACATTGACAACTAGCGCCACTTGGCGCGACTTTTACTTGAAAACTAGCGCCAATGGCCAAGTGGCGCGGGTTGCTAACTGACAACAAGCGCCACTGCCTGAAAATGAAAAAACAAAGAATTTCTCCCAACCAAGACCAGACTTCCCACTTCAAGCTGAATCTAGAACAAACCCAGAAGCAAAGTACTGACCAAAAGAAACTTCCGAACAAGGATAACCCTACCACCTACAGGAAATGGCACGACTGTCTGGCTGTAATCTGCGCCAGACAGGGGATGGCGCGAGTAATGAACTGGCAACCTGCGCCAAGTGGCGCGACTGTCAGGCTAGAAACTGCGCCAATCAAGCCAACTATGAAAAGGTGAAAATTTGGAAAAACAAAGGTCAGATCTGATCCTCTGGGGGCTGAACCAAAAGCCAAAACACAGAAAGAATCCAACCCAGAAGGTTCATCAAGCAAGGAAAAAAAATCAAAGCGAAACAATCATAAACGAGACAAGGAAAATCGGACGGTCCCCAGCGGAGTCGCCAATTTGTTGAGGAGGTAAATCCCCTCTGCGGATAGAGGCGATCCCTACTAGCCCAGCAGGGGTCTAGCAACAAACAAACAATGCTATGACGCAAGCTCCTAGTTACGAATGAAAGATTTGGGATAGAAACCTACCTGGATTCCAACGCTCTGATCTGAAGAAGAAGAAGCGTCCCCGTCCTTCAGCCCTAGCAGATCACAATTCTTCCACGATCTCCGCGGATGAACACCTGCACATAGAAGAAACGAACAGATACTAGCATAGGAACCAACATACGTAACTAAACATCGGTCAGAAAAGATATTACTCGCATTAACATGATGGAAAACAGAGTGGAACCATAATCATAGTCATCTATTAAAATGATAAACGAATAGAAGTTACAACCAAGTTCTGACGTTGCAGCCTCCTTCGAGCGGGTCTCCGGTCGTCCACGTCTCGCAAAGCTCGCCAAGGGAAAGGGAAACCTCTCCAGAGTCTCGTAACAATAGTCTCCTCGCTTGAGTGGGCCTTAAGGGAAATAAGGGATTCTTTACAACACAAAGGCACTTGGGAATAAGGAGATGCAAAGCTTCAGCACTTCAAGACTATCAGCCCTTCAGCCTTTCAGCTCTTCAGCTCTTCAGCTCTTCAGCCCCTTCATCAATGGATGAAGGCTATATTTATAGAGGAGAGGAGGAGGTTGGGATCCCTACAATAGTGGAAGGGAGGCCTTATCCTTTGGGAGGTTCCTCATAAGGTGGAAACAAGAGGCCAAAGGAGGAAGGCCGTGGTTATTCAGGCGAAACCACTCCTGATGACTCATCCACGAAGTTGTTGTGATCGAAACTTCGCCTCTTTTTTAAAAAACTTTCCATAAACAGAGTGGCGCGGGTACAACACTGGGACAGAGCGCCAATTGGCGCGGGCTCAGTGTTAATTTTCCCCCATTGGCGCGAGTACATAACGGGCTACCAGCGCCAATGCAAAAACATGTGTTTTTAGGGGTCTGTTCATGAAATGATAAACAGGAGAAATGTTGTCCTCATGGAAAGGGATGCAATGAAGGTATTTTCAAGGCTTGACATTGCTCACAGGTCACATAATGGGTCCTCCATTATGCGGGACGGGGAATGGTAGGGACGGTGACAAATTACTGTGTAACAGATGCCCCCTAAAGCATGAGGCCCGAGAGAGAGAGAGGGGTGAAATGCTTTACGAGAACATGTTCAACTGAAGGCCCGCCGTCGGAAAACCTGCGCAGAAAGATACAACTGATATCTCAAGTACATGATATATATATATGGTATGGACGCAGCCATCCAAAACAGAGTATGCTATAACCCGGATCTAGGGTATGGGCGCAGCCATCCAACTAAGATCAAACAAATAGACTCAGGTATGGTCGCAGCCATCCAATCAATGAGTCATGTACATAATGATAATAATCCACAATCGCAGCCTGGATTACAACAGACACAATCCAGGGTCTTGCGCTCCATCTCGACCCAAATAAAGTACAAGTTCAAGCATGCGAATATGTGAGCTGAAGTCAAACATGCAAGAACATTGTCTGATTACCAGCCAATGATGAAAGCCGTTAACAGACGCGAGAGAAACCACCAATAATGACAATGGTCCTCAAGGTACTACAGGTACAATCTACGGCGTGCGAATAAATGAGTTGACGTCGAACACCCGCAGAATCATTCGATCGGAGGTCAATGATGTAAACCTCACGTCGAATGCGACGAACCTGCCATTGAGGCATGCAGGCTCCAAGGTACCATCAGGAGTCTCTAGACCAACTTCCTGGGTAATGAGTTGAAGTCGACAGGAAGTGACCTTGATCGAGCGTGGGCCATAATGATTCCCACATCATCGACACGAGACAGAGGAACATAATGTTTTGTTGTGAATCAGGATCGTATGCGAAATAGAGAAAGGTTGATATTTGCAGAGGCCAACTTCTCTTGAACATATTGACGGCACGACAGTGGATTTGGCAGTATTTGACATCAATGGATCAGAGGTCATGGTGACGAGGCAATGAGCAGAGGAGAGGTCAAAAGAGATTATCCAAACCCACGGAGGCAAAGTGAAGAAACGAGATGAGATGTCCCCAACCCGACACGAATGCAGACAAGTGCCATGTTCAAGAGCGACATACTGCCGACGACAACGACGATGGTTCCATTTTTTCCCCCACCATTTCTGGCGAGTACCCCAATTATTTTTGATAATCAAGCTTGAAGGGGATAGCATATGCTTGTGATATAAGTCCGCCCTTCGGGCGAATCCATCCTAGTGCATTTAACGAGTCCTAGGAAGGAGAAACTCGGAGAACGTCATTTCGACGGAATCCAATGTCATCAGGGTTTAACGAGTCCGACAAAGGAAGAACTCGGCGTCTTTTCATGTTTAGAGAGTTTGAAAAGACAGCGGAAAAGAAAACTCCACAGGTCCCTTTTCGTAAATAGTTCCCCAGATCCGAAAAGGTAGAAAACAATATCCGGGAAAACCTCCTAGTCGCGATAGGCTAGGGTATTCCTTTTTCGTAATCAATCCATCCCGGCCCGAAAAAGGGTTAAACTTATACCGGGTGAATGTCGATTCGTGTCCATTTTAACGAGATCGAAACGACAAGGGCCTCGGCGATCTTTTCATATTTAGAGAGTCAGAAAAGAGCTGAAAGATGACTCCTCCTGGAGGAACGAGTGGTATAAAGGGTAGCAACTGGTTCCAGTAATGGTGGAACTACTCTTGAACAAATAAAGGTCGAGAGGCTGGCTAACAAGACCACTCATAGCAGCGGTTCCTCAGGAACGGGTAAAACAACCAAGTGAAGGCATATGATCGGCGAAGCAGATAATGACGATGGAGTGAGAAAACCAAGGCTCATCTGGAAAAATAGGCTGATAAGATGACAATCACAAGGGGTAAAATGGGAAAGGTTTCATTTTTACACAAGCTTGAAATCAGGAAACTCTGCTTGAAGTTGGTTTCATTTTTACACAAGCTTGAAACAAAGATAAACTATGCTTGAAACCGGTTTCATTTTTTACACAAGCTTGAAACGGAAACAAACTATGCTTGAAAAAGAAAGCATGCCCCCCAGCATGGTGACTCAATTCGAGGTGCATGCCCCCCAAGCTTCAGTCCATATGAAAGTCAGATGGAGTGAAGGTTCAAGTTGCGAGATCAAGAAAAAGACTCGACTGGGATTTTACGAGATCTTATCAAAGACTCGAATTGAACAGGAACGTGTTTCATTGTTTTAACGAGGTTGACACATTAAAAGAACTATCCTCAGACACCCTT